>CM032336.1:48502734-48869905 GCA_019022515.1 Quercus aquifolioides | reverse complement strand
AAGAGTCCAAATTGAAATCTGGGGTGTTCAACTTCAAATGGCAAGTTGAAGCCAAGAGCTTTGTCTAGTTTATAAAATTTAGGTTTTGCATAAAATTAAAATTTTTAAGCTAACAATAGATATTCACAAACAACATAACATAGAAACAAACAAACAAACAAACCCACTAAAATTTCAAGCTTTAACAATAGATATTCATGCCTTGTTTGGTACCTAGGAAAGAAAGAAACCTGAAATTCATGTAATTAGCTTTGGATTTTCATTAATTTAAGAAGCTGGGAAACAAAAGGCAATAATAATCAACTATAACCAAGCAATAAGTTATTTCTGTTAACCAAACGGAACCATAGCATAGCTAGAAAAAGAAGGGCAATAAGATTGATATTTTGTACCTGGTGAATGGGCTATGAATTGAGTCTTGAGAGGAACGATTTGATTGCGACGATGATAGAGTGAGTGAGTGAGTCAGTGTGAATGACTCGGACTCTCTCTCACTGTGTCAGTTTCCGACTGAATTTGTAAGCGTATGCAACTATATATAGGGCTCGGTTCCAAAGCTGGTATTATTTTTTATTTTTTATTGTTTTTTATTTTCTAGAAAAGTCTATATTTGGGTGATTGAATAGATTTGTGGTTCAATTTCATACATACCAAAAACCGATTAATGCATGTCTGATTATAGAAAATGCAATCATCAAAACAAACGTCATAAGTTAAAATTCTATAAATAAATAAAACAAACAAAAAATTAAAATAAATCAATCATATCAATATCAAATTGCTGCAAATTTTTTAAATAAAAATAACAAGTCATTGTTTTTATAATGTTATTGTTATTGTTCCATCTCTTAGATGACGATGTTTTAGCATTTTCAGTCAAAGTAGTGCTCTCTTCAACTTTATCATTTTATTTTTCGAATGAAGATGTAAGTGATAAGTTCTAAAGGATCAGTGGGCTGAAAAGTCTTCGGGTGCTGCTGATCTTGAAGGCCAAGTCCTGGAAACACCAAATTCAGTCAGAGAAAGACCGGTGGAGGCCGGTCTAGGGTCCTCCGATGGTAAAGTCAGTGATTTGAAGTAGAAAGAAAGACTTCAAAGACTTCAAATATTTTTTTATCTGGAATTCTAAAAGAGAGAAAAAGTCCCCTTACCTCTGCGTAGAAGGGTCTTTATATAGTGATAGGAATCAGTTATTTCTTCAATCGTCGTAGAGTTTGGAGGATTCACAGGGTAACTTCTATAACTGTCATAGGAGTCACCTCATCGGAACCGGTGTTGAGATTCAAACAGTATGACTCTTCAACATGACCCTTGGTTAGAGTTGTGTTGGAGCACAACTCTTGGTGACCCTCGTTCGTCCTTCTACAACGAAGGACGAGGGTCACCGCTTGCTCGTCCTTCATTGGACGAGTAAATAAGATCCTGCTTGCTCGTCCTTTATTGGACGAGCAAATAAGATACTGCTTGCTCGTCCTTCATTGGACGAGCGTAAGGAGGATGAAAGTAGACGGTTAACGAAGGACGAGTGTATCAACCACTCGTTCTCCGTTTTGTGCATCGCTATGGACGGCACTATGGACGAGTGATTTGACTTGGTGTTTTCCTTGCACCATCAGTTGCCCCCTTGTCCATGTGTCGTCCAAGAAAATATAGTAATTTATTTCTCTGGATAGATGATCTTTTCCAACAATCAAAGATGCCACGTGTCACAATCTGATTGATGGATTACTTCGTCGTTTCATATTTTCGAGACGAAGACCACGTGTCATCGTCTGATTGGTCTTGTCGTTTCGTATGTCAGGTCACACCATCTATAAATAGTGGAATGCCCCCATTACCCTCTCACTTTCTGAGATTTTTCCTCTTTGACATTCGTCGTCTAGAGCCTCGTCTAAGAGTTTTCCGCGTCCTAGAGCCAGGTATTCCCTCTTTCCTCGTCTTTTAGGTTTTCAAAAATTTTCTTTTTAGAAAATGTCCGGAATCACCATTTCCTCGTCTAGCGATAGTACAGAAAGAGCTGTGGACGAGTATTATGACGAGAGTAGTGATAACTCTAGCGACACTAGTAGTAGTAGTAGGGAAAACACTACTGACGAGGAGTATGTCTCAGGGGTCCCTGGGCTTCCTTTAGAAGAAGTACAAAAACAACTTAGGAAAACTATAGGGTCCCAGGTAGGTACCTCGTCTTCAATTCCTCCGTCCAGTCCTTTGGACGAGACGGAGGTTACTGTATATAGCTGTGCTGTAGATATTCCTTCCAAGACAGACGAGGAAAGATTAAACAACCTTAGGCAGTGGTATCAAATCCCCGACGAGTTTAATCCCAGATTACCCGTCCGTAATGAGTGGTGTTGTAACCCTCATTTTGGGATAGGTGTGTACGAGGCCTACCTTCTTGGAGGTCTTAGATTTCCTTTAAATTCTTTTACCAGAGAGCTGTTAGTTAGGTTAGGTTTAGGGGTGTGTCAATTCAACCCCAATGCATGGAGATTAATTATCTCTATGCAAATTTTGTGGAGGGAAGTGTTTGGAGGGGATCGTCCTATCACTGTGGACGAGTTCCTCTACTGCTATAAACCTTCCGAGATTCATCAATCTCCTGGCTTTTATCAATTCACAGCCAGGAGTAAAGATTGTAGACTGGTGAAATCCTTGGCCTCGTCTGACAGAAAATGGAAGACGGAGTTTTTCTTCGTCTCTGGATTCTGGGCTGGAACTCCCGTAGACGTTGGCCAGGATTCCTTTGGTCGTTTTACCGGGGACCTAGGGAACCTTCGTCCTGAGGGTAAGTCCCTTTGCTTTCCCCTTCTTTTCTTTTATCTTTTACTTATCACCTCATTTAACCTTAGTTTATTCCATTACAGCTGTTAGACGACCCAGTTTGAGCAAGTTGCACCGTGACCGCGTCCACAGGGCTCGTCTACACGGAGATAGGGATTTTCACTCCTTGGTCAATCTCAGACGACTAGCTAAGTGGAGATTAGGTCCTAACCCGTCTGACATCGCAATTGCACACGAGGTTACAGTGAGAAAAAGTAAGTATTAGATTTTTGCATTCTTTTGCATCTTTTACTTTCACTTTTCTAAGCGAGTCCCCTTTGTCTTTTTATAGGAATGGCAACTATCAGAAGTAATAAGGGAAAAGAGGTGAGTGCCGAGGGGAGTCGTCCTGAGCTTGAGCGCCAAGCTCGTCCTGTTGCTGGAGACAAAAGGAAAACCGTGTCCAAACACTTAGATTTGGAGAACCTCCCCAGCAGGCGTGGCAAAAAATCTAAGCATGGCTCGTCTCAGGTGGTGAAGCCCACTTCGTTGTCCCAGCAACCACCCAAAGTCTATGAGATCGACTCGTCCACTCCTTTGGAGTCCACTCCATCCAAAACTCCTCCATCCAAAAGCGCGCCCACCTCGTCTCAACCTCCTCAAAAGGCCCCTTCAAACATTATTGAAAATGAGGATTTGGCCTGGGAGCGTTTTAAGAACGCTGTGACGGACGAGGATATTACCGTCTGCTATGACCTGTCCCTCAAGGACTTCGAACACTCAGGTGTTCACGACCTTTTTAAGGTAATGTTTCTTTCTTCGTCTTGACCAAATGTATATTTTCTTTTTCAAGGTAATTTATATTTGTTGATTAATTTTCTCTTTTTTTTTTTTTAAGGGCATGTCTAAGTTTATAGCAGCGTCCAGACAAGCCACTGGGTTGGACAAGACGAGGATCTTGCTAGAGACGAGGGTCCAGGAGTTAAAAGCTGAAGCTAAGCAATGGGCTGAGGTTGCTGTCAAGACTACGGAAGAGGTGAAAGAGTTGAAGTCACTGGTTGAGGAGATGAAAACTAGTGCTGCGGAGAAGGACGTTTGTCTTGAGGCCTTGCAGAAGAAGAATAACGAATATGGCACTCTTCTTTCCAAAGCGAAGGAAGATGCAGTGGCTGAGTTCAAAGCATCTAAGCAATTCACAGATGCTATGGACACCAACTATGCAGCAGGGTTTGAAGACTTCAGGATGGACGCTGCTGAGAAGTTCCCTGATGTGGACTTCAGCTCCATCGTGCTCAATTTGAACCCTGCCACCACTAGTTCTCTTCTTCAGACTGGCTCCGACGACATCAATGTTGAAGACGATGCTACAACCCTGCCCCCTCCGGATGCCTCCAACGTCGCTCCTTCTACTTAGATTTTTTTTGTATTTTGATTTGGTCCGTTTTGAGACCTTTCTATGCAATTTCAATACATTTACTTCGTCCAAGGTTTTAGGACGAGGTTTTAAACAATCATCAGTTTATTTACCAAGGGTTTTTTGGACGTATGATATCCACCCTTTTCTTAATGAATGTCGTTTTTCTTTTGTATATGTACGGACGAGTTTCATATATATATTATCATTATTATTTTTTTTTAACTCAACTTCGTCCATATGAAAAGGTAATAATCAACATTCCTTGTCCATGGACTTGTGAGATGATAGAGATTACCATTACTCGTCCATGGGCTTTTTGTTGAGAAATGATAAAGGTAAGCATTACTCGTCCATGGACTTGGCTGATCTTCATGTTTATGAAGTGAAGGCCTTACATTTTTCTCGTCCATGGACTGGATCGTTTTAATAAAGGCCTTAAAAAGATTGAAATACAGCCAAGCATTTCTTCGTCCATGGCTTAACATGCACCCGTCTATGCACTTTCTCATCCACGGTATGATTAGGTATAATGTTTTACCTTGCCCATCCTATGGACGAGAATGCCTTGGACTTTGCAACTCGCTTAGGCATTAGTTTTACTCCGTCCTTCGATTTGGACGAGTGTGCCTTGATTTCGCTTTCTAGGAAAGCTTGAGATTACATCTCCGCGTCCAGAGAATTTTCTCGTCTTGAGCTTTTAAGCTTTTTTTTTTCAAGAGTCAATATGAACAAGAATCGATGGAAAACATAAATTTACACAACATTATGTACATTCCACAAACATAGTTCATAACATAGATATTGTTCATAGACGAGGCATGCACTTTAGAGGCTAATGCCTTTATTAGAACAAATACAAACCAAACCATAATTTCGTCCATATGTTTAACATAACAAAACCACACTGAAAACATATAAATAAACAAGTTTTTATGTAATCCCTGGGCTCGTCCAGAGTCATGCTCCCTTAGGCTGGCAATTTACTGATAGTATCTCCTCAAGTGCTCCACATTCCAAGGATGCTCCAGCTTCCTCCCATCAAGGGCTTCCAAGTAATAGGATCCCTGCCTTTTGAAGTTTATAACTCTGTAGGGGCCTTCCCAGTTAGGTCCCAGCTTCCCATGAGCTGGGTTCTTGGTTGCTAAGGAAACCCTCTTCAGGACGAGGTCCCCTATGCTGAATCGCCTTGGTTTCACCATTGCGTCATATTGCCTTGCCATCAGGTTCTTATACCTCGCCATCCTTTGTTCAGCGTCCGTCCTTACCTCGTCTATCAAATCGAGGTTCACACGGAGTTGCTCCTCATTAGCTTCATCCTGATAGGTTGCCACCCTGTGACTGGCCATGTGCACTTCTGCAGGTATGACTGCTTCAGTTCCATAGGCTAGTTTAAAAGGAGTCTCTCCTGTGGGGGTTCTCGCTGTGGTCCTATATGCCCAAAGAACACCTGGTAGCTCATCTGGCCACACTCCCTTTGCCCCCTCAAGCCGAGTCTTGATTATCTTTAGCAAGGATCGGTTTGCAACTTCAGCCTGTCCATTAGCTTGTGGGTGGGCTGGCGAGGAGTAATGATTTTGAATCCCAAAGTGTAGGCAAAAATCTTTGAACAAAGCATTGTCAAACTGTCGTCCGTTGTCAGATATCAGCACCCTGGGCACCCCAAACCTGCACACAATGTTCTTCCATACGAAGTTTTTGACGTTCTGTTGTGTGATGTTAGCTAAGGGTTCTGCTTCTACCCACTTGGTAAAATAATCAATTCCAACGACGAGGAACTTCATTTGCCTTACACCTAGTGGAAAAGGACCCAGGATGTCTAGTCCCCACTGCGCAAAAGGCCATGGGGCCGTCATTGGAGTTAAATACTCTGATGGTTGCCTGGGGACGTTGCTAAACCTTTGGCATTGATCGCAGGCCTTGACGTAGGCCTTAGCATCAGCTTGCATGTTTGGCCAATAATATCCTGCACGGACGACTTTGTGGATGAGTGACCTGGCTCCTGAGTGATTTCCACAGGCTCCTTCATGAATTTCTCTCAATATATAGTTTGCTTCGTCTGGAGCCAAACACCTGAGATATGGCTGGGAAAAACCTCGTTTGTAGAGAATCTCGTCCATAAGAACGTACCTGGCTGCTCTTACCCTCAACTTCCTTGCTTCATCTTTTTCTCATGGAAGTCGTCCGTCTCTTAAGTATGACACGATTGGGGCCATCCAATTTCCTCTACTTTCCACCTGCTGTACTTCTGGGATGTCTATACTCGGTATGTATTGAATCTCATCGAACTTACCCACGGCTTCACTCGCTGAAGCTTCTTTTGCTAAGGCATCAGCTTCCATGTTCTCCTCCCTTGGGATTTGAACGAAGTTGGCGTCCTCAAACTTTTTTATAAGGCGCATTACCCTGTTAAGGTACTTCCTCATTCGTTCCTCCTTAGCCTCATACATCCCACTCACTTGGCCTATAATTAATTGGGAATCTCCCAAGACGAGGAGTGACTTCGCTTCTACAGACTTAGCCAATTCCAGGCCTTTTAGAAGAGCTTCGTACTCAACTTCGTTATTAGTTGTCTGATACTGCAAACGAACTCTGTGTCTTAGTTTGTCCCCCTCTGGAGATTGTAAAACCACGCCTATTCCTCCTGCGTACAGTGTAGATGAGCCATCCACATGGACGACCCATTTCTTGCTCTTTTCATCTTCACCGTCATCATCACAGCTTAACGTAAACCCAGCAATGAAATCTGCCAGAGCTTGAGCTTTTATGGCGTGTCTTGGTTGGTACTTTATATCAAACTCACTGAGCTCGACGGCCCATTGAATCAAACGTCCTGCAGCCTCTAATTTGTTCATTGCCTTCTTGAGTGGGTGATCTGTCATGACGTTAATGACGTGAGCCTGAAAATAATGCCTGAGTTTTCTGGAGGCTGTTATCAATGCAAAAGCCAATTTCTCCATTAACGGGTATCGTCCCTCTGCTCCCCTCAATGCTTTGCTGGTGTAATACACAGGTCTTTGTACCTTGCCCTCTTCCCTCACTAGAGCCGAACTTACTGCGTGTGGGGTGACTGCCAAATATAAGTACAACTCTTCCCCTTGCACGGACGGGCTTAACAACGGGGCTTTGGTGAGATATATCTTCAAGTCTTCAAAAGCTTTTTGACATTCGTCGGTCCATTCAAATGCTTTTTCAAGAACCTTAAAAAATGGCAAACATTTGTCAGTAGCTTTGGAAACAAACCTGTTGAGGGCGGCAACTCGTCCGGTGAGGGACTGGACTTCTTTAACATTGCTCGGAGGCTTCATATCCAATATTACCCGAATTTTATCAGGGTTTGCTTCGATTCCTCTGTAGGAGACCATAAATCCTAAAAATTTCCCTGATGATACTCCAAAAACACATTTGTTAGGGTTCAACTTCATGTGATACTGCCGCAGTGTGTCGAATGTTTCCTGCAGGTCGTCCAAATGCCTCTCCTCGTCTTGAGTTTTCACCAACATATCGTCTATGTAGACTTCCATATTCCGCCCGATCTGTGGACGAAACATGTGATTGACCAGTCGTTGGTATGTTGCTCCTGCATTTTTCAGACCGAAAGGCATCACTTCATAACAAAATAGTCCTTGGCTGGTGATGAAGGACGTCTTCTCTTGGTCTGCTTCATCCATCCTAATCTGATTATAACCAGAGAAAGCATCCAGGAAACTGAGCAACTTGTGGCCGGCAGTAGAATCTACCAACTGATCAATACGCGGCAACGGGTAACTATCCTTGGGGCAAGCTTTGTTTAAGTCTGTGAAATCAACACACATTCTCCACTTGCCGTTTGCCTTCTTGACCATGACTACATTGGCTAACCAGTCAAGATAGTATACCTCTCGAATAAACTTCGCCACAATTAACTTCTGAACTTCCTCCTTAACAGCATTATCCCTCTCAGGGGCGAACACCCTCTTCTTTTGTCGCACTGGCTTGGAGGAAGGGCAAACACTCAGACGGTGGGTAATGACGCTAGGATCTATACCCGGCATGTCTTCGTGACCCCAAGCAAACACATCCCTGTTTCTTATTAAAAAACAAGTGAGGTCCTTCTTAATTTTCGCATCCAAATCTGCTCCAACCCTAGTACACCTCTCAGGGTTATTTTCATCTAAGGAAATATCTTCCAATGCTTCTATGGGCTCTGCCACAATTTTCCCCTCTTCTATATTCATTGCTTGAAATTGCTCGTCTGTAGCCAACATGGCCAGATAACACTCTCTTGCTGCTAGTTGGTCTCCCTGTACTTGCCCTACCCCATGCTCCGTCGGGAACTTCAATGACAGATGGTATGTAGATGTAACTGCCTTCCACCTGTTTAGGGTCGGCCTTCCAACTATGGCATTGTAAGAGGACGAGCAATCTACTACTATGAAATTCACATCGGTAGTCAACTGTTGTGGGTATGCTCCCACCACCACTGGCAACGTGACAGTTCCTACAGGCTGTACCTTCGTTCCTCCAAAACCTACTAAAGGCGAGTGCACTGGACGTAGTTGATCTCGTCCAACCCTCATCTGCTGAAAGGCTGGATAATACAGAATGTCTGCTGAACTTCCATTGTCTACCAGCACTCTTCTGGTTGTGTAATCAGCAATAAGCAAAGTGATAACAATAGCGTCATCGTGAGGATGGTGGATTCTCTCAGCTTCCTCGTCCGTGAAGGTCATCGCCTGCTCGTCCATGGGCTTAGCTCTCGGTGACCGTCCAGAAAGTTGGACGTTCTGCACTTCCTTCAGGTATGCCTTCTTTGTTTTGGACGACTGTCCGGTTATACTTCCCCCCATGATGACTCTTATTTCTCCGAGCGGCGGTCGCGATGATTCCTCTACCTTCCCCTTCAATTTCTCGTCCTTATGGTCTCGTCCAAGGAAATTTCTCAGCTTCCCTTGCCTAATAAGATTCTCTATCTGCTGCTTCAAATCAAAACACTCGTCCGTATCATGGCCATGGTCTCTATGGAAGCGACAATACTTGTTCCTATTGCGCTTGTTGGGATCTCCCTTCAGCTTCTCCGGCCATTTCAAGGAAGGCTCGTCCTTGATTTGCATAAGGACTTGCTCGAGTGGTACATTCAAAGGGGTGTACTGTTGATTCCGCGCTGAAGGGCCTGCTTTCTTCTTTCGGTCTTTCTTTTCTTCTGTTCGTCCCTTCTTGGGACGAGGGCCTTGCTCCGACTGGCGCATTGAATTGGCTTCCACTCTCTCAATTCTCTTCCTCTTCTTGGCTATGATAGCATCCTCAGCGTTCATAAAATTCTGGGCTGAATGAACGAGTTCAGCCATGGTCTGAGGCGCTTGTTCATATAACTTATGAATAAACAGGTCAGAATGAACCCCATTGTGGAATGCCGCCAGAAGGAGCTTATCATCCACCTCGTCCACTGCCAAGGCGTCCCTGTTGAACCGCGTGATGAAGGACCGCAAACTCTCGTTTTCTCCTTGCTCTATGGCTAGCAAACTAGACGAAGAGCGTTTATGCCTCTGCCCTCCAATAAAATTGTTGACGAACAACTTGCTTAACTCCTCAAAGGACGTCACGGTATTGGGGGGTATTTTGCTAAACCACACTCGTGCGGGTCCCTTGAGGGTGGTGGGGAAGGCTCTACACATTATCTCATCAGGAACTCCTTGAAGGTGCATGGTAGTCTTGAAAGTGGCGATGTGGTCAAAAGGGTCTCGTGTTCCATCATACGAGTCCAAGGAAGGCATCCTGAATTTCGGAGGCAAGGGATGGCCATTGATAGAGGCTGTGAAGGGAGAGTCTGTTCGGTGAACTAAGTCTTCCACGGGGTTAGTCCTCCGCATGTTCTCCCTCATCTCATCCATCACTTTCCTTATCTGATCTACTTCCTTTTCCAAGTGTGGTACCCTTCTTGGAATGGTACCCCTTGATTGACTCTCCAGTTCTGCATGTCTTCCATCCCCTTGACTCTGTCCAGGGTCCTCCCCATAGGCCTCATGCCGTTGGCTCTTAAGGGAAAACTCCCTTCTCAATTCTTGGTTCTGGCGAGTCAACTCTGCCATAGCGGCAGCCATTGCTTCCATGCGCTGGCCAGGAGGGGGTTGCATGGCTGGTGCAGATCGTTGGGCACGGTGGGGGTTGCTGGAAGCGTCTCTACTCTCTTGGGGGCCTGGACTGGTAACCCTTGATCTGGTCCGGACCATTTCAGCCCTTTGTCTGAGAAAGAAAACACGAACTCAACAAATGAAGTTTAAACGTGACGAACAATCTCTTTCCCACAGACGGCGCCAACTGATAAGTTCTAAAGGATCAGTGGGCTGAAAAGTCTTCGGGTGCTACTGATCTTGAAGGCCAAGTCCTGGAAACACCAAATTCAATCAGAGAAAGACCGGTGGAGGCCGGTCTAGGGTCCTCCGATGGTAAAGTCAGTGATTTGAAGTAGAAAGAAAGACTTCAAAGACTTCAAATATTTTTTTATCTGGAATTCTAAAAGAGAGAAAAAGTCCCCTTACCTCTGCGTAGAAGGGTCTTTATATAGTGATAGGAATCAGTTATTTCTTCAATCGTCGTAGAGTTTGGAGGATTCACAGGGTAACTTCTATAACTGTCATAGGAGTCACCTCATCGGAACCGGTGTTGAGATTCAAACAGTATGACTCTTCAACATGACCCTTGGTTAGAGTTGTGTTGGAGCACAACTCTTGGTGACCCTCGTTCGTCCTTCTACAACGAAGGACGAGGGTCACCGCTTGCTCGTCCTTCATTGGACGAGTAAATAAGATACTGCTTGCTCGTCCTTTATTGGACGAGCAAATAAGATGCTGCTTGCTCGTCCTTCATTGGACGAGCGTAAGGAGGATGAAAGTAGACGGTTAACGAAGGACGAGTGTATCAACCACTCGTTCTCCGTTTTGTGCATCGCTATGGACGGCACTATGGACGAGTGATTCGACTTGGTGTTTTCCTTGCACCATCAGTAAGTGTTCTTATAGATCCATCAAATAGTGCTTTCTCAAAAAAAGTAGCACTTTTTAGAAACTCCCATATATATTCTTTTAATTGCCACATAAATTACTTGCTTTATTAATTTTGATTTTCCAAAGCTCTTATTCAACCGCAAGAAAATTTATTGATTGACCTAACTAGATCCACTGATGTTGAATCCTTTAGCCTATGAAAATCATTTAATTTTTCATTGAGTCTAGTGAAGTAAGAATTTTATAACCCTTTTCATAATTGTTGAGATGTCGTATTGAAATTGTTACCCCATAGTTTTTGAACATGTAGAACACTATAGTCTAGGCCACAGCAAGTGAATTTGTTCTTGTGTGTTTAAAGCCTAAGATTGAGGTCGGACCAAGATTTTAAATGGTCCAATTCACAGCCTCAACCCTGCCCCTACCCTTTATGGTGGTCTACTACGAACAGCAGAATCAGGGATTCGTATTCTGGACCCTTATAAAGGAGTGAGGAAAGTAAAGTACTACTTGAGCCAAAAGACTCATAATTAACAGAACAAACGGTTAATCATGGTTTTGGATTTCTTTTTGTATAGAGGCAATAATAATAGTAGGGATCACAATTTTTTGCAACCATAAAAGCCTGGCCAGTGGCCAACACACACACACACACACACACACACACACACAAGAAGTGAAAAAGACAGACTAGTTACCAAAGCATGAATAGAACCCCGGCTTTTCATCTTTTGCTTCATCTCCCTAATCCAATGGGCAAAATACATAAGTAATAGAAACAGAGTATCCCATGTAAAATAACTTGCATGTGTTCTTTCTTATATCAGTTTATAATAACAGGTAACTACTTTAAGGGAAAGACAATTTTTTACTGTGACAAATTAAATTATATTACCAAAAATATTAAAACATAAAATTACAAAATTTGGGTTAAAAAGGAAAAAGAAAAAGAAAAAAAGATATGACATGGTGTACATGCACAAACTCACTAGTATACATGATGGTAATATAATTTAACTTGTTTTTCTTTTCTTTTCTTTTTTTTCCAATCTTACAATTTTCTTTTTCTAATTCATGGTTCATGGCTGTATACACGGCTGTGAAGCTCCAACATTTCTTGATGGTTTGGATCAACAGAAAGAGCTGCTCGACAGTCACGTAGTGCACCTAAGACATTGCCAACGTGCTCGTGGAACGCAGCCCGCAGATGTAGAAGGTGAACGTCTGCTTTGAATGAAATTGCTCTTGATAGTTCAGCAATGGCTTCTTTTTCTTTGTGGCTGTCCATTAACACTGCTCCAACCAAACACAATATGAACTTAATAACAGTAGTAGCTACAGAATCCCAACTGCCAAAAATCAAAAAGACTACAATAGCAGCACCTAATCACTTTACTCTGCAAACATTTTTTTCACAACCTGTTGATGGCAAGTTGTGAGTGGTAGACAATTTTCATATGGACCCACTACCAACGCCAATTTTATTTTCCACCATTCACATTTTGCCACTTTAGCAAAGTTGTGAAAAAATTATGTCACAAGACTTATTCAAAGGCTTATTAGTTCGAATGGACAGTAAAGTTGAACACAAAATATCTGTGTACAATTTCACAGTTCTAGATGGAGAGAAAGAAAAAGAGTTGACCACCTCAAATTTCATTATGCCACTAAAGGTGGTGCATTATGAAGACTAAATCCCTGAAAGACTTAAAACTTAATAGTACACTACAAGATATAACATCCGCATAATTCATGTTATACAAAAAACGTGCAAAAGAAATTCTGCTTTAACTGTGTTCATTTTTTGTATCAAGTGAGGAAATTTCTTCGCATAAATTATACACCAGCAACAATAATCGTTGTTTAGTTGTTGAGGACTTTGTGGTCATCATTCATTTCAATTGTTTGAGATCTTTACCTTACAGATTTTTCAAGCACCACTAAAGTCATGCAGTTATAAGAAAAGGGATGGGGGGTGGGGGATCTAACCTGCAGCTCGATATCTGTAAGGGTACACCCGGAGGGGATCTAATTGGGTGACCATCTCCAGATCCGCCTTTGTAAAATCACGATCACAGTACTCAGACCTCTTCTCATAGGCAGATGCATTGTTCCGAGCCTTCTCAATCAGTTTGGTCATTTCATCATATGCAGCAGACTTATCATTTCTGAGAAAATGAACACGAGCTAGGCCCTGGTGGGCTCGTGTGTGCCGGATGTTAAGGGCATTAATGTAACAATTAGCTGCTAAGTCTAACTTCGCACAGTCTACATAAACGCTTCCGAGATTGTTCAGTGCCTGGCAAGTGGAAATATTAGGACTCAAATAACGATCACAGAATTCATGAAAATCTATAAATCTAAATCATTATTACAGGTTGGCAACATGATGGACTGATTAGCTTTCTACATTTTCACTTCCGTTTACAACAAATATGCTACCTTCTGGTCAATCATCAAGTCTCTCTGAAGCCTGAAGGCTAAAACCTTCTTGCAATCCTTAATATTGTTGGACCCCAACTATCACTACTCAACACTTGCTAAAGCTTGAATTTTCATATAGTCAGGTGGCCCAATTTGAAAATTTTCATATCCACTACTAATAAAAAGGCTTCAAAAAGGAAGAAAAAGGAGAGATTCATCGTTGGACATCCTTTACTAGAAAGGGAAAATAGTCGAGATATGGTCTATCAACCAAGATAAAATCACTCAGCAATGAGGTGCGCTGATTAATTGTATCAATAAGAGAACCTCTTGAACTAAAACTCCACATTGTCTCCAAGTTACAGAAAGTATTACCTTCCAAAGTGCAATCCAATGTCAGTCAGCAGTCCATTGTGCGAATTTATCAAAACAACAAAAGACTCAGCTGCCCAATGGACCTCATGGATCCAGAGGGACAATGCCCGGAAACTTTTAAATAATTTCAAATGCTAAATTTTGAAGTATGAGTCAATATGGTATTAGATATTGAACTCCTGTACTTCATAAGTATTTCTGAATTTAGAAAGACCTAGAATTTAATATGGGTCACAATTGTAGGAAGAATTAGTTCATAAGTGGAGACTTATATTGCCCACGAACAGGTGTTGTTACAGGAAGACAGGGTTAATTGTTATACAGAATAGTATTATATTTAGTGACTAGGTTATGCCTTTCACGACTTCTTTTGGTCCTCTCTCCAGAATTTTCCACAAGGGCCAGCCAAATATGAACAAAATCATACTATATGCCAAAAACATCCACAGTTAACCTTCTAAGTTTTTAATTATTTTCTTTTTCACTGGGCAGTTCTTTGCCCTCCACCTAAGCTGCGCAGGAAAGGCCCAAAGCCAATCCCAGGGAACGCCATAAATGACATGAAAAAATAAATGCACATCTGCCCAATAAACGTAGTGCAGAGAAGATGACCTGACAAGTGCAACGTTATTTAATCACCCCTTGATTGCAACAAGTTCTCGTCTTTTATTCTATCCCACAGTTGTTTCTCCAACAAGAAAAACGTCATCAAAACTAAAATCATGTTATCATTCTAGAAATAACCTTAACCCAAGAAACCATAAGGTCGCAAGCATAGGATAATGAAGGCATAACCATGACATGGATAAAGCATGAATTTTATTGAAAATCACAGTATTTTTATTAATTCAAGAAATACAAACAGCCAAGTGCACAGGAAAGTTATAGAAACGTAAACTGACAAAATTTAAGAGTACAGTTTTTGTAGTATTAAGTATGTATTTTTTTTTAACTTATCAAAAAAAAATATACTACCGCTGCACTTTTTTCAAAATGAAATAATCGTACATTAATTTTTTAAAAGAACCATGATACCAAACATGCCTTTGTTTGCAAGTGCATAATAAGAAAGTTTTCCATGAAAATGCCCAGAGATGGACAACCATACCTGACCTTTACGAAGCCTGTCTGATGGACACTTCAATGCATCTTCAAGAAGTGAAACAACAGTTGAAGAACAAGATGGATCTTGGCTAGAGTCAGCCAATGCATAGGCTTTCAGGAAGAAGGCCTCAAAGGACCTCTTGATTTTGATAGACTCTTCTGCTTTCTGGAGCCCTTCCTCACAATGACCAGTATCATATAAGATCCATCCCTCATAGACCAGCCGTTCATGTTCACTGGATGCATGTTGGCGAGCTAATTGTAAACTCCGCATGGCTGCCTCAGGACAGTTCAACCTGATCAAGTGAAGGTTTAAGGGTTCTAGTCACCCCAATGTAAAAAAGAAATATTTTACAACCTAAAATATCACATAGGTAGAAGAGGAGAAATGGAGCCAAATTCAGGATTTACAGGACCTGAAGTAATTCCCACAGCATGAATAGATTCACACATATACTAAATTGCAAAGAGAACAAAAAAAGGTTTAAAAATACTTGATGAGATAGGAGAGTTTCCAGTCCTATTAAACTCCAGGGGTTATTTTATTACAGTGCCCAAACAGATCAGAAAGCTGGACATACCTCAAAAGAAGCAAAGACTGTCTGAAGTATAAAATCCCTTTTGCTGCATCAGATTCAAGCATCTGGTAGATAACGGACAGAGACCCAATATCATCAACTGAAGACCACCGCTCATACAATTGCATCCAACAATCTGCTGTAGTCCAATTATCTACATGCTCATGCACAAGAGTACGGAGCTGGGATGCTGCCACCCGTCCCTCAAACATCCTATAATCAGGGGAAAGTGTGAGAATAGCCTGAACGTCACAAAGGGCTGCCTGATAATTCTCAAGTGCCAGAAAGAAGAAAAACCGAAGCTCCAAGCATTCTAATGCAAGTTTAAACCCAAGAACCCGATTAATTTCTTTAAGCGCATCTGTAGCATTCTGTTTCCTCATTGATGAAGCAGCCCGATACATGTAGGGATAAGTAAGAGTTGGGTCCAACTCAGTTGCTTTCTCAAGGTCCTCCTTCCTCTTATCACCTTCACAGTATAATGATCTCTCCTGGTGCATCCAACCAAGTGGGGTAACAGTGGAAATTACAGAGCTGAGCTTCTCGTAAGCCCAAAGTTTATGACCCTTGATGTAACCAACTCTAGCCAAACCTGCAACAGAATAAATATGGCCAGCGTTCAAAGCTGCCTCAAAAAGATGTTCGGCTTCATCGTACTCTTTCCTCATCAGCCTCACACATCCCAATTGATGAAGCCCCAATAGTCTCTGCCGGTCTGTTTCAGCAAACTCAATCAGCTTTTCTAGGAAACAAGCTGTTTTACCAGACCTAGGATCAAGGTTCATGGCAACTTCACTTAAAAAACAGTATAGGGAAAATGAGGCTGGCCCAACCATGATTGATCTTTGTTGTCTATTAGCATTAATAAATATTTCCACCACCCGATCATCATTCAAACAATCAGGTAGATCACGTAAAAAAATTTGCAAACATGCGGCTGCTAAAATTGGAGTATTCTCTTCAAGAGCATATTCCATGAGTTCCACTGCATCTTCTCTAGAGCAAACCAGAGATGTGAGTTTCCTATCACACGCATCTTTGAGCCTTTCACAACAAAACTTGTTTGCAAAAAATAATATTTCCAGCAAGAGATTTGGAGGGACTTCACTTAAACTGCCTGTCATACTAAATTCCTTAACTGCCCTCATACCTGATGGCGAGATATTGTTTTCAGACAAATCAATGTCCTCACAAAGTGATTCTGTGAAACACCCATTTAGCATAGCATTAAATGGGGCTGAAAGGCTAGAGATTATCTGCCTATCACAGACTATTTTCTCATCTCCAATTCTAAAACTAACATTCCTCGAAACTTGGTTCCCATTCATCGAAACACACTCATGGGAATTAACATTTAAATTGAGGGGAAGCTGAGATGCTACATCAATAGGCCCAAACTCTTGTGCACATTTCACACAAGTGCCAAGCAAGTCAGCAATAAGATCTTCCCCTTGCTTTTCATACTTCAACCATGCCCCAAATACAAGCTTTTCATGAACAGTGCTAGCCTTCTGCCAAGCTGCGCGGAGGCTTCTCCGCATCAATTTGACCTCTCCGAGGCCTCTAAACACCTGAAATTGTAACAAACAGAGGTTTGACCTCTCTTGCGGAGGACATGATTCGAGTTCTTCATGAATTTGAGCTAAAACTTCTACATAATCAACAGGTTTAAAGAATGGGAGTATCTGTGGCTCAGGGACCTTGATAAAAGATTCTCTACACCAATTTAAACCCCCCAAGAAACAAGAAGACAACACCAAAACTACTTTAATTCACTGAATTGGAAAATAAATTAAGCTGCTGTAACTGAATAATTTGAGTAGAAAAAACTTACATGGATGAAGAAGAAGAAGAAGAAGAAGGATGCAATGAAAGTTTGGAAAGTTTCCCTCTTTCAACTTGGAGCCAAGACTGTGGATTGAGAGCATTGAGCTGTGTTTCTTTACAAGACTCAGAGGGAAAGAAAGTCCTCATGGGGCATAAGAGATGAAACAAGTCCCAGATCTCCACAATAGCAAGATGGGTTTCTCTCTCCAAAACAACTCAAACACAATGAAAGTATGGGGAGAAAAACAGCTCCTTTTAATCACAAATCACTACCCTTAGCTGAGACAAATTTTAACCCCACCCCAGCAGACATCAAAGAAGAACCTAAAAGTTAAAATTTAAAAATATAAAGCTACAAATAAACAAAACAGTCACAATAATATGCGGGCTTGTTTCAAAGAGTAGATACACTCCAATTCAAAAAAGGAAAAAAAAAAAAGATAACAGTGGGTTCCTTTTCGCTCACCAAAAGAACAAAAATCAATCTTTGTTTTTTACTTTAGCAATCACAATCATACAACAAAAATTATGCTGATTCTGTTATAAACAAATGACAGACCAGAACCCATTATTATTTTGCATCTAATTTACAATAGAATAAAATATCATTGGTCTCTTCAGCATATAAAATCATAAAAACCAGAAAAGACCAAACACCCACTAATGTTTACGTAAGATCTCTACCAGAAAAATGACCAAACCAACATTTAAGCCCACCCAAACCCCCCATAAAGAGCCAAACAAAGCAAAGCAAAGCAAAGCAGAGAGATAGAGAGAGAGAGAGACCCACTTCACTTTGTGGCTTGAATTTGCAGACCCAGATCAGAAAATAGGAGCTGGGAGCTTTAGAGAGTAGGAGATCAGACAAGAGAATAGGAATCCAAATGAAAAATTCTAACTTTAACTTCGCTTCTGTCTTTTTTGTTTGGTAAAAGGGAAAGTTTTTTTCTTTTACTTTTTTGCCAACTTTCTTTCCGTTGGAGAGGCCAGAAAAGAAAAGATAATACAGTAGCAGACACTCTTTGTTGGAAGTAGAACTGTAGAACTGTAGAAGTTGGTCAAACAAAAGTACAAAAACTACCCAAAAAATATAATAATAAATAATAATAAATATAGATTTCTTCAATGAATCCAAACGACGTCGCTTTAGAGATTGGTAAGCGTTTTTTTTTAGTAACTGTGACTTTTATAGGAAGCCAGGAAGGGTTTGTGCTGTTTTGTTTACGACAATAATTGTTGAACCAATATGGGGCCCTTCGAATTTAATGAAACCATTAAAATATGGGAAGTTGTAATTAAGAATGGCGGGAGAGAGACTTGAATGTTTTGCTCAGACCAGTGGTTTGGTTCTGCATCTGCAGCAGTTTAAATATTATTACTGCGAGACAGTACAGATTTAAAGATTAAAGAAAGAAAGGGCCCCACCAGTTGATATGGCCCACCTATTTTAAGAATTGAGAGAGATGAAAGGAGAGAAAGAGTAAAAAGGAAAAAGTAATAGGAAAATACCAGTGAAATTTTGTAAATTCTAATGATATTTTCCCTTTTCTCCTTTTCATCTTCACCCTTTCACTCTGTCCAAACATAGGATAAGAATTGTTAAGTTTTTATTTGAGAAAATTACAATTTACTTCTTTATAGTCTGACTCTAACACCATCACAAAAGCCCACATTTAATCCCTTAAGATTTAATTTAATTCAAATTTAAAGGAGTCAAACGTAATAATTAAAATAGAAACCTGTGAGACTAAATTGTGATCGGATTAAAGTGTTAAACAAAATTGATGTAATTTCTTTGGTCAAAACAATGGAAAATCTGTTAATTTAAACAAAACCTTAGCAATCTTATTTTAATCCAAAAACAAAACCTTAGCAATCTTATTTTAATCCAAAAGAGGCCCACTATAAAAATTGAAAATTTTTTGAATAAATTGTGATATGATAAAACTACAAGAAGTTATCGCATGACCACAATAACCGCCCAACGACTAGAATAGTCATCTCATAGCCAATTCGGGTTAGGCAAGGGCCAATCTAGGCCTCTTAGCAAGGATGATGATTAGTGATCCTTTTGGAGAGAGAGAGAGAGAGAGAGAGAGAGAGAGAGAGAGAGAGAGAGAGAGAGAGAGAGAGAGAGAGAGAGAGAGAGAGAGAGAGAGATTATTATTAAAAAATTAAAAAATCATTTTACTAAGCTACTGTCTTAGTTAGATTTGGACTTGCACTATAGTATCAATTGTTTTGCTTGGCTACAAGATAGCCAATATTGACCACTTTTTTGGGGGTTAGGTTGTCAAATTTTAGTTGAACTGGTTAAATGTTTAATGCTCAGGTTTTTTTTTGGATAGGTAGATATTAGGGGAGGGGTAAGTGGGAATGGGGTTCAAACTATAAAAATGAAACACCATAAAAAGATGTCATTAACATTAACCTGTTATTTGAATTCTTAATGTTTAGTGCATTATTAATGCTCTTACATTGTGATTAAATAAAAAAAAAAAGTGATATAACTAATGCTTAAAATAGTATATGACATAATTGAGATTAAAAAGAAAAAAGAAGTAACATAATGAGTGGCGACTTTGTAGTAGAGGATTTTGGTGTGGGATAGATAGATCTTGGGTTTAAATCTTTGAGGATGATGACAGGGTGTTGGTTCAATTAAAATTAATGTTGTCCCTTGCCTAATGCTATTGGACCCAAGTGGGTTAAAGACTTAAAAGTCATATGCTATGCCTCAAACCATGTAAAAAGAGTTCTTAAAAATCCCTCAATTGAGTAAATTTTCTTATGGGTTCTCCTCCTAAGGTTTTAAGATACTGGTTTCTCCATAAATAGGAGTACTAGAGATTAAAATGACCACACCATGGTAGTGGTAGGTTTGTCTTAATAATTGTCAATTGATCTCTCCTCTCACCCTTTTTTATTTAGGAAAAAAAGAAAAGTATAGATCATGATCATAAAGGTGAAAAAAAAATGATGAATAATAAAATTTTTATTATCATTTGGTCATAAATTAACATGATTACTTGTGATCATGATAATTGAAATCACAGCTGTGGAGAGCACTGTTACTGTACACATGGAGTTGAGTGAGATGAGATCAATTAAAGTTTTTTTGGAAATATTTGTTACAACAAACAAGAATGTGACAGGAGAGAGAGGCAGCCAATATAATGTGAGTGACACACCTCGTCTTATTCAAATAAAACATGAATGAATTCATGCGTCGTTTCTTGATTGTTTCTTTTGAATTTGTATCCTACATGATGTGAAATGAGGGTTGCTTTTCCATTAGAGCATGAAATTTGATGAGTGTGACATTTTTATTTATTGTTTGATATGATTCTCATGGTGTGTGGGGCAGACAGGTAATCAATCATGATATGTGGATATGTGTGAGTTACAAAATCTAATACTATCTTATATTAAAAAAAAAAATCTAATACTATCATCTTATCTTACTGGCCGAGAGAAACTATGTACAGCACATGCTCATCTTTCACACAAATCATTTAAAAAAAAACACTAGCAAGTGCCGATGTTTTCGCCTTTGAATTCTCGGGAAAATATCATGCCCCAATGACCGAAATGTCCATCACTTTCCTTTTTCAAAATTCAGAATGCAATACTAAAATAGTAAAATGACTTCTTTGTTGAGGGAGGGTTTTTTTTTTTTTTTTTTTTTTTTTGAGGGGGAGTTGAGGGAGGTTGGTTGGCTATGTTAGGTTCACTGATTAAAAAGAAAAATCACAGCAATAAGGCTCTGCTCCACTAACATTCCCCACCTGGGTCCGAGTGAAAATATATTCCTTTTATTCATCTTAAAAAATACTAAAATATTGGAGTTTTTTCTGATAAATGTGTTATATGTTCAGCATCTTAGGAAGGACTGAGGAGTGAGGCCCATCTCGCAGAAATTCAGCATAAAATACTTTCTAACTTTACATTTCTCTCCACTGTTTAAGTAGGCCCACTATTATTATAAAATTTGTACAACGTTTCTTTCCGATTCTAAAAAAAAAAAAACGCAAAGCATTCATACAAGACTTGCTAGTTCTCTTTTTTTAGCTAAAATATAACTAAACTTGTTAGGATCCTTGGCATATTTTGTGCCAAATTTGGGTGTAATTTGAATTTTAAATTTCATTGTAATTATATACAGTTCTGCATTTTAATTTGTAATGGGTTGAGGATGGTTAGATGTTTGAAGTTTAGAATTGCAAACAAAAGAAACTCACATGAGTGAACTGAGGGTGTGGTGACTGGTAAACACATTTTGCAAATCAATTGAGGCAGCAATTTCACCTTTCATTTTTAGGATACTGGCTTAAGCGCAATTGCTAGAACTTGAGAGAATTGTTATGAACTTCTTTACAATACCAATCCTTAGCCTCTCTTTATAAACTCTCATTTCCCATGAAATCTGTAAACTCATTACCCAGATTGAAGAACTAGAGAGAGTCCTAAAACCCTAGATCTAAAAATGATTCCCTCTCTCTACCTTCTCCCTCTCCAATTGCCAAATTACATGAGAGGAAATTAAAACTAACACACACATTAACTGTTCTTGTTTAGTGGATTGTTTGGTGCTATTGGCTGCAAAGAGGGTTTTTTTCATCTGATTATTGGGTTTTTATATCTGTAAACACACCCAACCCAAAACAATTGTAGACAGGATGGTGCTAGTTTTGGTATTGAATTTGGTGGAGTTGCAGGAATAGAAAAGGGTTGGTTTCTAATTTCCAATAGAGGGTTTTTTTTTTTTTTTTGGTTATTTGAAGAGCAAATGAACTAGGTTTTTTGTTCTTCGAAGGCCGAACTTTTGATTGGTGAAAATTTGTGGAAGGTTGATTTGTAATTTTATTGTGAAAAATTGTGAATTTGTGAAGTGTTGATTTATCCGTAAATGAGAGAATGTGAAAATGGGAAAGGGTGGTGAAAAAAAGTTATATTTGTGGAGAGAGAAAAATTAAAATAAAATAAAATAGAGAGAATAAAAAGGCTTATGTGAATGAGTAGTAAAAATTAACTAAAATAGAAAAGGTAGAGTTTTTACGTTATACACTATAGCTTAGATTTGGCTAAACCTACATTGACTTTCTCCTCCATACCCTTATATATTTAAGTTCTCTCAATTCCATGACATTTTTTCCCCTGAAATTCTCAACCAGGACTTAGTAATTCATTATATTTGAAGAGGATAATTTTGGGTTAAGAGTGGGCTTGACGGGTGTGATCCGCGGTCCGATAAAGGACGGGCCCATAGTCTGCCACCCTTGCGGTACTAAGCCCAATATGAAGTGTCAGTAGGTCTGAGGCCCATAAGGAAAGGCAGGGAGGCCCTTTATATGAAATACTTGCGACACACTCCATAGAATCCTATAAGGAAAGGATTTCTATAAGGAAAGGACTTCTACTCCAAGAAAGAGAAGTCCACTCTCTACTACTATAAAAGCCCCAATACCCTCGAGAATCAAGGTACGCATAATTTTACCCTCTCTAGCACTCTAGAGTTGCGAGCATATTTTCTGACTTAACCTTCGGAGGGTATTCGGCCGGCACCACACCGGTGCTCTCTGCAAGGTTTCCCCTTCTTTGTGTTGTGCAGGTTGACATTCAAGCGCATAGGTATCGTGTGGCTCATTGGTGAAATTCTTGACTTCATCAGTTGGCGCCGTCTGTGGGAACGTTTACGTTAGTAGATTTTCCAGACTAAGGGTTGCATGGTACTCACTCGCTCGATGGCAACCACCAACGATGTTCAAGGGGACGAACAACCCACTACTGCCCTTGAAAGACAGGTTCGAACTCTCGCTGCCGCGGTGGAACGTCTCACCAAACAGAATAATGATTTAGAAGAACAGCTGCGTCAGAAGAATGCAGAGCAGAACGACCAGCAAGAAGAGGAAGAAGGGACCAGCGCTGCAAAGAGAAACCAGGAGAAACCTGAAGGCAGCCATGCCCCAAGCAGGCCGGAGAGGCAGAACATGAGTATGCCATCCCTCACGAACGCGACACCACCACAGATTGCCGCTGAGATGCAGGCGATGAGGGAGCAGATGGAGGTGATGATGAACGCACTAAAGGGCCGAGTCTCCAGTGATCTGGACGACTTAGTCAACCGAACGGACTCGCCCTTCACGGTCGCCGTGAACGCCTTCCCCCTACCCCATAAATTCTGCATGCCACATATCGAAAGCTATGACGGAATGAAGGATCCCCTGGACCACCTGGAAACCTTCAAGACACTGATGCACCTTCAGGGGATTGCTGACGAGATCATGTGTCGGGCATTCCCCACGACGCTAAAAGGCCCCGCCAGGATATGGTTCAGCCGGCTGACTCCGAACTCCATCAGCACCTTCAAAGAGCTGAGTGCCCAGTTTACAACGCACTTCATCGGAGGGCACAGATACAAGAAGTCCACAGCTTGCCTGATGAGCATTAAGCAGCGAGAGGACGAGACGCTTAGAGCTTACATCACGCGCTTCAACAAGGAAGCACTGTCAATAGACGAAGCCGATGACAAAATACTGGTAGCAGCCTTCACAAATGGGCTGCGGGAGGGTAAATTTTTGTTCTCTATATACAAAAACGACCCAAAAACCATGACGGAGGTACTTTACAGGGCAACAAAGTACATGAACGCGGAAGATGCATTGCTGGCAAGGGGAGATAAGCCGAGGAAGAGAGAACGACAGGAAGACACCCGGCAGGACCGGGAAGGGAAAAGATTCAAAACAGGGGACCGAAGGGACGACCGACGATCAAGTCCACAAGGTGGACGGATCATCCCAAGAGGATGACGGTTGTAAATCCATAAGGTGGACGGAGTCCCCCAACGGAGAGTACTAAACAAAATCCACAGAGTGGACGGACCATCCCAAGGGATAAAGCCAAACCAGATCCACAAGGTGGACGGATCATCCCAAGAGGATGACGATTGTAAGTCCATAAGGTGGACGGAGTCTCCCAACGGAGGATGCTAAACTAAGTCCACAAAGTGGACGGACGATCACAAGGGATGAAACTTAACGGTGAAACTCAGTCTACAAAATAGACAGACCATCCAAAAGAAATAAGACCAAGTCCACAAGGTGGACGGATAATCCCAGATGGACGGATAATCTCAAAATCCTTTAACGGACGAATAAAATTCAAAAATGGACGGATAAAATCCTGGTGGGATCACCTACCAATTTCACAACATACAAACATATAAAAGCAAAAAAAGATGCATGTTATAAAAACCAAATAAAAGTTGTCTACAATACATCCATGACGGATGAAAATTGTTCACAAAATAGTCTTACAAGTAAATGTAAAAGTAAATGAATGTAAAACAAAAATTGCTTCAACTGATGGGCACGTCATCTCCTTCCTGACGGACTTCCATAACAGGCTGGTCGTCAACAACTGCCTTTTCTGCCTGCGCCCCGTCGACCTGAGCCTCGTCACCAAACAGCTGGTCAGTATCGTCGGATTTTGCAGGGTGGACGGATGTTTGTTCAGGAACATTGATGTTGACGGAGGAAAGGTCAAGGTCTGGATACAAACTCTTCACCTGACGAAGAGCATCATCGAAGCCGTCACTATAGGACGTTCCTAGCTCGAGTAGAAGATCGTCGGAGTCACGATACTCACGGACGGCATCAACCTTAGCCTGACGAACATCCTCATCTTTAGTCTCAAGGATCTTGGAAAGCTCCTCCGTCCTCTTAAAATAATCATCTCTCGCCTCTTCAGCCATTTTTAGCTTCTTCTCCTGAACTACCCTCCATGCCCTTAGTTGTGTCAGCTCGTCGTCCGTCACCTTAGCCTTCTCTCTCAGACGGCCAAGGGTGTTCTCATGGCTCAGGCACCGTTCCATAAGCCCCTTCGTCATGAGCATAGCCTAAAAAGTTGAAAAGAGTTAGACAAATTACAAAGGCCGAAAAGAAAAGTTTGGAGAAAGTAGACGGATAAAAAACCTGAGCGATATTGAATAGGCCCGTCTCACCCATGGCCTCCGTGGAGTGATTGCCAAGATCCTCGTAATCATCTGAAGAGATGACGGACGTTAGCTTCTCCAATGCATATTTTGGATCTTCACGGATTAAGACAGGCGCCTTCTCCTGCTGGGTCGACGGACCTTTCATAAAGCCTTTTCCTGCCCCATGCTTCACTGGAGTTATGGACTTGGTACCCCCAGCCAGGAGGCCCAGGACGGGCTCCAAAGGAACCTTAGGCTTCTTTGGAGGACGGTCCCCTTTGGGCGGCAGCTTTCTCTTGATGTGTTGACTTGAACCCGTCCCTACGTGGGCCCCCTCAACGGAGTCTTTCTTCTTCGCCGCGTTGGCTCTGATCAGTGCTTTCCTCTTGGCATCATCCATTTCTGCGAAACAAGACGGAGTGAATCTATGTGAAGTAAGATAGACGGACAACATCGAAGGGCTCGGTCAAAAACTTACGCTGACGGATTTTATTATCGTACTTCTTCGCAGCTTCAGATGGCTCCGGTCCGTCACAGTACCAGTGGAGTGTATCTAAGTTGACGAGCTTGGCCCAGGTCCTTTCCTCCGATGTAGTCTTCCTGAAAATTCTTTCCAAAAAACTGAACTCTTCAAGCTCTACCTGGGGACGCTGACGGACTGAAAAAGCGAAAGTAAGACGGAGGTTAGAAACTTACAAAAAATCAAACTGATTAAAGTATTTTCACACGACGGAGTGTACCAGTCTCGCTTAAGATGCCCCATGTAGTATCGACGGGTATGAAATCCGTCTCCCCTGGGTGGCACATCCAGCCGTCTCCTTCCATGAAGAAGAAGCGGCTCTTCCAATCTCTGTTGGAATCAGGTGTTTCAAAGATAACTTTGAGGACGGAGCTCCTGGGGACGAAGCTATACATTCCCCTTGACTTATCTATCTCGTCCGGACGGTAGCAATGTAGGAACTCTCTCACCGTCAGCCTACGTCGACCTTCCGACATAACTCCGTACAATACCTCCATCGCAATAAAAACCCTCCAGGCGTTGGGAGAAATCTGACTGACGGATAAACCCAGGTATTGTAAGAGTTCACGGTGGAGTGAACTCAAGGGGAACCTAAGACCAGCCTTAAGCACTTGCTCGTATATCCCTACACCGTCCACCCCTTGATAGTGGCATTTTTCTGACTTATAAGGCAGACGGAGTGGAATATGGTTGGGGATCTGGTAGTTGTCCCTAATGGTGTTAAAATGAGGCTCCTTGATTGTTGAGGTGAAGGCATTCACCGTCCACTCTGGCAACATCACAAACTGCCTAAACCCGTCCGCTCCCACGACGGATCCTACTCCTACTGGATCTTCGACTTCTACGATCTCCGTATCCTCATCTGTTGAGGACGAGGAAGATGTAGACGGACTCCTATCGTCGCTCAGATCGTCTTGATCTTTGTGACCTGACGGATACACCTCTTCGTAATCCACTCCGTCGCGAACGACAGATTGATTACTCGACGCACTAGACATTTCCTACAGGAAAAACGTTAAATGGAGTGTAAGACGGATAGAAACAGCTTACCAGCAAGTACGTGGACGGGTGAGACGTATATGACGGTTGCAGTATGTGGACGAGTTGCTCTCTGACAAACTGGACGGACTCGCTCTGACAATGCAATTCTTCGAAAGAGAGAAAGAATGAAGGGAGAAGAGGGCATTATTTATAGGAAGAATGCACGGAAGACGAAGCGACACTTCGATCCCATAAAAGCACCAATGCAGGGACGACACGTATCACGCCATTAATACTCTTCCAGTCCTATGCCTCGCATTAAATAAATGACGGAGTACTTGTCCGTCATCCCCAATAAGTCTTAGTCGACGGAGCACTAATATCTTCACCGTCATCCAAGTTACTTTTACCGTCACCCCATGTTTCCCTCTTGTATATGACGGACCCATAGGGTGAAGGGGGCAACTGAAGAGGATAATTTTGGGTTAAGAGTGGGCTTGACGGGTGTGATCCGCGGTCCGATAAAGGACGGGCCCATAGTCTGCCACCCTTGCGGTACTAAGCCCAATATGAAGTGTCAGTAGGTCTGAGGCCCATAAGGAAAGGCAGGGAGGCCCTTTATATGAAATACTTGCGATACACTCCATAGAATCCTATAAGGAAAGGATTTCTATAAGGAAAGGACTTCTACTCCAAGAAAGAGAAGTCCACTCTCTACTACTATAAAAGCCCCAATACCCTCGAGAATCAAGGTACGCATAATTTTACCCTCTCTAGCACTCTAGAGTTGCGAGCATATTTTCTGACTTAACCTTCGGAGGGTATTCGGCCGGCACCACACCGGTGCTCTCTGCAAGGTTTCCCCTTCTTTGTGTTGTGCAGGTTGACATTCAAGCGCATAGGTATCGTGTGGCTCATTGGTGAAATTCTTGACTTCATCAATATTGCTTAGGAAATCATGTCAATCTTTTCTTCTTTTTTGAGAAAAAAATAGGACCATGCATTTAGCACCCGGAGAATAGCCAGGGACGTACACTTTAGCAGAAAGGGCCACTGACACCCTACACAAATGATCACTTCATATTTTTTTTGCTGAATCACAAATGATCACTTCCAGAGAATAGTTTACCCTCCTTATGAATGGTAATGATTCAGTAAAAATAAGAATAACCTAACGAGCAAAACATCTTATGCATCATCATGTGCAGAACATAAAAGGCAAAGCTAAAATAGGCTAGGGAACAGGTTTTAAATTGTAATGAAGTGGCTTGGGCTGGGCATCAATGGTGGGACATCATTGAGAAATTATAATTTGGTGATCACTGGACTCACTACTCATCACTAGCTACTCACTATAATAGATGGATATAGACAAATCGAGCAGGGCGGATTTTGGTGGGTTTTGGATTCGTTCCTATGATTTTTAATCATGAGGGGAAAAGACTAAAAGCCAGCACATAATCATATCTTGCATACTGTTAATAGCAAATTTTGACCGAAATGTCACACAATCTTCCATAATATGTCCACATTCACCTCATCACCCCCAACCCTTTTTTTTACGTTGTTGTTGTTTTTTTTTTTTTTTTTTTTTAAATTTTAAGGTAGGAGTGGTTGGAGAATTCTGACAAAACTTTATTTGAGCTAGGGTTGGCATGGGATTAAAATGATTCTTAACCCTAATTTTAATTGCATGGTTATTAGAGAAGATAAAAAGGAAACTTTGATATACATGTTAGAAAAGGAGATCGAGACAAGGCTTTAGTACAATGATAAAGTATATAAACAAAATATGTAGATGAAAATAAATACAATCTTAGAGGACCACATCTACGATAAAAAAAACCTTTGATGGCCAAATTTTTGCTATTAGGATTTATATATTAGAATGGAGTACTCAAAAAAGGTTATGAAAAACTTTTGTCTTTAGACTAATTTAAATTTTTACTAGAGCTAGGTCAATCAAGAAAAGCACTCACGGATTACCGACGAGTGTGGCTCAACGGTAGCAAACCCTCGAAAGTTCCATTTGTTCAAAGGTTTGAGTCCCAACTCATGCAATTTTGTGTCGTGGGCTGTTTCAACAATTGGCCCAAACTGGCTTGATGGTATAAAATGTGGGTAAGAGTAGTGGCATAGCCTGTTGTATGTTGGTGGTACCCTTGAGTTTACCCAAATTGTACCTTGAGGCGTGAGACAATGATTACACATGCGAGCTCCTTTTTTTTTTCTTTTTTTCTTTTTCTCTCTAAAAAAAAAAACAGAAAGCACTCACGGATATTCGAGCTAGTCATTGATTATTTTAGGTATATCTCAACAGGTTTTACTCGGATTGTGTGATAACATTTTAGGATAATGATAGATGACCACCATCGAGACAATTTCATATTTTCATGATTTGGTTCCTTTATGGGATCTTACCGACAAGATTTTGAAGCCAATAATTGGAGGCTAGGATGCAATGTTTGTAGATAAAGTCTTGTTGATTTGTGAATTCATAGAGAGACTTTGAAAGAGCCAATAAATAAAATTCTGAGGTTTACATTAATGTCGGCTTATATTTATGTATTATCCTGAAACGGTAATTGAGTTTTGAATGTGTAAGTAAACATATATATATATATATATATATATTTTTTAAAACGGTAAGTAAAATAAACTCTAACAATGTGGATTATGTTTATGTCTAGAATGTTTTATCCTTAAATATTTTAGAGAATATGTTTAGGATTAGTGATGACAATGGTGCAGGAGGTGATTGGATAAGGGGGTGAACCATTTCTATCTAGTCCTCTCTTTAGAAAGAACTTACGCAAATCGGGAATGGAACAGATCGGTGTTTGGTGGAGGTACTTTGTCATCTACTCATCTTTGGTAAGTGCGTATACATTGTAATAGGAAAAGTTTCATTTCACATAATAAGGAAATTATTATTCATCTCATGACAATGTAGTTTGGAGAAATATTCTTTTTACCTACTACTGATAGGTGACAATTTAGAAATTAAAGTCATTCACATATATTATTTAAATAAATTAAATGATTCATTAAAAATGCATTGCAACTAAAAATATATTAGTTGGTACAGTGTAATATATATGAGAAAATTTTAACATAATATGATTTTTATATGAAACTTTTGGTATTATTATTATTATTGTTGTTGTTGTTGTTATTATTATAATAATATGAAACTATAGGATGTGCCAGTATTCTAATATATGGTTGCTTAAATTTAATTAAGAAATATAGATTATATTATGTATAAAATTGTGATTCCTCTTTCTTTAAAAAAAAAAATTGTGAATCGTTAGAAGTTTATGTAAGCCAGCTATAAGTCAAATTCTTTCAGTTTTATAAAGATTATAGACTATAGATTATAGAAGTGAATAATCAATTTAACTGCCACATAATGAGTGTTTTTTCTTCTTCTTTTTTTTAAGGGGAGCCACGTAATGAGTTGAATGGATTTTTCTTCAAATTTGTACGTTTGATTGTAAACTCTACCATTAATTTTATTTTATATTTTTATAAAAATATTTTATGACATGACTAGCGACTAAATATTTGTCATGCACACTTGTGGGTAAATAAATAAAAAACAAACAAAAGGATATATTGATAATGAGCCACATGCCCATGAATAAATTAAAATTCTTAACATCACATTTTAGGATATATTTTTTTTTTCTTTTGTTGAGAATCAAACTTTAGTTAATTTATAAAAATTCTTTCCCAAAAAAAAAAAAAAAAAAAAAAAAAAAAAAAAAAATTATGAGAAAAAATGAAAAAAAAAAAAGTGTACGTGAACCTGGCTAAAATTGGTAAAGTATAAATGGAACATATATATGAGGCCGATAATTTTTATCCATGCCACCCTTTCATTAATTTGCTGTACAACTGCCTACTAGCTAGTGGATCCGCAAGCAATTTTATCTCGACTTTAAAATCTAGAACATACGTATCAACACGAAGTCACGCATGCCATGATAAACGGGTTTTCAGATTATGGAATAAAACTGTGAAAATAAAATAGTATTTAATTTTTAACTCAATTATTCGAATTACTATCGTTTTGAATCCAAAAGAAAAATTTGATATAAAACTCTAGAATTTTGAGTTTTGCCTAGAACATAGGGAAGTACTAATAAGCGTTTATAATCGCAATAGAAAAGGAGGATGAAACTTGAAGAGATTTTGTTCCATATATGTGACTATTTAGTGATACTTACAGTGATAAATCAATTTCTACCATCCTCCAATGTGGCTACCACTTCTGAAAGCGGAAGGCTTGCTCGCTAATATATGAAGAGGGGACCATCCTTGGTCATTGACATAGTTATATAACTAGTTTTTCATACATGTGAATTATTCTGAATGCCAAATCTGTCAACAGTGCAACATTTGAAATACGTACCCAAGAATAAAGGAAAATATAAGAATTCTCCATTAATAGCCCCAATTCACAAATAACAAATATCTGCCAACACCATTTTGTTGCTTCCTCAAGCACTTTACTACATGACATAGTGTAAATTAGTAAAGAAACATTCCTAAGAAAATGGTTATATGTATTATAAATTGACATGATAATAAATAAATATGGTGTATTTCAACGACATAAATGAATAAATATAGAATAATTTTTTATATATGATTGATGACAAATTAATTTATAAAATAAAATTGTGGTATATCTAGTATTAAAACTCACCGATTGACCGAAATAGTCTCCAGAGATGCTGCAATGAAGGATAGTGTCACCATCCTTCCTCCTACAGTAATTGTACCCATTCTCGATACCACAGAGCTTGTGAAGACAAAGATAGGCTTCTTTTTAACCATAGAGCTCTGCCAAGAAAAAAGGGGTCTCGTTGTCATGATTACGAGCACCCATCAATGATTTATCAACTTGTGCAATGCACTCACACATAGCCACACTCCCCATTGATGCAGCGATATGGAGAGGGGTACTCCCTTGCTCGTTTTTAATTTCTAGAACCGCTTTGCTTTCTGGTTGAGAGGAAATATATTCCACAAGTTCTTGGACTTTGTCTTTTTGGCTATCGGAGACAGCAATGTGTAATGCTGTGTCTCCTGACCTGGTGAGCTTGACCTTGAGGGCCATTGGATTTTTATAGAATTCAACCACACTATTCCATTCGCCTTCATGGCCAATTTGAACAAATCTATCTTGATGCTCTCCATTTCCAGATTCAGTTGGTCTGTGGTGGAAGCCATTTTCTAAAACAGGATCAAGGAAGATAGGAAATGAGAGGAGTTAGGACTAGGGTTGAGTAGAAGATGAAGAAACTGGGACTTGTGTATTGATTTATACTAGAAAATGAGTTCTGTGCGAGTGCCACAAGAAACACACACGCTTTAAGGAAAGCTTCTTCCACTTGCTGTAGCGTACTTACTAGCATATTTGAAGCTTGGAGACTAGGATTACCTTGTCTTGAAGTTTCTAGCTATTATTTAGAAAAAATAAATAGAAACACTTTTACATCCGGCAGCTCCTGCCAATCAGAAGCGGATAAAAATAAGAAGAGAAAATCAGCAACACAATTAATTAATTGCCCAATATTATTCATAGGAGTCCATTAAGCTTCTGAGTAATTTGACTAATTTGAGTAATTTCTACATAAAAAGTTACAAAATATTTAATGCCTCCCATAGTGAATTATTGTCAAGTTGAAAAGGAGATTACCGTACAAGACTCGGACCTCAAGCGAAGAATGTTTTTATTCTTTGGTAAAGCGAAGTACGTTCAAAGTGACGATGACTCGACCCCATGTTTTTCTCATCAGAATCCAAGCTTTTCTTTTTGAATAAAAAAAAAAAAAAAAAAAAAGGCGAAAATCACATTTTCGCCTTTATATTTTCACCTGATTTTTACTTTGGTCCCTAACTTTTTTTTTTTTTATCGCTTTTGGTCTCTATCCTGGAAAACGCGTCTCATTTTTGTCCCTGCCGTTACATCAGAGACGAAAATTGCACAGGTGGCAAACGGAGTGCACTGTTGACACACTAAAAGCTAACGTGGCTATTAAAATAATAATAATAAATATTATTTAGCATTAAAAAAATGCCACGTCATCTTTTAAAAACAAAAAATTAATTTATGAATTTTACCTAAATGAAAAAAAGGAAAAACAAATAAAAACCAAAAATCATATAAATATAAAGATCAGATCCTTATCAACAAAAAAATTAAACATGACTTGTTTCAAAAAAAAAAAATTAAACACAACTAAATCCAATAACCCCACCCAACCACACTTATATTTTCCAATTTTGGTATCTCTTTGTTGACTGGAACTTTTTATCTAAGGTTTTTGGGTCTTGGTTTGATTTGGGTTAGAGATAGAGAGAGGCTGAGATCGGTTTGATTCAGGCGGCAATATGGCTTGCGGCGGTGCAATGCAAGACCCGTGAAGGCGGAGCTTGAAAGCTTCAGTTCTTTTGGATCAATGAAATCGAGGTCTAGAAACCATCGTGGAGTGGTGGTGGGTGATGAAGGCTAGACATATTAGGTCAAGTTTTTGCTAGATCTATCCCCTTTGAACTGATAAAGATCTATCCCCTTTTTTCTGTCTCTTTGATCTAAATGGAGATTCGGTCTCTCCCTCATGAGCACCGCCATGACAGCCACCACAACAACAAAGCCAAACCCAATGACATCTCGGACTCTCGTTCTCTTAGATCTACAGGGTAGGATTGGGTTTTTGCTATTTGGTTTTTATTTGGGTTTGCTTTGTTGGGTCTGTTAATTTGGATAAAGGTGTGTAAGGTCTTTGTGTTTGTTGAAAGTCTTTGTGATTTGAATCTTTGAAGGTCTTTGTGTTTGTAATGAGAATGTGAAAGAATCGACTAAGTAATTGATGAATGTCTTTGTGTTTTTCATACATATCTAATTGGGTTTGTGCTCGTGTGTTCTGGGTTTGATTTTCTTGTGTTCTTGTGTTTGATTTTCTGGGTTTATGCTTGAAATTTTCTGGGCTTTTGTTCTTATCTGTTCTTCCTCGAGATAAAGCGAGATCTCAATTTATATGATTTTTGGTTTTTATTTCCATTTTTTCCTTTTTTCATTTAGTTAAAATTCATAAATTAATTTTTTGTCTTTAAAAGATGACGTGGCATTTTTTAATGCCAAATAACATTTTTTATTATTATTTTAATGGCCACGTCAGCTTTTAGTGTGTCAACAATGCATTCCGTTTGCCACCTTTGCAATTTTCGTCTCTGATGTAATGGCAGGGACAAAAACGAGACGCGTTTTCCAGGATAGAGACTAAAAGCGGTGAAAAAAAAGTTAGGGACCAAAGTGGGAATCGCGTGAAAATGTAGGGACGAAAATGTGGTTTTTGCCTAAAAAGAATTCTTATCTCACTTAAATTTATTTATTTATTTAATTAATTTATTTTTTTGGGGAAAGTTTAAGTTTTAGGCTTCTTTGGCTTACATCAAGGTAGTGGGTGAGGGATTTAAAACTCAAGTTCTCATCTACAGGAGAATCAAACAATGTTACTGACCAAAACACACTTAATAGTCGTGTACTGTTGGATTCATAGTGTTAGATTAGCAAATTGTAAGCAAAAGTCGTGTCTTGTGAATGTATTTCATGTGTAATTGAAGTCCTAGATTGCTCAAAAAATAGACGTTTAGTGCTTTATTTGTTTGTTTTTCTTTTTGGATAGATAGATATTAGGAAAGGGGGAAGTGTACATGTGGTTCAAACTATAAACATGAAACACCATAAAAAAATATCATTACATGGTTAACCATGCAATTAACCCTAATTTTAATTGCATGGTTATTACAGAAGATAAAAAAGGAAACTTTGATACATGTTAGAAAAGGGGAGGGGAGGCTTTAGTACAATGATATAAGTTTATAAACAAAATATGAAGAAGAAAATAAGTATAATCTTAGAGGCTCACATCTACAATATGGTTTTGAAATTTGGACCATTCAATGAACTGAAAAAATAAGAGATTTAAGATTTTTGAGGTTGGATCAAAGTCAAACTAAGGTCGAACTATGATGATGTCATAATTAATTTAATAATTATTTAAATTATAAATAAATATATTAAATTAGTAAAAATTGAAAATTTGATTAAAATAGTCCAAAATAAATATAGATAGTATTTTTTATAACATAACTTTCATAATACAAAAAAGAGTTATTAAATTCTAAAAAAAAAAAAAATAGATATTGAGTTTCTAAATTATCTTAAGTCATGCCAAAGCACATTTTAGTACCCAATAATTTTTATTTTTACTTTTATTTTATGAGACCCAATAAAATAGTTAAGAGAGAAATTAGTTTTTCAGCCATGGCCAAGAAGAAGACTAGACTTCAGAGAAAATATGCAGAAACAACATCGTTTAAAATGAAAATGCAAAGAGAGAGAGAGAGAGTGCAAGCGAGATAGAGAATAAATACAGGAAGATGGCGGTGTGATCTCATCCGATAGCATCTCGCTTGGTTGAAGCTTCAGCCTTCAACAATGGCTGCAAACCTGTAAGTACCCAAAATAAACCTCTAATGGTCTAACCTATGAGAACCATTTATGGTTTTCAAACCCAGAAGGTTCAACTGTGGTCGATACTAACTTTTTTACATAGGCCGGTTCTTGAGGTTTAAAGAACCGTGTTGGTGAACGGTTTCCGATTAACCCAGTCGGACCGTATTGTCTGATCCGGGTTTCAAAACCGTGATCTACCATAAAAACCTTTGATGGCCAAATTTTTCTATTAAGGTTTATATTTTAGAATGGAGCAGTCTTTATGAAAACTTTGTGTCATTAGACTTATTTTCAATTTTTACTAGAGCTATATAGGTCAATCAAGAAAGCATCACGGAGATTCAAGCTAGTCATTGAGGTGTATCTCAACAGGTTTCACTCAGACTGTGTGATAACATTTTAGGATAATGATTAATGACCACCATCGAGACAATTTCATATTTTCATAATTTGGTTCCTTTACGGGATCTTACAGACAAGATTTTGAAGCCAATTGGAAGCTAAGATGCAATGTTTGCAGATAAGTCTTGTTGATTTGTGAATTCATAGAGAGACTTTGAAAGAGCCAAAAAAAATAAAATACTGAGGTTTACATTAATATCGGCTGAGAATTGTCTATAATCTTGAAACAGTAATTGAGTTTTGAATGTATAAGTAAAATAAAATCTTTTTTTAATATATATATATATATATATATATATATATATTTGAGAAACGTAAGTAAAATAAAATCTAACAATGTGGATTATGTCTAGAACGTTTTATCCTTAAATATTTCAGAGTATATGTTTAGGATTAGTGACGGACAATGAGGCAGGAGGTGGTTGGATAAAGGAAGATTTCCCACGTAGATGAGTTCTTTTGAGATATAATTTAGAGCCACCATGTCATAAAATTAATAACTATTACATGTTTGTAAAGTCCATATAATAAAATTTGTAATATTTCTCGTAATAGTCTTAAACATCAAATTTTATAAATGAAAAAAATGAAAAAGAACTCACACGTTAAAGAACCACCTTGTAGCTACGTTGTGGCACCTTCGTGAAGGTAGCCCATATAAGATCAAAGTACAGTGGAAACTGCGCTACTGCAAAAAAGGTTATCGGCAGGCAAGTCACTGCGTACACTGGAAACGCTGCATATTTCAGTTTATCCTTTAGCACAAAGAAATGTCCTGCACAAAAGGCAATCAACATGGAAGCTATTGAAACGAACAATGATGTTAAACCTAGCAAAAGCTTCCTTGGTAGGTCTCCCCCAAAATCCTTCGCTTGGTATCGAGATGTTAAGATGGAGAGAAACATGACCAAGGCCGTGACGGAGAAGCAAAGTGCGACGAGTGATGATATGGCGAAGACATCGAATGCAGGCTGGTTTTCGAGAGTTGGAGTGCCACTTTCTTGCCTGACGCCTCCGGGAACTGTGGTGGAGCTGGCAAAGGCCACGGTTGCAATGAGTGCAGCGACTACGGAGCATGAATTTGAGGTGCTTGTTAGCCACTGACTGCCATCTTCGACAAGCTTCTTGTGGGTTTCGGTGAATATCTCTGTGGAGGTCTTTCCATCCTTGTTTTGGCGGGGGAAAAAGTGGAAGGGCATGGATTCCTTCACAAACTGAAATAACATAATATTTTTTGAGAAACAAACACACAAAGGGGGAGAGGGAATAAGGAAATAACAAAATTTCATAACTTTGTTACTCATAGTCTTAGGACAAATTATTAGTATAAGTAATTTTATAATTGTAAGGGTGATAGTATGATGGATTCAAGTACAATAATATGGTGGGCTTAAGAGTGGACTTGAGAGCTTCCTAAATCTAAATTCATTAACAAGTGGAATTGGATAGAAAGTTTCACAGTTTGTGGTTGTGGTATTGAAGGACATGTAGTGTGTGGGTTGTGCGTGTGTGAGAGAGAGAGCAGTTAAGATAGGAAATGTTGAATATAATAATTAATTTAACACTTTCATTTATGTATGGGCCTAAATTATTTTTATTAAGTGGGGCTCAACATAAGAAAAAATTTAAATGAGAAAGGTAAGGTAGAGGCAAGATTTGAACCTGTGACTTTTTACTATAATACCATGCTATTCTTTTAAAAATAATGAATTTAATAATTTAATCCAATAGCAAGATTAATTTTCTTAGCTTCAAACACACATGTAGTATAACTTGTCCCACTCTTTTTTAAAAATAATTATAACTTTTGAAAAGAGTTATGGTGTGTTTTCGTGTTAGAACTTCTTTTCATTTCCCTTGTATGTGTGTGTTTGTTTCTCAAAAAAAAAAAAAAAAAAAAAAAAAACTTCAAACACACACAAGTTTGTGTTCAAAGCTTGGAGAGGAGCGCTTACAGTCTCCCATCTACGGTTCCTATGCTATCTAGGATTTACAAGTGTTGATTCCTATTAGTTATTGGGGCTCTCCTTAATGTTTTTTCCTTTTAAGAAAAAAAAAAATTTTGATATGGAAAAATTATATTCTAGACCTTTTTTCCCTCTAAAGGATCCTAGAGAGCCCCAATAACTAATAGGATCTTTAACCTTTTTCGTACCTCATGCCACTTGATTTCCCATTGAATTTGCAATGCTGCTCCAGGAATTAGCCAAGGCTTATGGTCTCCAAGCTTTGCCGCGAGATGCAAGGCACTATTCCCTTTGTTATCCACTCTCCGAAATACGCTATCTGTCCGAAAATTTCTTCGTAGCAGGAGTTGATATAAATGTGGTTGTCTGTTCTCCACCGCCAACAGCACTATATTCTTCTTGTGTTCATTCATGTCATGTATGGCAACTGGAAAATGTTCCAGGATATTCTCCACAATTTCAGTGATACCATTCTTTGCTGCAATTAATATGGGAGACTCCTTCTTTGCTGGGGGTTCCTTCTTCGCTGGTAATAACACCAAAGTGCAGTTAAGTGGCATGGGCTACAAACGCTGGTAATACGCTATCTGCGCTGATCGACTAAAGCGAATCAATCTCTCTTTTCTTTTCTTCTTTTTATTTTTTATTTAAAAATTTGATAGTTTTTCTAGTATCTCCCTCACTCTTTGGTGCCATTCCAATAATTGGGATTTTATTTTTTATTTTCAATGAAGATCCAATAATAGGGCGATAGTTTTAATTTGGGGAACAAAATTATATATATATATATATATATATATATAAAAAGGAAAAGTTAATGGATTCATTTGAGGCATTGATTTAGGGAATTTTTTTTTTTAAATTTTTAATCCGAAAAGAAAAAAGTAACTAATTTTTTAGACAAATTTTTTATATTTTCTATAAAAGTTGTATCAAAACTATCTTAAAGTAATCAATTAACAAATGTTTTAAGGGCATCCATCACCAAACCCATAAATAAATAAAGATAGAATAGTGTTGTGTGTTTTATATATGGAAGGCTATCCCAATCGAGGTTTGTATCACACAAACTTGATAATGCCTATTGAAATATGTACTATCAAGAGTTTTGTAACTTAATACCTAATTCAATGTAGACATCAATATTTTGAATCCCCCTTCCTCACTTAAGAAGTATAAAAAATTTATTTGTTAGCTTCAATTCAATGGAGACATCAATGGTTTGAATCCTCATTCCTCACTTAAGAAGTATAAAAAATGTATTTGTCAGATTTGGCTTACATGTGGACCAATTTTTTTTTTCAATAAGTTTTGGGATGCAACATATTTTACAAAATTTTCATAATTATTAAGGTGTCATATTCTAATTGTTGTATAAAAAAATGATATTAATGGGGCCATGTGAAATTGATGTTATGTCAATAACAACCTGCCATTTGATATAAGTTCGTAAAAAAAAAAAAAAAAAGATTGAAATTTTGTGTTTATAACATTGCTATTTTCTTATTTGGTATAACTAGACTCACAGTTGAACTTTTTGGAGTACAATTGTGGCAAAGTTGGATGCATGCCTAACCCTAATATACTTGTTAATGATTTTTTAGGATTCTTTACATTTCAAGAGTAGTATCTTTCATTGTTAATATTTTGTTTTGTTTTGAATCTAAACCAATACAACATATTATATCATTTAAAATTTTAAATGAGATTTTAGTTAATATTTTAAATTAAAACCTTACAAATGGTTACATATCTCTAGCTCCAATATATATGCTTTAAACTTCCACCCTCTAAAAAACAAAATTTTCCCTATGTATGCCCTAGGATTTTTGTTTTTGTCTTATGAATAGCTCTATGAGTGTTGTGAACTAATCAGAAATTTAATGCAGAAGTGAGAAAGATAGCGGATTATACCTTCGTTTGTATTATCGGTACCGCCAGCTACCCTGTTTTTTTCTTCTGGTTTAATTCCCACTGTATCAGCTATCAGAGCTTCTGGATCCGACATGAAGCCCTCGCCTGCAAAGTTGACAGTGCCGCCATCACTAACAGCATAAGGCTTTGTCGGATCACTATCTGTTACTGCCATGGGGCTCGTCCCCGCTGTGTCATCATATTCGTATGTTGAAGTAGATCGTAGAAGTTCGTTCATGATCTGAACAGCCCATGTGTGCTTCTGTTTCTTCTCCTCTATCTTTCTTATCACAGTAGATCCTTATTAACATAGTACAATTCAATGAATTCATATTCCAAAATAGAAACAGTGTGAATGATCTTGAACATATATGAGTATGTGCAAGCACGCACGCACGCTTGTGTGAAGTGAAGGAGAAACACACAGCTTAGCTTATGCGTGTGCAAGGCCACACTAGCTAGCTTGGCATGATAATGAAGGTGTTAATTAGTATCGTCAGAGTCTCAGAGATATCAGATAGGGACTTAAGATTCAATCTTACATTCACCTGAGCGAAGTGTCTGCATGTTTTCCATATTTCTGTAGGGAGTAAAACTTTAATTGAAATGCCTTTTTGAGTGTGTATATATATATAAGAAGTGGAAATGGTTATATAATGACCATTTTTTTTGTAACTGTTGACATAATTTGTTTTGATTATCATATGATAAAAATGGTATGAGTGATAGATTATGAAAAATGTTACTCCAATCATGATTTACCATTTTAACAAATTGTAAAAAATATTTTGTTCATACTTCATGGCATTGCTCTATATTAATGACATACCTAGTCCCAAAATGACCAGCAATGCTTTAGATGCAAACTTGACAAGCTCAAAGCAGGTGCCATAATTAGCTGGAAACAGTTTATGTCCCTGAGCCCCATTGGTAGCATCGGATCCTGAACGAGAAATAATATAGTTCAAGAGTTAAGTTTACAGATAGCGTGGACCCCAGTGATTAAAGATTAAGGAATGACCAGTGCAAAAAATTGGCTCACCTTTAGGGTTCTCTACATCTGTTGGTACTCCACTATTATTATCTGCTGTGTTTAGAACCTTTGATCTTTCATCAAAGTTGTTTGCATCTGTTCGCACCATCTTTTTTAGAGCTAAAAAACAAAGTTTCGTCAATAGCGAGCACAAAGGAAACGAGTCATAACTACATAGGAATTATGTCCGTGTGGCTTTGGGCTTCGTGGATGCCAATCTTATTTACATGTTAAGTACGCATATAGCTAAAAAAAAAAAAAATTTGAAGAAGAAGAAGAAGGAGAAGGTTTGGTCAATAGCAAGCCATATGTATTACTTTATTTAAGCTCCAAGCCTCCAATGGGACCAATTATCTTATTTAAATCATCAGCACCCGGTTGCATATAGTATAATATGCTATATTTTAGTATCAAAGCACAAAAAAATCTCATTACCCGGTCTTGTAATTGTAAAAAAGTTTACGATTGTGGTATAATACCATTCTAAATTTATGATAGTACTGTAGCTCACTAGCAAAAATTAAATACTATTTTTTATTCATTCTTCTCAAAAGCATCTTCCTCTTTCTCTCTCGATCTCTCCCTAACTCACTTCTCTCTCTTGTCCAAGTCTCTGTCATCTCATCTCAGCCTCCCAATCTCTCTCTCTCTTCCCATCCTCTCTATCTTAGTCTCTCTATCCTTCCTCATGCGTAGATTGGCATGGAGTGGCATATGAGGTAGAACTCATATTGGCTTTGTTTTGGTTTTTTTTTGTTTTTTTTTTTGTTTTTGTTTTTGTGTGTGTGTGTGGAGAACCAAACGAAAAATCAGATCAGAATGCAAAAGCTGAAATACCTAAAAGCGAAGTTGGGGTTTGTTGGGATTCGGCGGCAATGGCAACTCCGATCACGACAAATATTGGCATGGATTGATGGTGGTGGTTTGTTGGGGTTTTTCTCCAAATTTTTGTATTTGGGTTTGCTGTTGGTTTGCCATGCGTTTTTGTATGTGGGTTTGCCGTGGGTTTTTGCTGTGGATTTAGGTTTTTGCTGTGGGTGTTGATTGGGTTTGGTGGCGGTGTTCATTGGGTTTGGGTTGGTTTGGTGGCGGTGTTCATTGGGTTTGATGGTGGTGCTGATTGGGTTTGGTGGTGGTTGGTTGTTCTAGGTTTGTGTTGGTGGTGGGTGGTTGAGAGAAGGAAACGGAGAGACAAAAATTAGAGAGTGAATGGAGATGAAGAGAGAAGACATATAGATTTTTATATATATTATGTTATTGTGTAATTTATACTATTTTAATATGTTGTATGTAAAAATAAAATTTGGGATGTTAGGTATATTGTAAAATTGTATGGTATAATAGATAAAGTAGCTTTTGAGATGATAAAATGAGATATTTTTTAAAATCCAAATGCTAATGCTCTTATGAGCTCAATTATGGAATGGATTACTTGCTAATTATGGGTCCCACCATTTGTGGGGCCATATCTAGTTAGTAGATTGTTCCTTGGTGCGGGCTCAGACGATATTTTCCCCTCCAAAAGTGGAGGCTTTTTTAATTTTTTTTATTTCATCCTAAAAAGAGCCAATGATCTCGAAAATTTACACTTTCATAATATTTTCACTAGAGATATTTAAGGTGTATATTGTTTTTCCTCAATTACAATGTATATAAAATAAGAATTTAATCATGAAAAAAAATATTTATTACGCTGCTAATATATAATATTATTTCATTTCATTATTATCATGTTTATTGTAATTATTTTTTAATATAATTGATACTTTTATTTATCTGAGAAAGAAGTATTTCATTGTAAAATCAAAATGAAGGAACATAATATTATCTTAGGGCATCTGCTCGCAAGGAGGGCCATTTATATCAAAAAATAAAATCAGATACAATATGATCCCGTTGGTATGATGTTTGTAAGATATTTACTGTACTTAAAAAAATATTAAAACAAAGATTCAGTCACATACCACCTGTAATCACATTCCAAAACCATTGGAGGAAGTTGATGAGTAAAATCGAATACATTAATTTCCAGAAGTTTATGCATGTTCTGTAATTCTCTGAATACTTCTTCTTCTTTTGGCGATTGAGATTGTTATTTTGTCCCGTTGGATGGTTATCAGATGGTTCCTTCTTGAGCTCATCAACAAAGATACCTTCCAAATAACAATAGGGGCAAATCAATGATTCGTGATAGATCGGATATTGAATATTGATTATATTAATAAAAAATAAAATAAAAAATTAAAGTTAAAGTGCCACTTAGAGAAATAAAAGAAAGTTAAAGTTTTCTATTTTTGACTGAAAAAGAGGTTAAAGTTAAGAGCATTAGCATCAAAGAATTCCAATTCTACTCTATTAGTCTATTTTATCATTCCAAAAAGTCACTTTATCATTATACCATCCCATTTTACAATACCTCAAACATCCCAAAACTCTATTTTTATTAAAATTATTTTTTAATTTTTCTTTATTATTTTTTTTCTCACCATAACTTTTGGTTTTCCTGGGCTTTCCAACAGTCTTTTTTTTTTCCTCTCTTTCTCCCTCAACCTCTAGCACCGGTTCAACACACAAAGCCACACACACACAGAGACCCATGATACACCGATCAACCTATCCAAACCCATCACCACACACACAGAGCCACACACACACACAAACACAAACCATCAAACCTTAAACAGAGCCACACACACACACAATCCATCAAACCAGTTGGAGCCAATGATCAACCCAGAAAAACCCAGCCGTAAAAAATACCCAGAAAGTGCCGATGATCAACCCAGAAAAACCCAGCGGAACAAAAACCCAGAAAAACCCAAGCCACCACTACCCACTGCTCACCAAAATCCCACCGGAACAAAAATCCCACCACACCCACCACCCAAGCCACCGATCAACAAACCCACGCCACCGATTTGAAACTCGGGCCGTCGAAAATACCCAAAAATCATCACTGGAGCCACCATCGGAGCTACCGATGATCAACCCAAACGATCCACCCACCGATCAACAGATCCACCATTTCAAACCCACCGATCAACCAATCCAAACCCACAATCAACCGATCCAAACCCAGCTCGCCGATCCACGCTGATCTAACCTCCAACCTCAAAAATTCAAAACCCAGCACCGGTGCAATGAAAGAGAGGCCGTGCGATGAGAGATGAGAGAGAGGCTGTTTGAGATGGGTGAGAAATTTCAGCGATGAAGCTTCAGAGATGAGAGAGCAGATGGAGAAACAGAGAAGGAAGAGAGAGAAGAGAACAGAAAAAATGAGAGGGATGAGAGAGAAATTTCAGGGGAAAAAGGAGTAAAATATATATATATATTTTTTTTGCAATACTGTGAACAGTGCAATTCTATGTTTAGAATTGTACTGTAGTAGTATTGCAAAAAAATTTGCAATACTGCTGTTTACAATTCCCTAATGCAAGAGTTTTTTAGGCTTAAAATGCCAAATGTCCCTTAGATTTGGCATTGGCATTCCCCAATGCTAATGCTTTAAAGTGTCTATATAATAGGAAAAGTCCCATTTCATCTTTTCTTATTCAATTTTTTATTATTAAATTATTATTAGTAGCCTGCAGTGTGCTGTAGTTAAAAATAATACATAAATAAAAAATATTAACTATATGTAAATAAAATAGTGTTTTTTTTACTAATATCACTGAAAATAGATTAAGAATTATTGAGTCATGTGACAAACACATTACAACGTATAATACATGTGAATTGAGTTGCTTGTTATATTACGAATTTACTAATGTACAAGCTTTTCCATGTATATTAAAAAAAAATTATCATATCATCTAAATAATTAAGAAAAACATAAAATTTTATTTTAAAATTATTTGAAACTTTTGATATATAATTTTATTTGGAGTATAATTTTAAATTCTTGAAACTTAAGTAATAAAGTTTTACCTAAAATAAAGTATTTTAAAAGTTAAGTAAACTATCTCAATAATTACAGAGAGTGTATGCACTTAGCAGTTAACACAAAGAGAAGATAGCTAGATTCTTGATGCAATCATGCATGCAACCACGATTATTTTTAGGAGTAATTGTCTTATTTTATTTTATACTGTATGATTTTACGCCATGACTGACAATTAAATTGCCATGCACACATCGTGGATGCCCAAAAAAAAAAAAAAAAAAAAACAATGGGGAGGAAGGAAGGAAAAAGGATTGATTATGTACCTCATGCCCATACATTCATTAGAAATTTGAATCTTAAATGTATCAATTTAAAAAATAGATTTAGTTTATATTAACAAAAATATATAAATGTATGTACACTTAAAAAGTTCTATTTTAATTATAGAATATATATATATATATATATATATATATATATATATATATATATATATATATATAGAAAAGACTCTAGAATTTTGAGTTTGGAATTTTTTTTTAATTTATTTATTTAAGGAAGGAGTTCGGGAAGTAATAAGTTGTTGTAAATTAATGCAATTAAAATGGAGGATGAAATTTGAAAACATTTTGTTCAATGTGACTATATACTATACAGTGTTACTTACAATGATAAATCATTTTATACCATCGTCCAAGGTGGCTACCACTTCTGAAAGCAGAAGGCTTGCTCGCTAATAAATGAAGAGGGGTCCATCCTTGCTCATTGAAAGAGTTAACTAGTTTGTCATACAAGTGAATTATTCTAAATGCCAAATCTGTCAAAAAAGCAACAATAATTTGAAACATGTCTTAGTACCCAAATAAAAAATCAGTAGCCCAAATTCTCTAAATAACAAGTATTTTGCTGCTTCCTCAACCTCTTTAATACGTAACATATATTGCAAATTAGTAAAGAAGCATACATACATATATAAATAGTTAAAATACTCACCAAAATAGTCTCCAGAGATAGCGCAATGAAGAATAGTGTCACCATCCATCCTCCTTGAATATGCATAGCCATTCTTGGTACCACAGAGCTGGTGAAGACAAAGAAAGGCTTCTTTTTTACCATAGAGAACTGCCAAGAAAAAAGGGGTCTCTTTGTCGTGATTACGAGCACCCACCAATGATTTATCAATTTTTGCAATGCACTGACACATAGCCACACTCCCTATCGATGCAGCAATATGGAGAGGAGTATTCCCTTGCTCGTTTCCAATTTCTAGAACCTCTTTGATCTCTTTGCCTTTTCGGTGAGTGGAAATACATTCTACAAGTTCTTGGACTATGTCTTCTTGGCTATCGGAGACAGCAATGTGTAATGCTGTGTCCCCTGACCTGGTGAGCTTGGCCGTGTGGGCCATTGCATTTGTCCTATATATTGCAACCACGTTATCCCATTCGCCTTTCATGGCCATTTTGAACAAATCTTTTTTGACGCTCTCCATGTCTGGATTCAGTTGGTCTCTGGTGGAAGCCATTTTTTCTAACAGTAACAAAGGAGGACAGGAAATGAGTGGAGTTAGATGAGTAGAAGATGGGGGAAACTGGAACTTGTGTATTGATATATTATACTAGAGACCGAGTCCGTGCTAGTGCCATAAAGAAACACACTTAACACTTTTAAGGAAAGCTTCTTCCACATGCTGTAGATTTTACTAGCATATTTGTAGCTTGTAGATTGAGATTACCTCGTCTTGAAGTTTGTAGTTAGTATTTAAGATAAGGATCAGGAAAAAAAAACTTTTGCCGCCGCCTGCCAATCAGAAAGACAGAAACCAGAAAAATCTGGAAAGAAAATAAACAGTGGAATTAATTGTGCAACATTATAGGAGTCAATTTGGCTTTTGATGAAATTAGTGACAGTGAACAGAGTTTGGGGGAATTTCTACCAAATAAGTTTAAGAAATATAACGTCGAATAGAATGTCAAGTTAAAAAACAATAGATTATCCCACTAGACTTGGACCTCAAGCGAAGTATGTTCCAAATGATGATGATTCGACCCCTGTTTTTCACACCAGAATCCAAGCTTTTCCTTCTGAACAAATTGGATTCTTACCTCACTTTATACGGTTTTCAAAGCTATATATTTTTGATATGCAATTATATTTCAATCAATTTTCAACAAATAGATTTTTTCTGTAAAAAGCTACATTCAAACACCATATATTGGATTTATATACTTACCAACATAGATTAAAATTTATTCTTCCCTAGGACTTCTTCCTCTATCTAAACAACTACTTCTCTTTTTTCCTTCTCAAAAAAAAAAAAAAAAAAAAAAAATAGGGAAACAGCTACTCTCTCTCTTGAAAGATACATTGTCCGTTTAAAAAAAAGTAAAATTTTTTTTGTTCATTTGGTATGCATTTCGGTTCTTCTTTTAAAAATGTACTCAAAGAAAAAGACGGGAATGTATGCAAAAGAAAAGGTAAAAGAAAATAGTAATGTTATAGACATAATAAATTTTTACAAAAGTTGAATTGACTTATTTGCATGTGTTGATTCTTATTTGGTTTATCACTTATATTACTTTATTATTTATTATTAATAATTTGCTGTCTTAATAATTTTATAAAAATTATTGTGACTCTAAAGTTATTGAAAAGAAAAACAGTAAAAACAAGAATAAGATGGGCTCAACAAAACAAGTAGATAAAAAAAGAGTAAAATTAATATAGCGTACAGTACCCAAAAAAACATTTATATACAACATAAAACAAATGATCAATATATATATATATATATATATATATATATATATATATATATATATATTGATGCCACAAATGATCAATATTGGCGTACATAAGGTGTATGATCAATTGAAATCCTGGAATTCCATTCAAGGTTCGTTTTGATTTGGCCACTAAAATAATTTCTCTTATATTTTTAATAAAATACCTGAATATTAATTTCCACACCTTAGAAAATAAAGAAATTATAAGATCCACATGGTAGACAAGTAACGTGGTCTACCATCCCACTAAAAAACTGCCACTTATTTAAAATTGTTAGTTAGAAATTTTTTTTAAACAGAAATTAATTACTGACTTAAGCAATTTTAAACAAATAAAAATTTGTTAGTAAAATGATGAACAATTAATGTGCTCCACAAAGAAGAATCTATCATTTCTCCTGCTTTTAGGATTTAGCTAGAAGACAGTCCATCATTCCAAAATATACAAAGCCGCTATCACCCTTTTAGAATAGGCCCACTCCATAACATTATTCAAGCCCATAATTGTTGTTTACATTTACAACTTACAAGCCTACATTCAAACCAATTTTGAACAACACTGTGCTTCTAATTTTTTTTTTCTTTAATATTTCAAATGACCGCCACACAAAGCGGCGGAGAGATGTTGTTGTATGTTGACTTGGCTAGGCATGCATATAGGCCAAACTTTTGTGGTCAGGGGCTGGGCTTTTTATGGGCCCATTTTGAGTCAATCTCATAACAACCTTGATTTTATCGGTCAATGGGCTGGTGGGCCTTGGGCCTGTTTGACTTGTTATCCAAACAAAAATGAGTTCGTGGTTCATTTGCCTTGTGTTTTAAGTTTTAACGTTAACTTGCTTCAGGATGAAAACCAGGGCCGGCCCTACCCTTTGGCGAATTTGCCCAAGTGGAAGGAGTCCCAAAATTTTAGAAAAGAAGGTGCAGTACGGAAAAAAAAAAAAATTAGTTTCAGAGAAATATCCGGCACATCTTTTTAACCAAAAAAACAAAAATTTTGGGAGATCCGGTTAAACATTGGTTCTAAACAAAATTAATTGTCCAAAAATAACATTATTATCCTAGACAAACCAAAAATCAACAAGATAAATTACAAATCTGGTTTAAGAGATTAACCACAAAATAATCACAAATCAAAAAAATAAAACAACTCAAATCCCTAAAATTTTTAGTTTTACCGTTTCCTCTGCTTCTTTCTCTCTGCGCTCCGCCTCTCTGACTCTCATTCCTTCTCTGAATCTGCTCTCCGGAGTCTCCGCCTCTCTCAACGGCTCTAGGACTTTGAGTTTTCTGATACGGTGCGGTGCGTATCAGGTATAATATTTGGGCGCTAGGCTTTCAGTTCAGCCTCTCTCTTCATTTTATTTGTCCAATGGGCCTGCCTCCTGCCTGGACGTTTCACTTTGTTTGGGCCTTCAAATTTTTTTTTTTTTTTTGGGTCATAGATAATAGATACAATTTGTTTTGGTGTTTTTTTTTTTTGGGTAAGTCTTGTTAATAAGCATTGTATTATGGCTGTGCTTAAATTTTTGTTATGCTTATGCTTAAATTTTTTTTTTTAATTTTAATCTTGTGTTTATATATATATATATATATATATATATTTTTTTTTTTTTTTATAGTTAGTGGTAATATATTGAATAAATTTTTATTTATGCAGGTTGAGATTGCTAAAACTTGTTATTGTTCGGTAAAATTACAACAATACTTTTTATATAAATTAAGTTCTATTTCCAATTTGCTCTACACTTGAAAGTTATTTTTTATTTTAGTATTTATAAATATATTGTTTGATTAGAAATGTCTACTAGAAAATATGCATCTGGATATGAAAAACTTAAAAAAAAAAAAAAAAGAATAAAAATTAATTGAGTCTCCAAAATGATCAATGGATAAATTTGTTATTAGTAATAAACAAAATATAACACAAAATTTAGATGAAAATATCACAAATAAGCAAGAAATTCACCAAAAAGAATTAGAAGATAATGAAATGATACAATTGCAAGATAACAATGATATTCAATTTTGCAATACAACAAATCTTGATAATGAACTTCAAAATAATTTAGATGAAAATGAAAATAATGATGAAAATGTCACAAATGAACAAGTTTTTCAAAATTAAAATTAATAAAATCATATCTAAGATCGACAATGTCTCAAGAAAGATTAAGTGGATTAGCTATATTATCGATTGAAAAAAAGATGTTAGAAGAACTTAAATACAAAAATTTAATTAATTAATTTGCATCTCAAAAGGCAAGAAAAATAGTTTTTAAATGAAATTGTGGGGGGAGAAAAAGCCCAACCTAACGTATTGGGCCCAAGGCCCTATATGAGGAATACTGTTCGTCCGAGGAGATGAAGACACTCAGTCAGAGGCCCATGTAAAAGGAGAATGTCTGGATATGAATACGTGCACTATCTGAGGAGATGTTCATATGTCCGAGGAGTCCGATATCCTCGGATCCGACGAAGCTTTGCCCAACACGTGTATGGGAGGTTCAAGTGATCTGTTTGACAAGTGTTAAGAGAGAAAGGAGCCTCGGACACGCAAGAAGGTAACAGGAACAAAGAAATATCAAGGAGACAGACTTCAACCACCGCATTTAATGCACTGCACCTACCTCCCTGACCGCATTTATGTGGAGAAGATCCCTGAACAGTTCATTCTCAGCTACCGCCACTCAGACAGGGCTAAAGGGGGAGTGTGATGGGACATGCACTCAAGTGGGCGCCTAGATGATGAACAAGTGGACGGTGAAGATGTGGAAAGACAGTACTATATAAGAGAGACGTGTCTCTGATAGAGGGGGATCAAAAAATCAAAAAGAGAAAGAGTGTATCACTTTACTGTAGCTCCAACAATTGTAACCTAAGTTTATCAATGAAAAACACCTCCTCGGACGAGACACTTACATCCGTCCGAGCACATATTAATTCAAATTCTCCCATTAGCATTGCTGTTTAATACTGTTATTTTCATTATTAGCCTAGCTCTTTCACCCACTCTCTACAAATTTATTGTTTTGGGTTCAGTGGGCTCCAAATCCACACCTTCTTGGGCTTGGGCTACAAAATCTGACCCTACAGAAATATATTATAATATAAAAATATTAAATAAATATTAATTTAATTAATATATAAGTATAAAAATGCTCCATTTTTAGTTCTTGCCTAAGGCTCCAAAATGTCTAAGGCCGGCCCTGATGAAAACTGCCCTTTATTCCCATCAAGCCCCACAATTCTCTTCTCCTTTCTTTTGACTAGGCCAAACAGAACCCTAACCCTTGTTCCACAGTATGTCGCCTCCATGGATTTCCAAATCTAAAAAAGGATGTTGAGATTGAAATCAGCAAGGTAAAAGAAAAATGGTTCTACTATACCTGTACTGGTCTCTCTCTTTTTTTTATTTATTTATTAATTAGGTGCTAACAAGGTAAGGTTCTCTTTTGTGTAGGAACTAGGAAGCCACTCCCTCTCATAAACCTGAAACCAGTTCATCAAAGGGTGTCGAGCACGACTCTCCTAAGGTAGGGAAAAAGGAATATGTTCCCCGTCTTTTGTTGCCCCTTCTTTAACCATGAAATTGTAAGTGGGGTGCAATTTTTTCTTTTTGGTACAAGAAGCTGTACCATTTCTGTTGCAAAAGTGTTGAGGGTGCAATTTGTAAGGTAGAAAGTAATGCAGGAGCAGGCAGTCAAGAATCATAATAGCTCTAGACAAATTATTGAGACTCCCAATGATAAAATTCTAGTCTTATAACTCTTTTGGCAGTTGCAGAATATCTCACTAGTATTAATTAAGAAGAAACTTAATATTCAATAGATCACACACACGGTAGTTGATTGTCATAAGAAATAAATAAATGACTTTATCGATATTAAATCTGACTCGTCGGTACTAGGTCTTGAATAAGATAGGAAGGAACATTAATTTTTTACTTAATGTTTAATATGAAAACCAGCTGAAGTTAATTATCATGTGGTGATGATGTGGCACTTTCTTGAAGATAGCCCATGTCAAATGTAAGTACAGCGGAAACCCTGATATAATCACTAGGGAAAAAGACTAAACGCTAGCCCATAATCATATCTTGCATACTGTTAATGGCAAATTTTACTGAAACGTCCAAAATTTTACATAATATGTCTACATTCACCTCATCACCCCTAACACCACCCCCCCCCCCCCTTTTTTACGTTTGTTTGTTTGTTTATTTGTTTTTTTAATTAGGGTAGGGGTGGTTGGAGAATTCTGAAAAACTTCATTTCAGCTAGGGTTGGAATGAGATTAAAAAGATTTTTTAAATGCATGGTTATTACAGAAGATAAAAAGGAAACTTCGATACATGTTAGAAAAGGAGAGACAAGGCTTTAGTACAATGATAAAGTATATAAACAAAATATGTAGAAGAAAATAGATATAATCTTAGAGGCTCATATATGTGAGCATCTAAGATTATATTTATTTTTGCTATTAAGATGCATCTACAATGAAAAACCTTTGATGGCCAAATTTTTGCTATTAAGGTTTACATTTTAGAATGGACTATGGAGCACTCAAAAAGGTTATGAAAACTGTGTGTCATTAGACTTCATTATTTTTAATTTTTACTAGAGCTAGGTCATATCAAGAAAGCACTCACAGAGATTCGAGCTAGTCATTGATTTAGGTGTATCTCTACAGGTTTCACTCGGACTGTGTGATAATAATTTAGGATAATGATTAATGACCACCATCGAGATCAATTTCATATTTTCATGATTTGGTTCCTTTATGGGATCTTACAGACAAGATTTTGAAGTCAATTGGAGGATAAGATGCAATATTTGCAGAGAAATCTTGTTATTTGTGAATTCATAGAGAGACTTTTAAATAGTACCAAAAAAAAAAAAAAAAAATCATGAGGTAGACATTAATGCCGGCTTAAATTTATCTATAATCTTGAAATGGTAACAGACTTTTTGTGTGTAATAAATAAAATCTAACAATGTGGCTTCATGTTTAGGTCATTTTATCCATAGATATTTCACTGTACAATGTTTAGCGTGCATGATGTGGTTGGATAATGGGCGAATCGTCTCTATAGTCTATATATCAAGCCCTCTCTATAGTGCGAGAACTCACATAAATTGGGAATATTGGATCAGCAGATCGGTGTTGGGTGGAGATATTTTGTCATATCCTTAAAGAGGTGGCATTGATACAAATAAAAGAAAAAGAAGAGAGCTGAGAGAGAAGACAAGGGGTGATGATAATCATAACTTATCACAAGAGCTGAGAGCGAAGACAAAGGGATGATGATAATCATAACTTATCACAAGTTATGATTCTCTGTGTTTGTGGGAGCTTATTTTGTAGGTTTATGTTGTTAAAAAAATGAGTTGGGTATAAATATATTATACTTGGAAAAAATTGAGAATTTATCTCTTGTAACAATTATATCAAATCATTTATGTGAAAGATTGGTGGAACCAACATTGATTTTTTTTTTTTTAAATAAAAAATTTTATATAAAATTCACTTATTGTGTTATTACATAAATACTAATTGAAATAGGAGATAGAATTTTATCTCCTATTGGCTTCAAATAGAACCAATAAATATTTCTTTTTCAATTTATCCCTGGAGTTAAATACTTCATTCATGAATTATTTGTGTTAGGTACATCTTTTATAAGAGATGCTTTCTTGAAATGATGAGATTCTAAAAAATTCAACATAAAAAAAAAAAAAAATTCACCAAATAAGCAAAGCCTAGGAATGATAATACGGCGGGACAAGATTGGATCAAGTGTGCACGTCCTCACCCCATTCTTTTGAGATATAATTTAGAGCCACCATATTATAAAATTAAGTACTATTGCTTATTTGAATTATTGTAATATGTTCGAATAACAATAATGATGTAATCATAAATGATTAACGAAGAATGTTAAAATTATTACTAATTTTTTTAAAATTTTTTTAAACTTACAAACGGCCGATATAACACTTAATATTAATATTTTTTTTTTGTGTATTTAAAAATTAATACATGTTTGTAAAGCTCAAATAATAAAATTTGTAATACCTTTGAAACACTCTTAAACATCAAATTCCATAAAATGAAAAAAAAAAAAAATTATAATTATAATAATGAAATAAACTCACACATTAAAGAGGAACCACCTTGTAGCTACGTTGTGGCACCTTCACGAAAATAGCCCATATAAGATCAAAGTACAGTGGAAACTGCGCAACTGCAAAAAATGTTATCGGCAGGCAGGTCACTGCATACACTGGAAACGCTGCATATTTCAGTTTATCCTTTAGCACAAAGAAATGTCCCGCACAGAAGGCAATCAACATGGAAGCTATGGAAACGAACAGTGATGTCAAACCCAGCAGAAGTTTCATTGGCAGGGTACGACGAAAATCCTTCTCTTGGTACCGAGATGTTAAGATGGAGAGGAACATGACCAAAGCCGTGACGGAGAAGCAAAGCGCAATGAGTGATGAGATGGCAAAGGCGTCGAATGCAGGCTGGTTTTCAAGTGTTGGAGTGCCACTATCCTGCTTAACGCCACCGGGGACTGTGGTGGCGCTGGCAAAGGCCACGGTGGCTATGAGTGCAGCGACTACGGAGCAAGATTCAGAGGTGCTGGTTAGCCATTTGCTGCCATCTTTGGCGAGATCCTTGTGGGTTTCGGTGAATATCTCTCTTGAGGTCTCGTCCTTCTTGTTGTAGCGTTGGAAGAAGTGGAAGGGCATGGAATCTCTGACAAACTGAAATAACAAAAGGTTAAAAAAGAGTGATTAGAGTACTAATTCTAGTATACAATTCTGTTTCATTAATTACAATAAATGATTCAAAGATATTTTAATTTATTATACTGACTTTGTTACAACTTTAGCATTTTCTTAACAAAAATAAATGACTTTGTTACTCTTGGAAACAATATTTGGCTATAAATTTGGGTTACAATCAACAATAGAAAGATGATACGTGCTCAATTGTAAGATCATATTTAAGTAATTGTATGTATGCATTGCGCACATGTTAGCTAGTTTTACCATATGAGTTTTACTTTTACAACCTAATGAGTTAACATTAAACTCAACAAATTAATGTTGAGTGGAATTGGATAAAAAATTTGATTAGTTTGTAGGTAATTGCCAATTAATTGAACTACAAGTATGCTCTTTTTTTTTTCTTTTTTCTTTTTTTTGAAATTCTATAATTACAATGAGAAAATAAGGATTTGAATTTTGAATGTTTGTATTGAAAATATTAGTAGATGCCAACTAATAGAACAATAAGCTTAAGAGGCTCTTGGCAATTTGCCCTTATAACATGATAGATTACTAATTGTTTGAAAAACATAAGATATTAAAGAATAATAAATTTAATTATTTAACCATAATTCTAACATATATCTTCTAAGGTAATCTTAATTTTCGACTCATTAATTTATGTTTTAGGATATTTTAACGCATTGATTTAACTAGGGTTGGGATGCAAGACATGAGTAGAAAAATAGAGAAGCGGAAAAATTGATATGGCAAATTAAGCTAATTAGATTAATCTAGATTCCCACCCCACCACCCCCACCACCCCTCTTAAAGGATTCTGGTAATGAACTAGAGAGCTCATGAGTCCACCAATTTTATTGAAGAATCATACCTCATGCCACTTGATTTCCCATTGCATTTGCAATGCTGCTCCAGGAATTAGCCAAGGCTTATGCTCTCCAAGCTTTGCCGCGAGATGCAAGGCACTATTACCTTCGTCATCCACTCTCCGAAACACGCTTTCTTTCAACACATTTTTTTGTAGCAGAAGCTGATAAACATGTGGTTGCCTGTTCTCCACCGCCAACAACACTATATTCTTCTTGTGTTCATTCATGTCATGTATGGCAACGGGAAAAAGTTCCAGGATCTTCTCCACAATTTCAGTGATACCATTCTTAGCTGCAATTAATACGGGAGTCTCCCTCTTTACCTTTACCTTTTCAGCGGGTTTCTCCTTCGCTGCCAATAACACAAGGGGCACTAAAGCAATGTTTGGTCTTTGTTTAAACTGTTTGCAACATATATATATTGCTAAAGTGGCAATAGGTACGTGAAGCAAATAAATCTTTATTTTTTTCCCCAAGTTGGATAGCTTTCTATTATCGTCTCTCTAACTTTTTAGTTCATTTCAATAATTTGGTTAAAAATATTCTTAGTTTACCTTGTATTATTAATGTAAGATGTATATTGTTTTTAAATAAAGTAATGTGTAAGAATCTTATAGTTCAATTGATATTTTCTTGTATTTTCAACAAAAACACCTATTGTAACTGCAAATTTAAAAACAAAAAAACAAAACAAAAAACAAAAAACAAAACAAAACAAAAGGGGGATAGTTTTAAGTTGAGAGGAGCAAAATAGTCAAATGACTCAATGAATTATTGAAATATAGCTAATAAAAAAAAAAAAGTAAAAAGAAAAAAAAAATGGAGAGGAAAGCATGGAAAAGTTATGCTGTGTTTTTTTGGAGGCGAGCCTTAATGAGGCCTAAATCACCCAACCAAATAATGCCTTTTGAAATGATAAATACTGTTGCATACACTTTTACACACAGTTAAAAAAGCAATTGAAATCATGACTTCAAGTCACAACTTCTAACTTTGAAATCGTGACTTTAATTCTTCAAGACACGAAGTCACAATTTCAGTTGTGTATAAAAGTGTGCGTAATAAGCACTACCCCCTTTACAATATGTATTTGTTGTCTTTGACTTGTGGACCATTTCTTTTCAATAAGTCTAAAGGCCCAGGAAAATTTATAATTTTTTTTTACGAGTATTAAGGTGTCATGTTTGATAGATGTACAACAACAACAAAATTGATGTTAAGTGTCTCTTAGATTTGCTATTTTCTTATTTTCTCTTTCCTTAAGGGGAAAGAATCTTATAAACTCCTATCCTCTTAAAACAAATTTTTTCCTAAATACCCCCTAGGATCTTTTGTTTTTGTTTTAGTGTTTAATGAATTCCCACTAAGTTTTGTAAGCTACTCAGAAAGTTCACAAGTGAAAAGGATATATAGCGGATTATATATACCTTGTTTTGTGTTATCAGTATCACCAGTTTCTTTGTTTTTGTCTTCTTGGTTAGTTTTCAAATTATCAGTATTTGGGGGAGCTATTGGCTTTTGATCCTCGAAGGAGGATTCACTTGCGAATTTGATGGTGCAGGGATGGAGCCAGGATTTAATGTTTTTTAAATTTGCTACGTGTAATTTTTGTTGTTGGGCTAAATTTTTTGGGCTTAAATATTTTATTCGATATTTTGGATCTATAATTTTTTATAACCTTTTAAAGGAAGAAAATACTAGAGTTGCAAACTTTTTTTTTATATTATAAATTACTGATGTAGTGATTGGTTATTGGTAAGTAAAAAAATGATATAAATAATGGACTTAGATGCAAACCATTAAAAATTTGTTAACTCAGTAGTTTGTAAAATTGTTGTAAAAAAGTTTGTGAATGTAGTATTACTTTTTAAAGAATTAATGATATAATTAAGACATACACAACCAATGTGGAATAAACATCTCTATTTTTTTTTTTTTGAGTAAACAGTAATACTTATTATTTTTTTTTTGAGAAAGTTTCAACCTATGGCATCTGCTTCTAATAATTGCTCTTTATTATCAGACCAAGACACCAATCAGTTTTTGATGTAGGCGGGATTGAGCCCCAGATCTCTTATACAACCATCAGAGGCTTTACTAGTTGAGCTAATTAGAACCCACACAGTAATATTTATTAGAATACACACGAAAATGGTAATATTAGTATTTTAAACCGGGTTTATAATACATTATATAATCAGAGTACAATACTAAAAAGATATAATTAAGAGGGGTAAAATGTAATTTTATTGAACAAAATTATTAAAATTAGTATCTATCTATCTATCTATCTATAAGTATTGAACAAAAAATACTATAGTATTTTTTAATTAAAAAAATTAGGGGGGACATTGCCCCCCAAAGTCCAATAATACCTCCGTCCATGACGGTGCTGCCACTAACATCATAAGGCACTGTCTCTGTATGATCTGTTGGGGAAATTGTTGCATGGACGGTGCTGCCACTAACATCATAAGGCACTGTCGTCTCTATATCTTTTGGGGATATTGTTGTTGCCACTGGGTTCTCCCCAGTGTCATCATATTCATATGATGAAGTATAAAGAAGAAGTTCATTCATGATCTGAACGGCCCATGTGTGCTTCTTTTTCTTCTCTTGTATCTTTCTTATCCCAGTAGATCCTTATTAACATAATACAATTTATATTTTAAATTAGAGACCATGTGAATTGACGGGACTGACGAGTCCGTCCCACACGGACGACATCATTCACAGACGAATACATTCTCAGGAGTGACAAAATGATCATGCACGTTACTGACGAAGACATTCAGGTCATTCAATACAGCCAATTAAGCCCAGAACGGTTAGAAGGCCAATTGTACGGACCGCTACCCCCAAACGTTACCAGTAGGAGCATTAAGATCTCCATAACTACTCCAACGGCTAGAGGCCATGAAAGAGTATAAAAAGCCCACACATTGCCAATGACAAGGTACATACACACTGAGAGATCTCTTTTGGCTCTGTTATTTTCTATATTGTTCATTCTCAAATAGCAATTGATACTAACTTTAGCATCGGAGGCGCTGTGGCAGGCACTACACCGGTGACCACCTTTGTAGGCTGGAGGTTGCTTCCATCTGACGATTGATTGACGAGTTTACGTCTCATCAGTTTGGCGCCGTCTGTGGGGAAACATTTTCGTGCTCTGACTCAAGAAAATAGTTTCCAATCAACTATTATTTTCAGATGGAATCCAACCAAGATTCCGCGGCCTTAGCCCAGCAGGTTCAAGCTCTCACAGCCGCTGTCGAGGAGCTCACTAAGCAAAATCAGGAGATGAAATTACAGATTCAACAGGAGGAGATTCTATCCAAAAACAACATGGAGGACGAGGGACATAGTAACAGGAGGAGTGGTCATCCAAGGCCTACAACTCCAGGAGATCAGAATTCAGATCTTCTTCAGGAAATAAGAAAAGAGATGGACGAATTGAAAAATGCCATTAGGGAGAAAACAGACCAGAGTGTGGGCAGGTTGGTGAGGGCAACAGATTCGCCTTTCACAGTCGCGGTCTTGGGATGCCCAGTACCGTCGAAGTTCAGATTGCCACAACTGGAACCGTTTGACGGGCTCAAGGACCCACAAGATCACCTCAACACCTTCAAAACGACTCTAGGGCTCCAGCAGCCCCCTGACGAGATAATGTGTCGTTCCTTCCCTACTACCTTTAAAGGAGCTGCAAGGGAATGGTTCACCAAGCTGCCAACGTCGTCCATTGATAATTTTGACCAATTGAGTAATGCCTTCTTACGGCACTTCATTGGAGGACAGCGTCCCAAGAGGCCAGCGGATTATTTGCTTACCATCAGGCAAGGAGAAAAAGAGACCCTGCGGTCATACGTTAAGCGCTTCACTAGGGAAACCCTAGAGGTGGACGAAGCAGACGATAAGGTGCAGCTGACGACTTTCAAAGCTGGTCTAAAGTCCAGGGACCTCGTGGCTTCACTCGCGAAGAACCCTCCAAGAACAATGGCAGAAATGCTCATAAAAGCACAGAAGTACATGAATGCTGAAGACGCACTAGCAGCCATAAAAGATACAGAAAAGCCAGGAGACAGAGGAAGGAAGGATGACGAACGTAGGGGACAAAAGAGGGAGCGCCCAGATCGTCGGACCAATGATGATAACAGAAGGAGAGACGATAAAAATCCAAGGACGGTAAAACTTACTCCCCTTGTTATGCCTGTTGACAAAATCTTAACGCAGATTAAGGACGAACATTACCTTAAGTGGCCACGGCCATTGCATTCGTCTCCTAACGTCCGTGACAAGAATAAGTATTGCCGATTTCACAAGGATCATGGCCATTATACCGAAGACTGTCGGGACTTGAAGGAACAGATAGAGGAGTTGATACGGAAGGGGAAATTACAGAAGTTTGTGAAGAAGGGAGAATACAGTAAATTTCAAGACGGAAACAAGAACCAGCACGAATCATCGTCCAGGGATGGTAGCCGTCAATCCCAACCACCACAAAACGTGATCGGGGAGATACAGACGATCACAGGAGGACCCATCACCGGAGGGTCGTTCAAGTCCCTCAGGAAGGCCCATCAAAGGCAAGTGAACAGTGTCTACATGATACCTCTGTCCAAACAGCGATGGACAAATCAAGATATGTCTTTTAATGAAGCAGATGCCAGAGGAGTAAAGCAGCCCCACAATGACCCGTTAGTTGTAATGTTAACCATAGAAGGATTCAACACCAAAAGGATCCTCGTGGACAACGGCAGCTCAGCAGATATCATCTACCTCCCAGCATTTCAGCAGCTCAAGTTAGATCCAAAGAAACTGCGTCCGTTTGACACCCCTCTCGTCAGCTTCAGTGGAGACAGAGTATATCCCAAGGGCATAGTGACGTTGACAGTAACAGTGGGGACCTACCCGAAGCAATTGACTCGCCAGATAGACTTTTTAGTGGTAGATTGTCCCTCGTCTTACAATGTGATCATTGGAAGACCCACGCTTAACAAATGGAAGGCAGCCACGTCCATCTACTGCCTGAAGGTAAAATTCCCATCGGACAACGGGGTTGGAGAAGTAAAAGGCGATAAGATCTTAGCCAGAGAATGCTACCAGGCCGTCTTGGCCGCAAAAGAAAACCACACTTGGACGATCGAAGAGAAGGAAGAAGAAAAAATAAAAGCTTTAGAAACAGTGAAGTTGGACGAAGAAGAGAACGCCAAGACGACAAGGGTAAGGACGACGCTAAGCCTCGAGATGAAGTCAAGGCTAGTCCAGTTCCTAAAAGAAAACCAAGATATCTTCGCATGGAGTCATGAGGACATGCCCGGTATATCCACAGAAATCATCCAGCACAAACTGGACGTGGATCCCGAGAAGAAACCCGTCAAGCAGAAGAGAAAGGTATTTGCTCCAGAACGAGATCAGGCGGTCACAGACGAGGTAAATAAACTACTGAAGGCGGGATTCATCTGGGAGGTCTACTACCCTAATTGGCTTGCAAACGTCGTCCTCGTTAAAAAGGCGAATGGAAAATGGAGAATGTGTGTGAACTTCACGGACTTGAATAAAGCGTGCCCGAAGGATAGTTTCCCCCTGCCAAGGATTGACCAGCTTGTGGACTCTATTGCCGGACATAAGTTGTTGACGTTCATGGACGCCTTCTCGGGATACAACCAGATAAGAATGGCTGACGAAGATCAAGAGAGGACTGCTTTCATCACAAGCCAGGGGCTGTATTGCTATAAGGTAATGCCATTTGGATTGAAAAATGCAGGTGCTACGTATCAGAGACTGGTGAACAGAATGTTCAACAAGCAAATAGGCAGAAATATGGAAGTATACGTGGATGATATGCTCGTCAAGAGTAAAGAAGAGCTGGCTCATCTGGACGACCTCAAGGAGACATTTGCTACCCTTAGGCAATACCAAATGAAGCTGAATCCTAGTAAGTGCGTTTTTGGTGTAGCTTCAGGCAAATTCCTGGGATTCATGGTGTCCTAGAGAGGAATAGAGGCAAACTTGGAGAAGGTGCAAGCCATAATCAACATGGCATCACCCAAGACCGTCAAGGAAGTCCAGAAGCTTACTGGAAGGATTGCAGCCCTCCTTCAATAGGTTCGTCTCTAGGGCTACGGACAAGTGCCTACCTTTCTTCAAAACCTTAAAACTAGCTTTTGCTTGGACGGACGAATGCGAAGCAGCCTTCCAAGAGCTCAAACGCTACCTGAGTAATCCACCCCTCCTAAGTCCATCCAAAGAAGGTGAGAATTTATATCTGTATTTAGCAGTATCAGATACGGCCGTCAGTGGAGCCCTGATCAGAGAAGAAGGCAAGAAGCAGCTTCCGGTTTATTACGTCAGCCAAGCCTTCCAAGGGGCTGAGTCCAGGTATCCAAAGATTGAGAAAATTGCATTTGCATTGATTGTGGCCTCCCGAAAACTAAGACAATATTTCCAAGCAAATCCCATCCTGGTGATGACGGACCAACCTATCAAAAAATCCATGAACAAGCCTAAAGCAGCAGGAAGAATGGTCCAATGGGCAATTGAACTCAGCCAATTTGACATCGAGTACCATCCCAGGACAGCTATTAAAGCACAAGCCCTGGTGGATTTCATCGCCGAGTTCACTTCCCCGAATGAAGATAATCGCGTCAGCGAGGCCAAAAGATGGACAATACAGACCGACGGTTCGTCAGCTCGAAATCAGGGAGGAGTAGGGGTCGTCATAGTCACCCCAGAAGAAGAAGTACTGAGGTACGGTGTTCGGCTAAAATTCCCGGCCACCAACAACGAGGCAGAATATGAAGGGATTCTGACGGGATTGAAACTCGGAAAGGAGCTTGGGGCTAAGAACCTACTAGTCCAAAAAAATTCAAAACTGGTAATAGGGCAGATCCGGGGAGAATATGAAGCAAAGGAAGAAAGGATGCAGAAGTATCTCAAGCTGACGAAGCGTTTAACCCAGGAGTTCGATGAAGTGGAATTCGTACAGATACCGAGGAGCCAGAATATGGAGGCAGACGAAGTCTCGAAGATAGCCTCGTCAGGAGATGGATCAACGAACGTGGACCTGAAGATGGAAATCCAGAAATGCCCCAGCATCAAAGAAGTTCCAACGTTCTCAATCCAGAACAAAGATAGCTGGATGACGCCCATTATATCCTTCCTCCAGGACGGGCACCTTCCTCCGAATATAAACGAGGCTAGAAAGATTAAAAAGAGGGCAGCCAGATTTACAGTTCTCAACGATACCCTCTACAAGAGAGGCTTCTCCATGCCCTACTTGAAATGTGTTAGTGAAGAGGAAGCCAAGTACATCCTGGAAGAGATACACGAAGGAATCTGTGGAAATCATGCTGGCCCTAGATCCCTGGTAAGCAAAGTTCTTCGAACAGGTTACTTCTGGCCTACTATGTAGGCGGACGCAATGCAATTCGTCAAGAGATGTGACAAATGCCAGCGGTTCGGGAATGTCCAACGACTTCCGGCAGAAAGACTGACGACGATAACATCCCCCTGGCCATTTGCACAATGGGGAATCGACATCGTTGGCCCACTGCCCCTAGGCAAAGGTCAGGTAAAATTCTTACTAGTTGCTATTGATTATTTCACTAAATGGGTTGAAGCAGAGCCACTGGCGACCATCACCGAAGCAAAAATCCGAAGCTTCGTGTGGAAGAATATAATTTGCAGGTTCGGGATTCCAAGGAAGATCATATCAGATAACGGACGACAATTCGACTGCCAAGGCTTCAAAGATTTCTGCTCAGGATTGGGAATCAAGAACCAGTTCTCATCGCCAGGACATCCGCAGGCGAACGGACAGACAGAGGTGACAAACCGTACGCTACTCAAGATCATAAAAACTAAGCTGGACGACGCGAAGGGTGCCTGGCCAGAAGAATTCCCCAATGTCTTGTGGGCCTACAGAACAACAACGAGAACCCCGACGGGAGAAACCCCCTTCAGGCTTATTTACGGAACTGAAGCAGTGATCCCGGTCGAAGTAGGAGTAACCAGCACCAGGCGAGAGATGTTCGACGAGGAAGCCAATAATGATCGTCTACAATTCAACCTGGACTGTCTAGATGAAGTAAGAGACAAAGCTTGCAGCAGAGTGACGAACTACCAGAAAAAGATGACGGACTATTACAACAGAATGGTGAAACTCAGGTGACTTGACATTGGAGACCTCGTCCTGCGAAAAGTAACCCCAGCAACCAAAGACCCTACTCAAGGAAAGCTCGGCCCCACATGAGAAGGACCTTACCGAGTCGTCCATTACTCTAGGCAAGGTAGCTACCACCTGGAAACCCTGGACAGACGAAGACTCCCGAAACCATGGAACATTGAACATTTGAAGAAATACCATCAATAGAAGTTACAATTGAAATGTATTCATTACTTAAGTTAATAAAGATGTTACCTAGCTAATGTTTCTCTGTGAGCAGGTCTAGTTGAGTATAAGTCACAAAAAGCCAAAAATGGCTAAGTAACAAGATTCCGCCTTGACAGATGTAAGTTACTGACGATGACGAAGATCCCTAAAAATGGATGTAAGTCACAAAAAGCCAGAAATGGCTAAGTAACAAGATTCCGCCTTGACGGATGTAAGTTACTGACGATGACCAAGATCCCTAAAAACGGGTGTAAGTCACTAAAAGCCAGAAATGGCTAAGTAACAAGATTCCGCCTTGACGGATGTAAGTTACTGACGACTATAAAAATGGTTCAAGTAAAGCCAAACAAGGCTAAGTAGCAAGATTCCACATAGAATGGATGTAAGTTACTAACAATGACGATACCTACAAGGTTAAGGGATTGACCCTACATAGACGAGCGTATTGCAAACGACGACCAGGCAAACACAAGCATAAGTAAGTACACGGATGCAAATTAAATTAAAAAGCCCAAAAGCAACGGGTAATTTACAAAGTGTTTCTACAAGACCCATAAAACACTGAGCCAAAAACTTCGTTCTTAAAATAGATTAACTGTTGGAGAATTAGATAAATGAAACAACCCAAAACATGGTGGGTATCCAAAAAAACAAAAAGTTTTTCTAAGTATCAGGTTCGAGCAGCATCATTGACAGCAGGTGCGGCGTCAACAGGAGCTGCGTCAGCAGGAGCCTCGTCACCAGGGGCATCGTCAGCAGGAGCATCCACAGAAGCTTCAGGCTCAGGAGCAGGAGGTCGGGCAGCCTAATCTGCAGCCATTTCCTGATCCACCTCCTCCAGGTCCAGCTCCTCCATATTCACCCCCGAAGGGTGCTTCACGAGGTACCTCCTCAGGAGCTCGAAACCCTTAAAATACCAACTGAAGAGCACAGTATTATACTCGTCAGTGGTTTGGAAGGCTTCAACGGACCTGACAGCTATGGTCTTGAGACTTTCCCTGGCCCCAAGGAGTTGCTTGTCCTTCTCCTTAGTCAACTGGCGCTCAACCCGGAGGTCGTCGTTCAGCTTCTTGACCTGCTCCTTCAGGGTGTTGTTCTCACCCATGGAAGCAATAAGGTCTTTCTTCAGCGACGAGTTCTCCGCCTCCAAGACCTCCATCCTAGACGTCATAGACGCCACCTTGGCTTCCTGAGTAAAAAACTCAGAAGAAAGATGCAAACTCTCCCCTAGCACCTGAACGAGCTTGTGCACCTGACGAGCCGCGATCTCATTGAAAGGGACGCCAGACAAAGCCCTCAAGTCCGCAGATGTCACTGCTTCGTGGGCTCGATCTACAGCCATCTTCTCGTCATTCCACAGGGTAGACGGACGAGAAGCAATTTTCTCCTTCTCCTTTTCAGTCAGCCACGGCCTTTTTGAGACAGGAGTGCCACCTATTTCCTCCACAGAAATCGTAGGAGAAGCCGTTCTCGTCATCTCACCCGCGGAAATGATCGGACGAACGGAGGGGGTTGGAGTAGCATGACTGCCGCACGTTCTTCACTCCCAGACTCAACAGAGGCTCGTCTTTCTTGGACCTCATCTTCGCGTACATACCCTTATTGAATTTGGTCGTCATCTCTGCAAGGGAAAAACACTAAGTAAAAAAAAAAAAAAAAAAAAAAAAAAAAAGAAAGGAAAAAGAAAGGTGAGTACCGACGAATATAACACTTACTCTTTTTTCCTTCAATATCAAGGTTACGAAGGACGGTTGCAGAGGGATCAGGTCCGAGACAGTAGAAGGCTAGTGTTCTGGGGTCGACAAGCTCGTCCCAGCTTTCAATCGTCAGTGTGTAATCAATCGCCTTCTGGACCCGTTCTCTGTACCTGCTCTTGAGCTTGGGTCGTCTCTTAGCTGGAAAAAAAAAAAAAAAAAAAAAAAAAAAAAAAAAAAAAAAAAAGGTCAATAGCCATGGAAGAAAGCACAACAAAATTCAAAGGACGAGGATGGATATCGACGCACCTAAAGTTGGGGTTTCCCACCGACGACGCAACCTCAGGATATCACCCCAAACCTCTCCAGAGGCAGTCTCAAAATCATCCCAGGGCACCAATTCATAGTACCCATACTCCTTTGATGCTTTTAAACGGTACATATGGACAAGCTCGTCCACCCTGAGCATATCCCCGTCATTAGCGGCCAACCAGATCACCATACAGCTAACCAAAATCCGCCACGAATTCGGCATAAGTTGCCCGGGGGCAATACCTAAATGGTCCAAGAGTTCCATCAAGAAAGGGTGGACGGGAAACCTCAATCCACAAACGAAGGCAGATTCGTAGAAACAAATCTCCCCAAGAAAGAAGTGACAGGCCCGGTCTGCCTCGCTAGGCAGACGAACCCTGACTCGTTCTGAGAACTGAAACCTGTCCTTGAACCTACCTAGCGCGTCAGCGTCCAAACCACACTCCTCCTTTAGAGCATAAAAAGCCCTAACTTCTCGAGGCGTGGAGACGGCTGTGTCTTCCTCCACCGGGTTACCGCTAGACGATAACCTAGTCTCGAGCTCACTGGATCTAACCTCAGATGCCATTCTACCCTCTCTCACCAAATTATCAAACCAGTCTATTGACTGACGAAGCAAAGGCAAAAGATCAGCCAACACCACAGCCAGGCAACTACCTTCGTAAATGAAGTTTTCGAGGTGTGGAAAATTTCCCAACGAACCCCCTAATTGAGCAAAAAGAAACGATATGGAGGGGCAAGCTATCCTAACCTCAGAACTACCAACCATAAGTAAACCAGAAAAACGCAAAAAAGCCTAGAAATCCCAAAACCCGGCGGACCAAACACGAAAAGAAAAAAAATGGGAAAAAATCAGAGATCCACCACCAAGTATACAGACAAAATATGAGAAGGAATGAGTGGGGAACACACCTCAAAGAAGAGAACCGCCACCGACGACGCACCAGTTGGGAGGAAAGTTGCAGAGAAAGATTGGCAGAGAAGATACCTAGAGAAATGAGTAGAAGTTCTTGAGAAAAGTGAAAAGGAAGAGTGAGAAGAAAGGAAGTTTAAAAATAAGGCTTGGGAAACTGAAAAACCAGCGGGAAGCCCAATAGTGATGTAGGACAAAATATTCTAATTAATTTCTGTAATCTTTTATATTTGGTATTTTTTTGTAATTTTCGTTATTTTAGGTTTAGGTGGTTTATTTCCTTATTTTTTAGGTGCATTTAATGCTTTTTAGGTCAAATTTTATTCCTGTTATGGTTAGGTGTCAATTAGGAGTTATTTTAGATTATATTTTCTTGTCTGTCAAGTTTTAAGGAGCCCTTAAATAGGCCCCTAAGTCTGTAAACGTTTTTCATAGTTTATTATCAATAAAAATTCAGACTTGTGTCTATCGTGTTTTCTGGTGGATTCCAGACCTATCACCTTGTGGATTCAAGGAACCCCTCGTGGATTCGAGGTTTACTACCCAGAAACTAACAGTTTAGTTTCTGTTTCATCAAGAGAGCATCGTGTGTGCTTCTCTTCAGGCTTCCGCGACATCAGTTGGTATCAGAGCCTTGACTTACCCTGGTCTGATGGCTAACCGGCGAGACGGTAACCACCACAACAATGACGACGGTGACGACGTCAACAACCCAGTCCTCACTAGGGCTGAGTTCCTTGATTTTCGTGATGAAAATCAACAATTTCGTGATGAAAATCAACAATTTCATGAAAAGAGTCAGAAAATTATGGGTGAAATCCAGCAAAAGATTGCTACTCTTCTTGCTAGGAAATCATCTTGCAACAACAATGTTCGATATATTCAAAGACGCACTCCTAGCTACAAGAAAATTCCATTCTTTGATGGAGATATGTGTAAGATGGATTTTATCGATTGGCTTCTTGATTTGGAAGAATATTTTAATTTTTGGAAGATTTGTGATAAAGAAAAAGTGCGGCTTGCATCTAATAAATTGGATGATGAAGCAGAGGAATGGTGGGAAGATATTCAAATTGATAGAAAGCGGCGAGGTAAGCATCCAATCTGCTCTTGGCAAAGAATGAAAAAAATTATTAGTTGATTTATGGTTTCCTAATGACTATTATGATATACTAGATTATACAAGTGTTGATTATAAATCTGTATATTCATATGAAAATCAATATGTTCACAACATGAAGGGTCAAAACCAAAATTATCACAGCCAAGTCCATGTATCAAGTAAAGGAAAGAGTTTGAGGGTTGAGAAGAAGCAACCTATTTCTAGAGAAACTTTTGAAGTGATTAAAAAAGGTCAAGACTTACAACAAGTTGTTGAATTGAAACTTGAAAAGAAGATTGAGTTGATTGTGGAAGATCACAGAAATCAAGAGATAGTAAATATTGAGAATATTGTGGAAGATCCACTTGAGGTCAAAGGTGAGGACGAGTCCATCACCCACAACCCCCAGGTTCCGATTGATTTATTGAAGACGACTACACAATATGTTGATTTTCTTGGAATAGAAAATTTTAATTTCATTATCAACCCATTTTTGATTGATGTTGCAAATAAATTGAAAGTAGATGAGAAGAAATTTTATGCTACATTTTATGAAGAATTCAAGTTTCAGAGCCTAATCAAGTTATTAAAGCATTCGAAGTATTTGTTTATTTGGAGCGGAAGATTTCAGATTTCAAGAATGAACTCGAGGACGAGTTTATTTCAAGTGGAGGGGTCTGATGTAGGACAAAATATTCTAATTAATTTCTGTAATCTTTTATATTTGGTATTTTTTTGTAATTTTCGTTATTTTAGGTTTAGGTGGTTTATTTCCTTGTTTTTTAGGTGCATTTAATGCTTTTTAGGTCAAATTTTATTCCTGTTATGGTTAGGTGTCAATTAGGAGTTATTTTAGATTATATTTTCTTATCTGTCAAGTTTTAAGGAGCCCTTAAATAGGCCCCTAAGTCTGTAAACGTTTTTCATAGTTTATTATCAATAAAAATTCAGACTTGTGTCTATTGTGTTTTCTGGTGGATTCCAGACCTATCACCTTGTGGATTCAAGGAACCCCTCGTGGATTCGAGGTTTACTACCCAGAAACTAACAGTTTAGTTTCTGTTTCATCAAGAGAGTATCGTGTGTGCTTCTCTTCAGGTCTGAAGAGAAGCACACACGATGCTCTCTTTGATGGACAGAAACTAAACTGTTAGTTCCTGGGTAGTAAACCTCGAATCTACGAGGGGTTTCCTTGAATCCACAAGGAGAATAAACTGGAATCCACCAGAAGAAAATTTTGACAAAAGTCTGTGTTTATTGATAATAAACTATAACTGAATTGCCTTTGGAGGCTACAATGCGTTTAAATAGTAAAAACAAAACCTAGGGCAACTAGAAACCCTAAGGCGGCTACGAAAGCATATAAAACCCTAATTTGACTAAATAACATTAAAAAACACCTAATAACAAGGAAATAAATGCCCTAAACCTAAAATAATGAAAATTACATAAAAATACCAAATATAAAAGATTACAGAAATTAATTAGAATATTTTGTCCTACATCAGACCCCTCCACTTGAAATAAACTCGTCCTCGAGTTCATTCTTGAAATCTGAAATCTTCCACTCCAAATAAACAAATATTTTGAATGTTTTAATAACTTGATTCGGTTTTGAAACTTGAATCTGTCATAAAGTGTAGCATAAAATTTCTTCTCATCTATCTTCAATTTATTTGCAACATCAATCAACAAAGGGTTGATAGTAAAATTAAAATTTTCTACTCCAAGAAAATCAACATATTGTGTAGTCATCTTCAACAAATCAACTGAGACTTGAGGATTGTGAGTTGTGGACTCATCCTCATATTTGACCTCAATTGAATCTTCCACAATGTTCTCAATAATTACCATCTCTTCATTCCTGACATTATTCACAATCAACTCAACCTTCGTTTCTTTGACCTCTTCTTCAAATTTTTGACAAGTGGTATTTTCAATCTTCAATTCAATAACTTGTAGCAAATCTTGATCTTTTTTAACCACTTCAAAATTTTCTTTAAAAATAGGCTGCTTCTTCTCAACCCTCAAACCCTTTCCTTTACTTGACACATGGACTTGGCTGTCATAATTTTGGTTTTGAATATATTGCTTTTCATATGAATATACAGATTTATAATCAACACTTGTATAATCTAATATATCATAATAGTCATTAGGAAACCATAAATCAATTAATACTCTTTTCATTCTTTGCCAAGAGCAGATTGGGTGCTTACCTCGCCGCTTTCTATCGATTTGAATGTCTTCCCACCATTCCTCTGCTTCATTGTCCAATTTATTAGATGCAAGCCGCACTTTTTCTTCATCACAAATCTTCCAAAAATTAAAATACCCTTCCAAATCAAGAAGCCAGTCAATAAAATCCATCTTACACATATCTCCATCAAAGAATGGAATTTTCTTGTAGTTAGGAGTGCGTCTTTGAATATATTGAACATTGTTGTTGTGAGATGATTTCCTAGCAAGAAGAGTAGCAATCTTTTGCTGGATTTCACCCATAATTTTCCGACTCTTTTCATGAAATTGTTGCTCATCACGAGCCTCTTCACGAAACTTGAGGAACTCAGCCCTAGTGAGGACTGGGTTGTTGACGTCGTCACCGCCGTCATTGTTGTGGTGGTTACCGTCTCGCCAGTTAGCCATCAGACCAGGGTAAGTCAAGGCTCTGATACCAACTGATGTCGCGGAAGCCTGAAGAGAAGCACACACGATGCTCTCTTTGATGGACAGAAACTAAACTGTTAGTTTCTGGTAGTAAACCTCGAATCCACGAGGGGTTCCTTGAATCCACAAGGAGAATAAACTGGAATCCACCAGAAGAAAATTTTGACAAAAGTCTGTGTTTATTGATAATAAACTATAACTGAATTGCCTTTGGAGGCTACAATGCGTTTAAATAGTAAAAACAAAACCTAGGGCAACTAGAAACCCTAAGGCGGCTACGAAAGCATATAAAACCCTAATTTGACTAAATAACATTAAAAAACACCTAATAACAAGGAAATAAATGCCCTAAACCTAAAATAATGAAAATTACATAAAAATACCAAATATAAAAGATTACAGAAATTAATTAGAATATTTTGTCCTACATCAAATAGTCCCCATTATTCGGACATTAACTCCACCAGCCAGCACACGCCACGTGTGCCACGTTCTGTGGAGCGCCGTCACTTCGCACTTAATGCGGAACGGAACCCCAAGAGTCACCTGCAACATAAGACCCTTCAAATTCTATAATCGTCAAGGACATGACGAACATAGAATCCGGGGGCAACTGACGGGACTGACGAGTCCGTCCCACACGGACGACATCATTCACGGACGAATACATTCTCAGGAGTGACAAAATGATCATGCACGTTACTGACGAAGACATTCAGGTCATTCAATACAGCCAATTAAGCCCAGAACGGTTAGAAGGCCAACTGTACGGACCGTTGGAGCACATTGATGCCACATTCACTACCCCCAAACGTTACCAGTAGGAGCATTAAGATCTCCATAACTACTCCAACGGCTAGAGGCCATGAAAGAGTATAAAAAGCCCACACATTGCCAATGACAAGGTACATACACACTGAGAGATCTCTTTTGGCTCTGTTATTTTCTATATTGTTCATTCTCAAATAGCAATTGATACTAACTTTAGCATCAGAGGCGCTGTGGCAGGCACCACACCGGTGACCACCTTTGTAGGCTGGAGGTTGCTTCCATCTGACGATTGACTGACGAGTTTACGTCTCATCATGAATTATCTTGTACATGTACATAATGCATGAGTACGTCACTACCTTGTGTGTGCATGCACTTTTTATTTAGGAGAAAAAAAATATATCTTATGAGATAGCTTTAGTGGGGAAAGAAAAATGTTATAACGTAGATACCATTTCATTTAATAATAAAATATTTGTAACATAATATTTTAAGAAAAATAATATTATAAACAAAAAAAAAAGAAAAAAGAAAAGAAAAGGCAGAGGTGAGGATATATGGTTATATAATGACTAAAAAATCTAGTGAAAAAAACTGTTGAAATGACCTATTTTGATTGATATATAGTAAAGTGGTATGAGGATGGATTCAAGTGAAGACGTTTCTTCAATCAAAATTTGCCATTTTAGTAAGTTGTAAACAAGACTGTGAACAAAAACTGTGTTTATACTTCATAGCATTCCTCTACAATGACATTTACCTAGTCCAAAAATGACCAGCATTGCCTTGGATGCGAACTTGACAAACTCAAAGCAGGGGCCATAATTAGCTGGAAACAGTTCATGCCCCAGTACTCCATTGGTAGCATTGAATCCTGAATGAGATAGATGATTGCGATGCTTAAATAACAAGGTTCAAGAGTTATAGTCTACACAATGCTTGGACCTCAGTGTTAAAGATTAAGTCAGGACAATATAGGACCTCATTGATTTAACAATTTGGTCCATCCCAAAAATTAGCTCACGGTAACATATTATTTAATTTATTTTTTCTCCACTGAATTAAAACTAGCCAGTATGACTGGTTTAACAATTACAAAACTTTTTTTTTTTTTTTTTGGGTGGGGAATTAAAAATTAGCATGCAAAGAAAAGATATTTGTTTTAGGAGCGAACTCCATATGTTAAAACTATCTCAAAAAAAATATCTAATCCAATCCTTTTTTTTTCCTATTCTTTGCTACAAATATTTGCTTAGTTGTTGTTGTTGTTGTTGGTGTTGTTTTTTTTTTTTTTTTGGATAAATTTGATAGTTATAATGAAGAATAAGATATTTGAACTTTGAATATCTTTGTTGACAATATCAAAAGATGCCAATTGATTTGTGTTAAGGATAAGAACCAGCTCATAGAGTCCAAGAGTTCAAATATTTGTGATAAGTGATAACTAAATTTGTAGATTGTAATAAGATAAAAAGAGTTATTTGTATGTCAAACTTCTCTATATTTCAAACTCATTGTATCTCAAATATACTTTGTATCTAATCATCTGTACATTTATATATAAATGCAGAGCCTTCACCGTATTATGGTTAGGCTGGAAAACAATTCAATTACTTGTGTTTATAATTTGCAAGACTTTTAACTTTTCAACAATATTTGCTTAGTTAGTACTACTTAGTAGCACCAATAGTGGCATTAAAACTATAGCTGACAGACACACTAGTATTATATATGTCATTTTATCATTTATGAAAAGGGATATTGTGATAACCCTTACATTACACCATATATACCATTTCCTGTGATATCCCAAAAATATTGATTATATTTGGGATTCTTCCGTAACTATTTTTTATTTTTCAGATCAACTTTGTACTTATTATTCTGAGATTAGACATATGTACGTGTAATACCTTTAAAAAATTTAATCTCTAATATCTGAGGTGTCACACCTCAGCTTGATTACCTGCTTCAGCTCTAGGGTTCTCTTCATCTGTTGCCACTCCACTCTTTGTTTCTGCTGTAGATTTAACATTTGATATTTCATGGTTCTGTGCATCCTTTCGCACCCAATTCATTTTAACGACTGATAAGAAGAAGAAAAAAAGTTTGTTCACTAGCAGATACCAAATAAGTCATAACTATAAGAATATGCATTAATTATGGCTTTGCGCTTTGTGTATGTCAATCTTTTTATAAATGTGTAAATCCAAAGAGGAAATTAATTATCACAAAAAGCAAAGAAAGAAAGAGGACATTAGATGTTAGCTTTATAAATGCCTAATGCATATATAATGCATTTTGAGAGTAACTCAAATACTAAAAACAATGCTGCAATGGTGGTGATATATATAAAAATTTTACCTCCGTCTATGGTTCTGCACTGTAGCTCCAAAGCTAAAAAAAAATATATATATGTATTTTATTCGACTTCTTTCCCTTCTCATTAAAATATTATCCTTCTCTCTCTTCCTTCTCTATCTTTTCTGTTTTCTTTTCCTCTGACTCAAAGTCTCATCACTCTCTCTTCTTCTCCTCTGACTGGCGTGGTGGGTTTAGATCGACGAGCATAATGAGATCGGTGAGCATAGTGAGATCGGCGTGGTGGGTCGGTGGGTTAAGATCGGCGATGGCGTGGTCAGTTTCGCGGGTGTGGTCTGATTGGGTTGTGACCGGTTGTGTGGGTTCTGATTGGTTTGTGGTGGGTTGTTGATCCGTGGGTTGCTGTGATGTGTTGGTGTGATGTGCCGTGGGTGTGGTTGTTGGGTTATAGCATGGGCGTGGTTGGTGGGTCACGGCTTGGGTTGTTGGTGTGACGGGTTGCTCTTTGCTCTTTTGTGGGTTTGCTTGCTCTGTATCAAAGAAGAGAGAGACGAAGAGGAAAAGAGAGAGAGATGATGAAGAATAAAAAAAAATAATATTTAAATAAAATAACTAAAAAAATAGATCCAAGGTATGGTAAACTAGGAAATTAAAATTAGTATTTTGCATTTTTTTTTTTTTTTGGTTTAATAAAAACGTTGGGTTTAGTGTTCCATAGCCAAAAAAAAAAAATGTCTTTACTTTTTATATATATTTTTTATTTTAAAAATCTAATTTATAAATGGATAAGGCGAAACTACAATATTGATTCCTCAAGTTTACTCTATGTATGCAGTTGGTCCCTCAAATTTAAAACGATCACAATTGGTCCCTCAAATTTTAATACTAAGTTGTATTAGTCCTTTTATTAACACTGTTAATTGTGTTACTTACGTGGCTAACATAATAATGGTTTTTTTTTTTTTTTTAATGATGTGGCATTTTTTTTTTTAATGACGTGGCATTTTTTTTATTAAAAAATTACAAAATGCTTAGGATGTGAAACCCAGCTTTGATTTCTTCCTATAAACAGTAGACAAACGCAGTTGAGAGAAGTAGGGCTGTCCAGAATGAACCGAGACCCGACCCACCCGAGGAAACCGACCAGATCCGACTCGATTCCGGCCGACCCGACTACTCCGGCGGTCGGCGGCGGTTCTTCAACCCCAGAAACCGATTCCGGCGAGTCGGTCTTGGTTTTCCTCCCCTAATACCCGAAAAACCCGAACCGACCAAAGAAACACAGAGTCCGGCGAAAATTTCCAGATTCCGGCCAAAAAAACCCAGATTCCGGCCAAAGTTTTCCAGATCGCGGCGAAAAAACCCAGATTTCGGCAATATTCCACTTAGATCCGGTGAGATTTTGACTGTATATGGCAAAACCTCATTGAATCCGGTGAGATTTTCGCCGGATCTGGCCTAATCTCATCGAATCCGAGGAGATTTTCGCCGGATCTGAGTTTTTCTCGCCTTTTTCTTGCCGTCTTCTCGCCGGCTTCTCAGATCTGTGACTCCGACCGACCCGACCGCCACCTGTTGATGGTCTAATCCGCCCGATCCGATTACTCCGGCGGTCGGCGGCGGGTTCAATGTTTTGCCACCCGATTCCGGCGGGTCGGTTCCGGGTTGGGCACAAATCCGACCCGGACCGACCCGTGGACAGCCCTAGAGAGAAGGAAGCCAAGCTAAGAACCAGTGCCTCCACCAACAGCATTAAAAACCAGAAATCCTTGGAGGCCAGTGCAATTGTCGGCAAGCTTTCTGATACGGTCCAAGCGCAGATCAACAATCTCCTTGCCAACTGAGGCGGGTCAAGCTGGTAAGAATGCGAAGTTGGGTCAGGATGTTCATTCGGTGCCTGATTCGCCGATACTGGAAATGATGTCGTTGTTTGGGTCCAGTTCTTCTTCACCTTCGTGTGAATTTGCCGCAGATTCAGGTTCATGTAGAGGATGGTGGCAGTGGCGGTGGGGGTGAGAGTGGCGGATCAGAAACTTTTTTATTTTTATTTTGGATAAACGGCGGATCAGAAACTTGGTATTGAGGAAATAGTTTTGTTTTAGATGCTGTAATTAAAATGGCACCAAAAAAAAAAAAAAAAAAAATGAAAAACATTGACAAGTGTGCAATGCTTACTAGAATAGTGGCCACAGGCAAAGTTATTGGCAGCATCTCACGCTTGTGTTGATATATTTGGATTTTGTCTTTTTTTGTTAAATTACTTTATGAAGGTCATGGTAAGCAGGGTGGTTGGCACATGTATACCGAAGAATCTGGACATGGGTATGTGCCTTCTTGGTTAGGTGACAAGATGCTGGAAGATGAGGGTTGCCGGCTGTCATTTTCGCGTGGAGATGGAAAATATGGCAGGAGTAGTAGGGAAACAGATTTAGTCAGAGAGATTGGAAAGGGCCATTCTTGGGAAACTGGCATTGGGTCTCCAAATACGCCTGTGGGTTTATGAATGACAGAATAAGTTGCAAAACTGATTTTAATTTGGTATTAGTTTGTGAATTTCTTATTTGTAAATTTATTTGGTAATTTTTGTAATTTAAAAATGCCATGTCATTAAAATAATGCTAAGTCATTTTTTCGTTAGCCACGTAAGTAACTTCACTAACGGCAGTTAGTAAAATGATTAATACAACTCATTTTTTAAATTTAAGGGACTAATTGTGCTCAGTTAAAACTTGAGGGACCAAATACGCACACAGAGTAAACTTGAGGGACCAACATTGTAGTTTCGGATAAAGTAATTTGAAAATTAACAGAAGAAGGCCCTATTTTTTAGGCAATGTTTTAGTAAGAGTTAGAGTTGTATTTTTACCGAATTATCATTTACTTTTATCTTTGCATAAACATAAGGGTGTAGGGACATTTTTGAACAAAAAAAATGAAGATTCCAAACAGAAGAAACCTCATAAATAATAGTATATATATATATATATATATATATATAAAGTGAGTTAAACACTAAAAAGTTAAAAATTGAGTGGATGCTCTTAGAAAGCGAATATTCAACACGGTGTTATTGCCTGTTAGTGATCAAGAGTTGAATCCACGTGCCCAAGCGCGTCACTGCAGTATTCAAACCTTCAAGGTGGGTTACTAGAGTTGGTCAAAAGTTTTTGGGTAAAATATCATTTTCGTCCCTAAACTATTACAAAAGTTTGTTTTTCGTCCCTAAACTTTCAAAAGTTCTATTTTCGTCCCTAAACTATCACAAAAGTTCGTTTTTCGTCCTTAAACTTTCAAAAGTTCTATTTTCGTCCCTAAACTTTTCCAAACGTATTGATTTTCGTCCCTCCCACATCAGCACTCTGTCAAGTCACGTCAGCACTCCGTCAGAACTTTTGGAAGTTTAGGGACGAAAATAGAACTTTTGAAAGTTTAAGGACGAAAAACGAACTTTTGTGATAGTTTAGGGACAAAAATGATATTTTACCCAAAGTTTTTTCTTTTAGAGGAACAGTTGGTCAAAAGTTTTGGTTAAGAACATGAGCAGGTCATTCATGAATTCATGTATGAAGAGTTCAAAAATTTTAAAACTGTAACGGGTCATAGTACTCGTGTATGATCCACTTATTTTGTTGAAATTAAATTTTTTTATTTATTTTATTAAAATTAAAATTTTTTTATTAAAAATATTAAAAATAAAGATAAAAATTAGTTAAAATAATATAATGGGATTCATAAATAGTAAAAAAATGTAATAAGAACTATAAATAGCAGTAAAAATAAGTTAAATAATAAAATAAGTTGTAAAAATAATTCATGTCAATGCCAAACGGACACTTAGAGTCATTCTTCATTGGTTCTTAATTTTGTTACCACATATCTTCTTCTTTTTTTCTTGTGTGTGTGTGTGTGTGGAGAAGAAGGTAGTTAAGTCCTATGGATTAATTCACAAAGAAGAAGAAGAAGAAGAAGAAGAAGAAGATGAAAGAAAGAAAGAAAGACAAGTCCTATGGATTGATAATAAATAATTAACAATAAAACACAAACAAAATAAATTGATCAATTCATATAATATATGATTCCATTCTGTCGGTATGATGTTTATAATTATGATATATTTTACTAGCAGCTAACACACACACACACCCAAAAGATTCAGTCACCTACCAACTGAAACTGCATCCCAAAAAAATTGCAATAAGTCGAGGCATGTTCTGTAGTTCTCTGGATAATCCTGTTTCTTTTGGTCATCGATACCGTTTTCAGGCTCAAGATCATAAATAATGATATCTTGAAAATTCAGATCACTTTGGTCATTGAGACTGTTATTTGGTCCTGTTGGCGTCTCGGGCTCTTTGACAGATGCATCTTTCAAATTCTGATTGTTTTTTCGCAGGTGATCAGATGATTCATGCTCGAGCTCATCAACAAAGATACCTTCCAAAAATAAGGAAAATAAAATAAAATCCATATTTTAAAATAAAACTATTTTAGGCCATGATTCTTAAATGTAAAATCCATATTTTTATGATTCTTAATTAAATCTAGAATATCCATATTTAATACCAAGTCACACATACCGTGATAACTGATTTTTGCCGATTATGAGATACAAGACATACAACAATATGAGGGTTCTAGTCAGCTCAACTGGTAAAGTCTCTGATGATTGTATAAGAGATTTAGGGTTCAATCCCTACCTACACCAAAAACTGATTGGTGTCTTGATCTGATGATAAAAGAGCTATCATCAGGAGCGGATGCCATATGTTGAAACTCTCTTAAAAAAAAGACATACAACAATATATGTAAAACAGTAAAATAAATTATTAGGGAAATATTTCATTTCAAGACCTATAGTTTAGGAGATTAAATTTTATAAGGATGTGGTTTAAAATTCAAGTTTTATCCCTCGAATTTTAACATATCACATCATTATATTATATATTAAAGAATATGCATGATCACACTCAATCAATTTTAATACGCAGTTGAAAATTCAACTTAAATGTGAGTTTATTAACATGGTTGGATATATTGAATTTTAAGTAAAAAACTGATGTGATAATCTCTTATTAAATGATGTAAAATATGGATTTTACAACCCAACGTACCAAATTCAGACTCTATTTCAAATCTATAATATGATTCTGTTCATGATTGCTCATTTACTGATACTTACAGTAATAAATCATTTTATACCATCCTCCAAGGTGGCTACTACTTCTGAAGGCGGAAGGCTTGCTTGCTAGCAAATGAAGAGGGGTCCATCCTTTCTCATTGACAGAGTTAACTAGTTTTTCTTCATACAAGTGAATTATTCTAAATGCCAAATCTGTCCCAAAAAAAAAGAAGAAGCAACATTTGAAACATGTCTTAGTAGTTAGCACCAAAATAGAAAGAAGATAAAAGTACTCCATATCAGTTAGCCCAAATTCTCTAAAATTACAAGTATCTGCCTACACTATTTTGAATGAAAATCGATTTTAATCATGTTTTACTTTATGTTCTCCTAATTATAACATAGCTCATGCATATTTGTTTTTCCTTCCTTATAAAATAATTAAAATGAAAACAAAATCATAGAAAGTTATTAGTTATGATTAGAAATTATTAAAGAAAGATATATTTAAACAGTTAAAATACTCACCAAAATAATCTCCAGCGATGGCGCAATGAAGAATAGTGTCACCATCCTTCCTCCTTGAATATTTATAGCCATTCTCGGTACCACAGATCTGGTGAAGACGAAGAAAGGCGTCTTTTTTACCATAGAGCGCTGCCAAGAAAAAAGGGGTCTCTCTGTCATCATTACGAGCACCCACCAATGTTGGATCAACTTTTGCTATGCACTCACACATTGCCACATTCCCCATTGATGCAGCAATATGGAGAGGGGTACTCCCTTGCTCGTTTTTAATTTCCAGAACCTCTTTTCCATCTGGTTGAGCGGAGATATATCGCACAAGTTTTCTGACTACCTCTTCTTTGCCATCGGAGACAGCAATGTGTAGTGCTGTGTCCCCTGAACTTGTGAGTTTGGCTTTGTGGACCGTATTATTTTCCCTATATATATTAACCACGTTTTCCCATTGGCCTCTCATGGCCCTTTTGAACAAAATTTTCTTGATTTTCTCAATTTCCGGATCCGTTTGGGCTATGGTGGAAGTCATTTTCGCTAACAGGAACAAGGAGGACAGGAAACGAGTGGAGTTAGATGAGTAGGAGATGGTGAAACTAACTGGGACTTGTGTTTTGATTTTATACTAGAGATCGACTGAGTCCTGTGCTAGTGCTACAAAGAAACATACACAAACAGTACTTTAAGGAAAGTTTCTTCCACATGCTGTTGTGTTTACTAGCATATTTGTAGCTTGTAGACTAAGACTACCTCGTCTCGAAGTTTGTCGTTAGTATTCAACCCGGTCTGCTAGAGATTGAAGCTAAGGCAATGGAGGCCGAGAAGTAACGCAACCCGGTCTGCTAGAGAAGATCATCGCTGTTTGCTGGGGAATATGGAAAGACCGGAACGAAAGAAGAATGGGAGGTTCGGGCAAACCAGGCCGCGTGATTCTGAAAAACGCACTGAACCTTGTGGATGAATATAGCTCTGCAAATGTTAAAAGCCAGGAAGTTAGACCGGGTGTGGGCCCAATGACTATGTGGCATCCACCTGATCCGGAACGGTACAAGGTAAATGTTGACGGCGCTGTATTCGAACACCGGAAAAAAGCAGGAATTGGGGTGGTGATTCGGGATGAATGTGGAGAAGTAGTAGCAGCACTAAACATGGTAGTGAATGCTCCGTTGGGGGCTGTGGAGATTGAAGCTAAGGCAATGGAGGCCGGGGTTCTCTTCGCAAGAGACGTAGGCATACAGGAGGCGGTGTTTGAGGGTGACTCTTTGATCATATGTAAGGCTCTCCAAGGAGATGGGAGAGCGCCTTCTTCTATTCAAAACGTTCTGGAAGGAACTCTGGATCTTGTCTCTAGCTTTAGGAGCTCTACTTTTTCTCATGTGAAAAGACAGGGAAATGTCCCTGCTCACTTGTTAGCGCAGTACGCAAAGGAGGTTGAGAACTATGTAGTTTGGCTAGAGGAATGTCCTAGCTTTTTAGAGCACGTGTGTGCTCACGACATATCTGTAGTTTCTCGCTCTTGTCTTTAATGGTAACTAAGTATTTTCCTATCAAAAAAAAAAAAAAAAAACAGTACTTTAAGGAAAGTTTCTTCCACATGCTGTTGTGTTTACTAGCATATTTGTAGCTTGTAGACTAAGACTACCTCGTCTCGAAGTTTGTCGTTAGTATTCAAAAAAAGAACTAAAAAAAAAAAAACACTTTTGCCGCTGAAAATGAGAAAGACAGAAACAAATAGAAACCGGAAAGAGAATCAAAAGCAATAGGTAATGTTGTTCTAGTAACATTGTTTGTATTTTTTGAAAGTATGTGTAGATAATAAGTGTGTAAAAATATGTGTAATATTGTTTAAACACTGAAGACTGTTGTTTAAACAACGATATAATTGTCCAATATTAGTTTGGCTTTTGAAAAACATATAGTGACAGAGTCATAGTGAACATAATTTAGGGGAATTTCTACCAAATAAGTTTGGGAAATATAACGCCGAATCGAACATCAAGCTAAAAAGGAGAGACTGGATTCTCACACAAAAAAGAAAAAAAAGAGGAGAGACTAGACTTGGACCTCAAGCGAAATATGTTCCAAATGATGTTGACTTGACACCATGTTTTTCATCAGAATCCAAGCTTTTCCTTTTGAACAAAAATATTTCTTACCTCACTTTAAAAAGAGACGTGTAGACATGTGGGGGTATCTTCTTTCTTTCTTTTTTTATTTTTTATTTTTTATTTATTTTTTGTGCTTATACCAAGGTGGGAGATGGGGGTCTCTTTCACAGAATAATAAGACAATATTATTAAACTAGAAAGCTCTAGATAGAATTGTAAGATTTCATTCTTTTTTGTCGAGAGAAAAATGAGTAGAAGGGGGCGACTTAAGGTGGTGTCTTTCACTTAAGCGTAACTATAGCGTATTCTACCCATTCTGGGCCTGCGGGAGCAGGGGATCTGAATGAGCCATAGCTATGCACCCAGTCCTATCGAGGATGCTAGTAAGTATGAGCCAAGAGCATGGATTAATTTCCAGGCGCTTCCCATTGCGGGATTCAAACCTAGGACATAAGCCTCCCAAAACATTAGGATTGAGCCCATGACTACTAGACCAACCACCCCCGGTGGTGAAGTGTAAGATTGTATTCTTTAATTACACAAAAAGCACACAATTAATATTCATCGTACAATAATTAAATCAAACATGGCTCATGATTCTTTCTGGGATTTGAATTAATCAATACTATTGATTTGTAATTCAAACTCAATGTGCTAGTCAATGAAGGGAATATACACGAAATTTCCAGATCTATGAGATGCAAAAAATAGAGAAAATAATGCTAAGGAAAACAATTATACAAGACAATATTTACATGGTTTAGCAATTTGCCTACGTCCATGGAGTTGTTGTGATTTTAATATTTACAAGGAAAAATATAAGATGCGGCAATATAATTTTTGGCTCATTTTTAGCCTATTGTGGATCCTCTATGCATGATAGAAATACCGTTGTTTCAGATTAGAGTCTCAGGTCAAGTCTCTGTTCCATGAACTAAGCCTAAAAAAAAATCTCATTAAAAACCCACTTTTTTTATCGAATTGGGTTATAATCCGAATCAAACACAATTAAACTCTACAGAGCCTAACAATCAATTTATGCCACGGTCATGTTGACCTTAGTAAAAATAAATAAATAAATAAATAAACTCAAAAACAAAACCTGAACTAAACTAAAATCCTATCATAGCATTTGTGAAATGAATTTAATTTCACTTTTGTTGTAATTTTAGGGGAAAATGGTGGATCAAACTGATAATGTGAGTGAATTTTACCATTTCTTTTTTCTCTCATTATTTGATATGTGATTTGAAAAATTTGAGCCTCACCATATTTGGTCCTAGTGGTTCCTCCCGCCCAGTAGATTTTTGGCTCCGTCCCTGCACGGCTACACCTCCATATTTGATAGATCCTTGCATTCCAATATTAAGAAACTTAATATAAAAATTGGAATTTAATTAAAATTTAAGTAAAATTGAAAATTTTACTATCTAAGTTTCACTATAATTCATTTCAGGCTTCTAACTTTTTCATCCACATCACCAGGTACAGTAGTTGACATGTTAAAGGCAACTATGACAAAGAGACCTGCTACAATTGAGCATGCATTCCATGTGTTGCTTAGCCACTTCCCACCATCTTCCACAAGAGCATTATGCGTATCCATGAAGATGTCCCCTGGAGTTTTGCCATCTTTGTTGGAGAGATGAAGGAAGCCTCGTGGCATGGACTTCATTATGTGTTGTATTCATTAAGACCAAAGGAAACAATGACGACTACAATAACAAAAGACTAATGGCTCTAAGGATTTTGGAATTTCATCAAGAAATTTATATAATAAAAAATTTTGGAATTTTTTTTTCCTCAGGCTATTGTATATATATAATAGTGGTAGGCCACCAAAATTTTAAACACCTTCCCAGCCATTGTTGCATGGATTCAAAGTTAAAATCCAAAAAACTATTTTTGATAATGATGGGAATGACGAATCCAGTGACATCGTGACAGTGAAGTCTTTCAGTGACGAGGCTAGACAAGACAGACGAAGGCATGCTCGGACGAGCATATCTTATGCCCACGTCACTGACGAGGAAAACACAATACATTCATTACAGCACAATTAAGTTAAGAACGGTTATAGAGCCAACTGTATGAGCCGTTGTAGCACATTAAAGTCACATTACAACCAGACCAGACGTTACGAGGAGGAGCATTAAGACCTCTATAACTACTCCAACGGCTAGAAGCCATGAAGGTATGCATATAAAACCCTCTCATTATCAAGAACAAGGTACATACAAAAAACACACTAAAAGAGAACTATTATTTCTTGCATTCTCCAATTTCTCTGAGATTTCTTTGCATACTAACTTTGGCATCGGAGGCGTGGTGGCAGGCACCACACCGGTGACCCTTTCAGGAGGCTGCAGGTTGGCTTCATCCGACCACATTGACTGACGAGCTCACGCTCCATCAGTTTGGCGCCGTCTGTGGGAACGACATTTTTTCGCATTCAGTCGCGAAAAGGTAGTTTCCTCTCAAATACTTATTTCAGATGGAGTCCAATCAAGAATCCGCAGCCTTGGCGCAGCAAATTCAGGCCCTTGCAGCTACCGTCGAAGAATTGTCCAAACAAAATGAGGAAATGAAGCAGAGACTTCAGCAGGAAGAGAATAGGTCCAAGGGAAATCGGGATGACGAAGGGGATAGCCATAGAAGAATCGACCATCGAAGGCCTACCACTCCAACCGAGCAGAACTCGGATCTACTCCAGGAGATGAGGAAGGAGATGGACGAGCTTAGGAACGCCATCAAAGAAAAAACTGAACGAAGTGTGGACCGACTGGTCAGGGCAACAGATTCGCCATTCACTGTGGCCGTCCTCGACTGTCCAGTGCCGTCAAAATTTCGGCTACCCCAACTTGAACCGTTCGACGGGTTAAAAGATCCCCAGGATCATCTTAACACATTTAAGACGACCCTGGGACTCCAGCAGCCCCCAGACGAGATCTTGTGTCGTTCCTTCCCAACCACTTTCAAGGGAGCCGCACGGGAATGGTTCACAAAGCTGCCCACATCGTCCATCGACACCTTCGAACAGTTGAGCAATGCCTTCCTGCGTCACTTCATTGGAGGACAACGACCAAAGAGAACCGCGGATCACTTACTCACCATCAGGCAGGGAGAGAAGGAAACTTTGAGGTCATATGTGAAACGTTTCACTCGGGAGACACTGGAAGTAGACGAGGCTGATGACAAGGTACAGCTAACGACCTTCAAGGCGGGGTTGAGAACCAGAGAGCTCGTCTCGTCACTTGCAAAAAATCCCCCGAAAACAATGGCTGAAATGCTCCTCAAAGCACAGAAGTACATGAACGCGGAAGACGCGCTGGCCGCCATCAGGGACGTTGAGAGGCCAGGAGACATGGGTAGAAAGGAAGACGACCGTAGGGGGCAAAAGCGCGAGCGTCCAGATCGCCGAATCAGTGACGGAATCAGAGGAAAAGATGATAAGAATCCTCGAACGGTAAAATTTACTCCTCTTGTTATGCCTGTTGACAAAATCCTAACGCAGATTAAGGACGAGCATTACCTAAAGTGGCCACGGCCCTTACATTCGTCTCCTAATGTCCGTGATAAGAACAAGTACTGCCGGTTCCACAAAGATCATGGCCATTACACCGAGGACTGTCGGGACCTCAAAGAGCAGGTAGAGGAGTTGATATGAAAGGGGAAGTTGCAAAAATTTGTAAAGAAGGGTGAGTATAGTAAATTTCGGGAAGGGAACAAAGGCCAGCCTGAAGCCTCGTCAAGGGGGAATGACCGTCAGTCACAACCTCCTCAAAATGTGGTCGGGGAGATACAGACGATCACAGGGGGACCCGTCACCGGAGGTTCATTCAGATCCCTCCAAAAAGCATACCAACGTCAGGTGAACAGCGTCCACACGATTCCCCCGTTGAAGCAGAGACGAACCGATCAAGACATGACTTTCAATGAAAACGACGCAGGGGGAGTGAAGCAGCCTCACAATGACCCCCTGCTCATAATGCTTACCATAGAAGGGTTTAACACCAAAAGGGTCCTCGTGGACAATGGTAGTTCTGCTGACATCATTTACTTCCTTGCATTTCAACAATTGAAGCTAGACCCCAGAAGGCTACGTCCTTTTGATTCCCCCCTCGTCAGTTTCAGTGGTGACAGGGTCTACCCCAAGGGCATAGTCACGTTGACAGTGACAGTGGGGACATACCCGAAGCAACTGACCCGTCAGTTGGATTTCTTGGTAGTGGACTGCCCCTCCTCATACAACGTCATCATTGGGAGACCTGCCCTCAATAAGTGGAAGGCATCCACATCTACCTACTGCTTAAAGGTGAAGTTCCCCGTGGAGAACGGGGTTGGTGAAGTTAAGGGAGACCATGTCTTAGCTCGGGAATGCTATCAGGCTGTGTTGGCCGCAAAGGAAAACCACACCTGGATAATTGAAGAGAAGGAGGAGGAAAAGGTAGAGGCTTTAGAAACAGTGCAACTAACTGAGGAAGAAACAGCCAAAACAACCAGGATAGGGACGACCTTAAGTCCCGAGATGAGAACAAAGCTCGTCCAGTTTCTTAAGCAAAACCTGGATGTATTCGCCTGGAGCCATGACGACATGCCAGGTATATCCCCGGAAATCATCCAACACAAGTTGAATGTAGACCCAGAGAAGAAGCCCGTCAAGCAGAGACGAAGAGTCTTCGCACCAGAAAGAGATCAGGCAGTCGCTGACGAAGTGAAGAAGCTCTTGACTGCAGGTTTCATCAGGGAAGTGTACTATCCAGACTGGCTGGCCAACACTATTCTGGTGAAGAAAGCAAATGGGAAGTGGAGGATGTGCGTAGACTTCACGGACCTGAACAGGGCCTGCCCGAAGGATAGTTTCCCCCTTCCAAGAATAGACCAGCTGGTAGACTCCACAGCCGGGCACAAGCTATTGACGTTCATGGATGCTTTCTCAGGATATAACCAAATAAAAATGGCTGACGAGGATGAGGAGAAAACGGCCTTTATCACCAGCCAAGGCCTCTATTGCTATAAGGTAATGCCTTTCGGACTAAAGAATGCAGGCGCTACTTATCAGAGATTAGTGAATAGAATGTTCAGCAGGCAGATAGGTAGGAATATGGAGGTCTACGTGGATGACATGCTCGTCAAGAGCAAGGAAGAACTTACCCATTTGGACGACCTCAGGGAAACATTCGCCACTCTCAAACAATACCAAATGAAGCTGAATCCGAGTAAGTGTGTTTTTGGTGTAGCCTCAGGAAAGTTCCTGGGATTCATGGTATCCCAGAGAGGAATAGAAGCAAATCCGGAGAAGGTTCAGGCCATAATCAACATGGCGTCGCCCAAGACCGTCAAGGAGGTCCAAAAGCTCACAGGACAGATCGCCGCCCTCAACAGATTCGTCTCTAGAGCAACGGATAAATGCCTCCCCTTCTTCAAGACCCTGAAGCAGGCCTTTGCCTGGACTGACGAATGTGAGGCAGCTTTCCAAGAGCTCAAACGCTACTTGAGCAATCCACCTCTACTAAGCCCGTCAAAAGAAGGTGAGAACTTGTATCTGTACCTAGCTGTTTCGTCTACAGCCGTCAGCGCAGCCCTGATCCGAGAAGAAAACAGAATACAACTCCCCGTTTATTATATCAGCCAAGCCTTCCAAGGGGCTGAGTCCAGGTACCCAAAAATCGAAAAAATCACGTTCGCGTTGATAATTGCCTCACGCAAGCTCAGGCAGTATTTCCAGGCAAATCCAATTTGGGTAATGACGGACCAACCTATCAAGAAGTCCATGAGCAAGCCCGAGGCAGCAGGGAGAATGGTCCAATGGGCGATTGAACTTAGCCAGTTTGATATAGAGTACCATCCCAGGGCAGCCATTAAAGCACAGGCTCTGACAGACTTTATCGCTGAGTTCACCCTTCCGGATGAACAAAACCTTGCCAGTAAGGGTAAACCTTGGGTAATACAGACCGACGGTTCGTCGGCCCAAAAGCGGGGAGGAGTAGGGGTCGTTATAGCCACCCCTGACGGAGAGGTATTGAAGTATGGAGTTCAGCTGAAATTCCTGGCGACTAACAACGAAGCCGAGTATGAAGGGATTCTGACGAGGTTGAGGCTAGGGAAAGTGTTTGGAGCCAAGACCCTGTTAGTCCAGAACGACTCAAAGCTAGTAATTGGGCAGATCAAGGGAGAATACGAGGCAAAGGAAGAAAGAATGCAGAAGTACCTCAGGTTGACGAAGCACCTGACTCAAGAATTCGAAGAGGTAGAGTTCGTCCAGATTCCCAGAAGCCAGAATATGGCAGCAGACGAAGTATCAAAGATAGCATCGTCAGAAGGAACTGGGTCAAATGCAGACTTAATAATGGAAGTACAGAAGAGCCCCAGCATAGAAGAAGTCCCAACCTTCGCAATCCAGAACACAAGTAGCTGGATGACGCCCATTGTATCTTTTCTTCGGGATGGACACCTCCCTCAAGACACAAATGAAGCCAGGAAGATCAAAAAGAGGTCTGCCAGATTCACAATTCTTAATGACACATTGTACAAGAGGGGCTTCTCCATGCCCTACTTAAGGTGTGTGAACGAAGAAGACGCTGAGTACATCCTAAGAGAGGTCCACGAAGGGATCTGCGGAGATCACGCAGGCCCTAGATCCTTGGTAAGCAAAATTATGCGAACAGGTTATTTCTGGCCTACTATGCAGGTGGACGCGATGGAGTTCGTCAAGAAGTGTGACAAATGTCAGCGATTCGGGAATGTTCAACGACTGCCAGCCGAAAGACTGACGACGATAGCATCCCCATGGCCATTCGCACAGTGGGGAATTGACATCGTCGGCCCATTCCCCTTGGGCAAAGGCCAGGTAAAATTCTTACTCGTCGCTATAGAATACTTCACAAAATGGGTTGAGGCAGAGCCACTGGCAACTATCACTGAAGCAAAGATCCGGAGCTTCGTATGGAGGAACATAGTCTGCAGGTTCGGGATTCCGAGGACGATCATATCAGACAACGGACGACAGTTCGACTGCCAAGGCTTCAAGGACTTATGCTCTGGCCTAGGCATCAAGAACCATTTCTCATCGCCAGGCCATCCTCAAGCAAACGGACAGACAGAAGTGACGAACCGGACTCTACTCAAAATCATAAAGACGAAACTGGATGATGCAAAGGGTTCTTGGCCAGACGAACTACCCAACGTCTTGTGGGCATACAGAACAACAGCGAGAACCCCGACGGGAGAGACCCCGTTTAGACTTACTTACGGAACTGAAGCAGTGATCCCGGTCGAGGTCGGAGTAACCAGCACCAGGCGGGAGATGTTCAGCGAGGAAGACAATGACGATCGTTTACGAGTCAACTTGGATTGCCTGGACGAAGTCAGAGATAAAGCCTGCAACAGAATGACAGATTACAAGAAGAAGATGACAGAGTATTACAATAAAAGGGTGAAGCTCCGACGACTCAACATCGGCGACCTCGTCCTACGTGAAGTAACTCTGGCGACCAAGAATCCAACTCAAGGGAAACTTGGCCCCACATGGAAGGACCATACCGGGTTGTTCATTACTCCAGACAGGGAAGCTACCACCTTGAAACTCTGGACGGACAAAGACTCCCGAGGCCATGGAACATTGAACACCTAAAGAAGTACCATCAATAGACGTAACAATCAAATGTACTTTTTATCAAAATCAATAAAGAATCCATTCAGCTGATGTTATTCTATGAGCAGGTTTAGGCAACCGAATGTAAGTTACTGACGAAGGTAATATCCCTAGCAAGGGTGTAAGCCACAAAAAGCCAAAAAAATGGCTAAGTAACAAAATTCCGCCTTGACGGATGTAAGTTACTGACGAAGGTAATATCCCTAACAAGGGTGTAAGCCACAAAAAGCCAAAAAAATGGCTAAGTAACAAAATTCCGCCTTGACGGATGTAAGTTACTGACGAAGGTAATATCCCTAACAAGGGTGTAGGCCACAAAAAGCCAAAAAAAAAATGGCTAAGTAACAAAATTCCGCCTTGACGGATGTAAGTTACTGACGAAGGTAATATCCCTAACAAGGGTGTAAGCCACAGCCAAAAAAATGGCTAAGTAACAAAATTCCGCCTTGACGGATGTAAGTTACTGACGAAGGTAATATCCCTAGCAAGGGTGTAAGCCACAAAAAGCCAAAAAAAATGGCTAAGTAACAAAATTCCGCCTTGACGGATGTAAGTTACTGACGAAGGTAACATCCCTAACAAGGGTGTAGGCCACAAAAAAGCCAAAAAAATGGCTAAGTAACAAAATTCCGCCTTGACGGATGTAAGTTACTGACGAAGGAAATATTCTAAACAAGGTAACAAAATTCCGCTTTGACGGATGTAAGTTATCGACGAAGGTATCATGACGAAGATATAAAAAAAAATGGCAAAATATCACGACGAAGGTAATTACTTCAAAAAACAGGTAAGTGATATTAAATTAAAAGCCTGAAATAGGCTGAGTCATCATTTTCTTTTACAACTGAAAGCCCATAAACACTGGGCCAAAAATCTTTCCTGTTGTTCCCAAAATAGACAGAAGGTAAAATTGTTCAAAAATTAGATTTACATAACTGCCCAAAAAATGAAGGGCATCCCAAAAGGAAGGAAAGAAAGAAAATTTTTCTAAGTATCAGGCTCGGGTAGAGGCATCGTCATCAGGAGCATTCTCATGGGCATCACCACCAGCAGGAACCTCTCCAGGAGCTTCAGTTTGAACAGCAGAAGAAGGAGCGGCCTCGTCAGCAGCCATCTCTTGATCCATTTCTTCTAAGTCCAGAGTGTCCATGTTTACTCCGGAAGGATGCTTGGCGAGGTATCTCCTAAGGAGCTCGAAGCCTTTGAAATACCAGCTGAATAGGACGGTCTGATACTCGTCCGTAGTCTGGAAGGCCTCTACAGACCTCGCAGCAATAGTCTTCAAACTTTCTTTAGCATTCAGAAGCTGCTCGTCCTTCTCCGAAGTCAGCTGACGCTCAACCCTCAGGTCGTTGTTCAAAACTTTGACCTTCTCCTTTAAAGAGGTGGCCGCGTCCATAGAATCAACAAGGTTCTTCTTCAGCTCCGAGTTCTCCTTCTCCAAAGCTTCCATCCTAGAGGTTAAGGATGCCACCCTTGCCTCTTGTGTAAGATGCTTAGAGGTAATGTGAATGCTTTCCCCCAGCACCTGGAAAGGAATGTGAGGACGTTGTTAAAAAAAAAAAAAAAAAAAAAAAAAAAAAAAATCTTTTTAAGTACAGAGAACACTCTACCTGGACGAGTCTCTGAATGTGACGAGAGGCGACGTCATTGAAAGACACACCAGAGAAGACCTTAAGGTCATCCGCCGTCAGCATCTCATGAGCCCTGTCCACGGCCATTCTCTCGTCATCCCTTATTGTGGACGACCGTGGATCTGTTTTCTCCTTCCCTGATGTTCGCTGCTTCTTCGAGGCCGGAGTAGGGATCTCCTCAATGGAGGTAGCCGGAGATGCCGTCCTCGTCGGTTCAGTGACGGGGACTATGGCGTTGACGGGGACATTGGTGCTGGCAGAAGTGGTCATTCCCTTGACACGCACTGCTTTCTTCCCGATGCTGGATAAAGGCTCGTCCTTCTTGTCTCTCATCTTTGCGTACATGTCCTTCTTGAACTTGGTCGTCATTTCTGCAAGAAGGGAATGGTTAGGAAAAAGTCCACATGCATAAAGGAAGTAAAGCTTGACGAGGTTAGTACTTACTTTTCTTGCCTTCAATTCCAATTGAACGAAGCACGTAAGGGGACGGATCTGGCCCGAGGTGATAAAAGGCCAAAGTATGTGGGTTGACAAGGTCGTCCCAGCTCTCTATCGTCTGGGCGTATCCAATGGCGGTCTCAACGCGCTCTTTATGCCTGCTCTTGAGCTTAGGCCGTCTCTTAACTACACATAGCAAGGTGCAAAGGGGTCAGCAACATCACACAGCAGAAAACAAAAAAGAAAAAAGAAAAAAAAAAAACTGAAAGTGACGAATAGAAAGACTGACGCACCTAAAGCCGGGGTTCCCCACCGACGATGCAACCTTGGTACATCACCCCAATCCGCGCTGGATTGAGTCTCAAAATCGTCCCCCGACACAAAGAAAAACCTGGATTTCCAGTACCTGAAGGACGAAGGCAAACCCCTGACGATCCTAGTATCCCTCGTCCAGGGAACTAACTCATAATACCCATACTCCTTGGACTCTTTCAAGCGATATAGATATGTCAGTTCATCTATCCTGATCATATCTCCATTAGCAGCCAACCATATCTCCATACAGTTCACCACTATTCTCCACGAATTGGGCATGAGCTGCCCAGGAGCAATGCCAAAACGATCCAAAAGTTCCATCAGGAATGGATGGACGGGGAATCTAAGCCCGCAGGTAAAGGCTGACTCATAAAAACACACTTCACCCGGAAAGAAATGGCAGGCCCTATCCTCGGTACTAGGTAGACGAACACGAACCCTTGCTGGAAATTGAAACCTATCCTTAAACCTAGCCACACTATCCGCGTCCAAACCACACGCCTCCCTGAGGGCGTGAAAAGCCCTAACCTCACGAGGGGAAGAGACGACTGAACCCCCCTCCGCTAGATCACCGTTCGACGATAATCCAGTCTCAAGGTCGCTAGACCTAACTTCAGACATCGTTTCTCCCTCTCTCACTAGACCCACGAACCAATCAGCCGATTGACGAAGCAAAGGCAATAGATCAGCCAATGCAACGCCCAAACAGTTACCCTCAAAAACAAAATTTTCTAAGTATGGGAAATTCCCCAAAGACCCTCCTAATCGCACAAATAGGAAGGAAATTGAGGGGCAATCTATCCTAACTTCAGAGCTACGGACCATGGAAATGCAAAAAACACAAGAGAAAATGACACTTGCTAAAAACCCAAAAAGAAAAGAAATCGAGTACATAAGAAAGGAAAAAAGAAGAATCAGAAACCACAGCAAAACAGAAGAGAAAAGGAAAAAACCAAAAAAAAAGGAAAGAAAAACATACCTTAAAGCAGCGGCGAACGGCGCACCGGTCTGAAGAAGAATGGCAGAAGGAAGCTCACCAAGGGACACTCAGCAAGAGTTTTTGTTTGGGAAATGAAAAGGTACAAAGAGGAGAAGTTTTTAACCCAAAAACTAAGGCAACTGAAAAATGGCGGGAAACCCAAAGGTCACAAGAATGACCCCACCAATCCACACCCAACACGTGGCAACCACGCAGAAAAAGCCATCACTGCGCAGTTAATACGGCACAGAAGCCCAACAGGCACTTTTTGGCCCAGGAGACTTTCCATCTTCCACGGCCAACATGACATGTCATGACGACCATGGAATCCAGGGGCAACTGATGGGAATGACGAATCCAGTGACATCATGACGATGAAGTCTTTCAGTGACGAGGCTAGACAAGACAGACGAAGGCATGCTCGGACGAGCATATCTTATACCCACGTCACTGACGAGGAAAACACAATACATTCATTACAGCACAATTAAGTTAAGAACGGTTATAGAGCCAACTGTATGAGCCGTTGTAGCACATTAAAGTCACATTACAGCCAGACCAGACGTTACGAGGAGGAGCATTAAGACCTCTATAACTACTCCAACGGCTAGAAGCCATGAAGGTATGCATATAAAACCCTCTCATTATCAAGAACAAGGTACATACAAAAAACACACTAAAAGAGAACTATTATTTCTTGCATTCTCCAATTTCTCTGAGATTTCTTTGCATACTAACTTTGGCATCGGAGGCGTGGTGGCAGGCACCACACCGGTGACCCTTTCAGGAGGCTGCAGGTTGGCTTCATCCGACCACATTGACTGACGAGCTCACGCTCCATCAGATAATAATATATAGACACTCAACCATATAGGATCATTAATTAACAAGGTTATGAATTCAAGTACAACATAGTTCTCCCATGATTCTAATTTACATTTCTAGCTTTGAAATGATGTGACTAATATTAAAAAGAGAGATAAAAAGTATGGTTGTTTTCTTAAAATGTCATTTAGTATGGTTGTTTTCTTAAAATGTCATTTACTTTATATTTGAAGTGATACAACTTCTAACTATAACCTCATTTGGTTTTATTTTATTTCTAGGTAATATAAAATTTCAAATTTACAATTTATGCATTTGCTTTGGGGCATAACAAATGACTAATACAAAAAAACCTGTGTGTGTATATATATAAAAGAATGGTTACTCAATTCTTTCATTTTATCTAAGATTTGTGTAATTGAACTTTGAACATTAGACTTAGAAACTTTATATTTAAAGCCAAGACCTAACACAACCAAACTTTTTGAACAATCCTAGAAGGGCGATTGACTCAATGACGTTAATGATCACGAAAGGTTATCAATTGGCACCCTAAAGTTGCATTATTGCTCGAGTTTTTTCTAGGCTAATGTTTAATGTTGCAAGAGATTTGAATGCCATTCCATGTGTTACAATTTAGTAATTTCTCTTTAGCACTAAGCACATACCAATGATGTCAATGATATACGACACCTACTATGTCAATAAGTCTTGTTTTTTATATGACCTGAAATCTCGAATTAATTTTGACTTGGATCTAATACTACTAAGTCTTTGACTTTCTTTGACTACTGAATAGCCTTCTGATTGTTGACTTTTGACTAGTTGACTTTTTCAATCATGTCTATCATGCATTGTTTTTTGTTTTGTTTTGTTTTGTTTGTTTGTGTGCATAAATTCCTATTTTGGGTTGTTTTCTTATGGAAGACTTAAAAATACTCAAATTGGATCATTTGGCTCTTGTATATGGGAAATATAACGTCGAATTGAACATCAAGTTAAAAAGGAGAGACTAGATTCTCCAAAAAAAGAAAAAAAAGGAGAGGCTAGACTTGGACCTCAAGCGAATTATGTTCCAAATGATGTTGATTTGACCCCATGTTTTTCATTAGATTCCAAGCTTTTCCTTTTGAACAAAAATATTTCTTACCTCGCTTTAAAAAGAGACATGTAGGCCTGTGGGGGTATCTTCTTCGTCTTTTTTTGTTTTTTGGGTGCTTATATCAAGGTGGGAGATGGGGGTCTCTCTTACATAATAATAAGACAGTACTATTAAACTAGAAAGCTCTTGATAGAAGTGTAAGATTATATTCTTTTTTGTCGAGAGAAAAATGGGTAGAAGAAGACGACCTGAATTGACATCTTTCACTTGAGCGTAACTATAGTGATACTCTACTCTTTCACTTGAATGTAACTATAGTGATACTCTATTTACTGAGCTTAGACTTGCTGGAGTGAGTGATTTGTTAGGCGTGTAGGAATAGTCACTCACTAGCTCTCCACCACGTATTGATAAACTCAAAATTACCCATCAGCCCAAAATACCCATTTCACATTACTGACTAACAGCAAATACCCATCTGCAAATCACCCAGGCAAGTAGAAAGAAAAGCTAATCTTGAAGCTAAACATGCTTCGTCGTAGATCTACACTGGGATGTGCTTTTATTTTTTAGTTCATCGTTATCATCCATGGCTCTGAAGCATCACCAACAGCATCTTAGCACCAAAAAAAAAAAAAAAAAAAACTCTAATGGATCTCAAATCTCAACCTCCAAAGCAATGAATAGGTCCTTTCTTAAATTCATCTTTGCTCTTGGCTTAGTAGTTAGAAATGAGTGATGAAATGGGAAAAAATTGTGATTAACGGTGGGAAAAGAGAAAGTTAAGAGTATATTGGGCATTGGCCGAAATTTGTTTACCGGCCAATATACACTGGAACTTGCCGAAATGAATGAAACAGGCCAGAATAGACCGGAATTTGGTCCAAGGTAGAACAGAGAGGTGCTTCGTGCCAGGTAGCTGACTGGTATGAAATTTTCCAGTCGTTCTGGTTGGAAAGTAACGGAATCAATAACAATGTTACTTACAAATTTTTCAAAAAAAAAAAAAATAATAATAATAGAAGAATAACTATTTGTATTTTAATACTTGATTTTAAATTGAAATATTATAAAACTATATAAAATTAACAAACCGAAAAATGTCAAAATAGTATACCAAAATATAAAACTATATAAAATTAACAAACTGAAAAAGGTCAAAATAGTATGCCAAAATAGACCGGTATCAAAATATTTTATTCTATTAAACAAACCGAAACAAATCCAAAATGGTATTCATAACTTTGGTTTTAACTTGCTTTAGAATGAAAGCTGCCCTTTATTCTCATCAAGCCCCACAATTCTCTTCTCCTTTCTTTCGACTAAGCCAAACAGAATCCTAACCCTTGTTCCACGGTATGTTAATGTCGCCTCCATGGATTTCCAAATCTTAAAGAGGATGATGAGATTGAAATCAACAGGTAAAAGCAAAATGGTTCTACTTTAACTCCTTTGGCAGTTACAGAACATCTCACTAGTATTAATTAAGAAGAAACTTAATTCAATAGATCACACACACGGTACAATTTGATTATCATAGGAAATAAATAAATGACTTTATCGATATTAAATCTGACTCATCAATACTGGGTCTTGAATAAGATAGGAAGGAACATTAATTTTTACTTAATGTTTAATATGAAAACCAGCTGGAGTTATCATTTGGTGATGATGTGGCACTCTCTTGAAGATAGCCCATGTCAAATGAAAGTATAGTGGAAACCCTGATATAGCAAAGCATATTAGTAGCAGCACTGCCCATGAATATGCTGGAAAAGCTGCAGATTTCAGATTTTGTCTTAGAATGAAGAAGTGTGCTGCAGAAAAACATATCGCGGTAGATGCTATAGACATGTAGAATGCTGTTAAAGCCAACAAAAGCTTCATTGGTAGGGTGCTGCGAAAACTGCTTTCTTTGTACCCGGAGGTGAGGATTGCAAGGAACATGATCATCGCTAACAGTGAAGAATAGAAGGATATATAGGACGAGATGGCGAAAATATTAAATGCCAGCTGTTTTTCAAGGCGGGGATTGCCTTTTTCATCCACCTCACCAGGGATGGTGGTTGACATATTAAAGGCAACAGTGACAAAGAGACCTGCTACAATTGAGCATGCATTCGATGTGTCGCTTAGCCACTTCCCACCCTCTTCGACAAGAGGTTTATGTGTATCCATGAAGATGTCCCCTGGAGTTTTGCCATCTTTGTTGGGGAGATGAAGGAAGCCTCGTGGCATGGACTTCATTATGTGCTGTATTCATTAAGACCAAAGGAAACAATAATGACAACAATAACAAAAGAATAATGGCTATTAGGATTTTGGAATTTAATCAAGAAATTTATAAAATTAAAAAAAAAATGGAATTTTTAGTTTTTTTTCTCGGGCTATTGTATATAATAGTGGGGTGGCCCACCAAAATATCAAACACCTTCCCAGCTGTTGTTGCATGGATTCAAAGTTCAAATCCAAAAACTTTTTTCTTGTCCATAGGATCATTAATTAACAAGGTCATGAATTCAAGTCCAACATAGTTCTCCCACGATTCTAATTTACATTTCTAGCTTTGAAATGATGTGACTAATGTTAAAAAGAAAGATAAAAAGTATGGTGGTTGGTTTCTCCTAGCGTTGTGCCTGAGTTGGAAGATTAATGGCTTAGTAATGATCATTAATAAGCTCATTAAGGTATTTGTAACAGCCATGAAGCGGTTCATAAAAGACACCTGTAATGACTTTGTAACTTTTGCTTATTGTTAGCTTAAATGAAAGATTTATGTTTGATTTAAATGTGCTTACGGTTGTCCATGTACCATTTGATCACTACACGTTAATATATATAATGGTTAATTCTTTCATTGTACCTAAGGTTTGAGTAATTGAATTTTGAACATTAGACTTAGAAACTTTATATTTAAAGACAAGACCTAACACAACCAAATTTTTGGAACAATCCTAGAAGGGAGATTGACTCAATGACATCAATGACCAAGAAAGCTTATCAATTGGCATCCTAGAGTTGCATTATTGCTCCAGTTTTTTCCAGGCTAATGTTTAATGCTGCAAGAGATTTGAATACAATACCATGTGTTATAATTTAGTAATTTCTCATTAGCCCTAAGCACGTACCAACGATGTTAGTGATATATGACACTAGCCATGTCAATAAGTCTTGTTTTTCAAATGACCTGAATTCTTGAACTAATTTTAACTTGGATTTAATACCACTAACATTTGACTCTCTTTAACTATTGACTAGCCTTCTGATTGTTGAATTTTGATCATTGACTTTGACTGGTTGACTTTTCAATCGAGTCTATCTTGCATTATTTTTTTGTTTTGTTTTGCTTTTTTGTGTGCATAAATTCTGATTTTGGGCTGTTTTCTTATGTAATACTTAAAAATACTCAAATTGACTCATTTGAGTCTTGTATATGTGAATTTTGCCAAACCGCTTATAAATTTATATCATATTGTGTCAAATCTATCATCCATTCAATCTAGTCACTTTCAAGGCATCATTGAAGCCTACTTTGAGGGATCTTCACAACCTTTTATTTCAAACTTATGGCATCATCAAGCTTCTACCTTGACAATGAGGGAAATTATTAAAAATAATAATTATAATCTTTACTATTTCTAGGATATGCCCATGTGTTACACGACTTTACTCAAAATTGTTAAATTTGTATTAACAATTAGTGAGCCACTTGGTAAGTTTTGCAACATTCAAAAAATATTTAAATTCATTTAAATTATTTTGTGTAAACTATTCATGTAATACATACACATATTAAGACACTTGGCACAAGCTTTAATAATTTTTTTTGCGATAATGTTTCAATAGTTTATTTTAGATTAAACTGAACTATCAATAATTTAATCAAAATTATTATGTATGTATAAAACTCAAATAATAAAGTTTTATGTAAAGTAAATTATTGGTAGCTTAGTTAAATCTAGGATAAACTATCTTCATATTATGGAGAAAAAAATTAATGAGAATGTAAGCACTTGGTACATAGAAATGTTTGCTACTTCATCTAACAACGGTTTTTAGGAGTCAACTTTTGTTATATGATTTAATGGCTCAAGAGACTCAATTTAGTGTAATGTCCAATTAAGGCTAATCCTAATTCCTAGTTTCTATATATATCCTACTTAAGGTTAGTTGTAAACATGAATTAATAATTGTATTACTTATTTATCAAAAATATAAACTAAAGAACTGTGCACTTTGGTTCATACCTCATACCACTTGATCTCCCATTGCATTTGCAATGCAGCCCCAGGAATTAGGCCCGTCTTCTGCTCTATTTGTTTGGCTGCAAGGTGTAATGCGCTATTCCCGACGTTATCCAGTTTATGAAACATACTCTCTATCCGTATATGGCTCTTGCGGAATAGCTCATATACTTGTGTTTGTCTGTACTCGGCTGCCAGCATTACTATATTTTTTCCGTCGCTCGTTTCGTCATGGATAGCCATTGGAAACTTGCGTAGTATTCGCTCAACCATTTCTATGATTCCGTTTTTTGCTGCAGACAGTATGGGTGGCTGTATATGATCCTTCGACTTCGAAACATTACTATCGGAATTAATAAAACTTAAGTCTTCATCTTCATCATATCTAGTTAGCCAAGGGTCCCTCCCTCCGTCGAAGTAGTGCTCTACGCTTATAGGTTTGATACAAAGTTTCATGATCTTATTGGACAATCTGTGCGTCTCTTTTATCTTCTTTATTTCCCCTGATTCTCAAAACCACATAACATAATATATATTATGAGCAACCAAATATATTAATGTAAATATAGTTACATGAACACAGCACACAGGGATGGAACCAAGATTTTAATTCAGGGGCCAAAGTGCAAAATTTTTTTATGCAAACTAGTACAATCTATTTAGTATCAACAATCTTCTCAAAAAAGAAAAAAATTTAGTATTAATAAAATATTAATATAAATAAGGCTAATTATGATACTAGTTTTATGAAGGTTAAAACTTAGACATAGTTACTTAAATGCATATATTAGATCTCTAATTAAATTCAAACATATAATTACATTTAATGAGTTTGGTTTACTTTCAATACTTTTTAAAAAAGAATCTCTTTTGTATAAAAAAAAAATAAAAAAGAATCTTTTTTTTGTTTTAATGAGAAACTGACACATCACCCATTAACTAAGTAACATCTTTATCGTGCATGAACATCTTTATCGCGCTCACTTCATGTGGACACACCTCAATGCTCAATGGCGTGAATGAAAAATGTACCAAAATATGTGCATGCATCTAAGTGGAAATCATGATTTCAAGTTTTGTTTTCAATGCAATTTTTATGTGTGGTAAATGTGTGTGCAACAAATAGTGTGTAATAAGCACTACTCATAATAAATATTTCCCATTATGATTTTCCTATTTACAAATGGAGATACAAAAAATAAGGCAAGACTAAAAGGTGAAAAGGATGGTATACCAAATCCAAGAATGCGCTCTATTCCTCTGCAAACAAATGTGATAATAATAAAGGGGGCGCAACAATATTTCCAAAATGAATAATGCTTCTGATCTTCACTTTGGGATCCTTCAAAAAATTAAATTAGATTATTATAATGTGCAAATGGTAAGATTCATTAGTAGATTTAGCCTGCCTTTGGATATAGTTTTTGCTGAAAGTTGTACCTAAAAATAGATAGGCTTTAAAAAATATAAATAAACAAATAAGTTAAGGACTTATTTTTTAAAAAAAATTAAAAAAATAAAAACCTAAAAAAGAATAGAATTTTATGGGCATAAAGGTAAATTGGTTATGTAAGATTTAGCATACGCACTATTAGAAGGGCATTAAAGTATCCAACCCAAAAATTTAATAGGCGGAGAGGACCAACTTGGACATAATCCTTTAGTGAATCTTGAATCCAATCGATGCAAGATTCTTTAGCAATTAGAACACACTTGTTACAATTGCACACCTCACCTTGATGTCTCAATTTGAGAGTAACATTCGATCTTTCAGGATTCTCTTCATCTGCTTTTTTGCCTTTGTCACATACTTTTCCTATAATAACCACTAGAGATTAGGAAAGAAATTAGGAAACTAGCTTGGTTATGTTATGTGACGAAGTGCACACATAATTAAATTTAAAATGAGAAAAAAGAGAGGCTTTCCATTGGTTTTGGATTTTGTGTATGTGTCAAAGTTTTTGTTGGGAAGAAAACTAGGGAGACTCCAAATGAGAAACTAACTAATATAACATACACAGACGCTATTTAACCTTAAAAACTTAAGTTTATAGACTTAAACTAGCTATATTATATTAACCACTCATTCATTCATTCTAAAAAAAAAAACCATTTATTCCTTCCAATTGTCATGAAAAAACTTCAGTTGCCTTGACTTGCCATAATTTTATGTTCGATCATTTGTTTAAAGTGAACATTTTTTTTTTGACCAGTTGTTTTAAGTGACTTTAATTAGTTATTCTTAATGTAAAATTTTATTTCACTTACCAACTGGAATTATGGTCCACCTCCACAGCAATTGAATGAAGCTGAAACATGTTTGGTAGTTCTCCGGAAATTTGTGTTCACGCCTTTTAAGACTCGTACCGATTTTTTTAAGCACATCAACTGGTGTCCCTGTGAAAAAACAACGGAGGATAATGACATTTAATGCTGTATGACATAAATAAGTCGAAGGTATCCTTTGAAGAAAATGATGTGTAGGCGTATATTTTAATAAATGTAAGACGTACATTAATGTAGACAAATTATTAGGCGTGCCAGTTGCACCTAACAATCTATCGTGTAATGTATTGAACAACTTGGATTTCAACAACTAAGAGCATTCTCATTATCAATTTCTTCATTTTTATATGCGAAATATGTTAGAATCACAATTGTTGCCACATCTTTTACCACAATTTGTTTATGAGGTAAGTTGTGAGTGATAACATAAAAATAGAAAATACATGAGTTTATTACTCTATCACTCACAACTCAATGGCAAAAATTGTGACCTAGCATTACTCTTTATAAGCAGCTTGGCAATTTAGTAACACTTACAATAGTAAACGATCTTGCTCCACCATCCAAGGTGGCAACCACTTCGGAAGGCAGAAGGCTTCTCTGCTAAGAGATGGATCGGCAATATTCCATTCTTATCCACACAAATCGCAAGTTCTCCATGTAAGAGAAGTATCTGATATGCCAAATCTGTCAACCACAATGTTTAAAATATGGTTTAGCAAGTATTCAATAACCAGTATTCAAACATGTAGAAACTATTGGTTTAAACATTAGTTTATTAAATTAAATTATCTGATAGGCATGAAGTGAATTTCAACAAATTAAAATGCTCACCCCAATACTCCCTTTTGATGGCACAGTGTAGAATTGTCTCACCATCTTCTTTTCTATAGTAGGATGTGCCTAGGTGGCTTTCACAGATGGAATGGAGGTGAATGAAAATCTCTGTTCTACCAAGCAGAGCAGCCAAGAAGAGAGGGCTCTTACCCTCCTTGTTGCGTTCATTCCCCATTGATGGCTCAGCTTCAGCAATGCAGATACACGTACTCAGACTCCCTGTTGATGCTGCCACATGCAAAGGGGTATTCCCTTGATCGTTTTTATATTTTAGAGCATTCTCGAACTCTTTTTTGTTAGCAAGAATTATTTTTAAAAGTTCCTCAACAATATCTTCTGAGCCATGGGCGATAGCTACATGCAAGGCTGTTTCCCTTAACATCGCTATCACCTTGTGAGCCTGATCAAAATTTTCCCGATATGTCTTGACAACGTCAGACCACTGCCGGGACCTGATTTTTTTGTATAATTTTTTTTCGAAATTGATATTTTTTTCCGAATGATCGGTAATTTCGAAATTTTCAAGAGCAGTTGAAGGACTAAACATCCCTGGAGAATATACTTCTATTTAATGCAAAAGGTATGTTTGTGGAGCTCACGATACCTGAAATTTCAAATTTCTATCAATTTTTATTCTATCAAGTATCAACAGAGCCCTATGATGTTGCCACAGGGAAAAAAAGAAAAAGAAGAAAAAGAAATGAAGAAGGAAAAGAGAAAGAAAGAAGAGAAAAGAAAAAGTGGATAATTATTCCATGCCGGGAACTTGGTAGTGATACCACATGTTTTGTGGATCGAGACAGCAAAGACCCAAATATTCTTTTATTGCTAATAAATATCTCTTATTCAAGAAAAAAAAAAATCCATACTAATTAGCATAACAAGCAAAAGAAAATCAACATTAAAAAAAATCAAGTGCACACAGTTATTTTTATTTTTATTTTTATTTTTATTTTTTGATACAAGATAGAAATTCTATTCTAGCATAATCTAAATATATATATGTGTGAATCTTCTTCCTGAAGACTTGAATCTCGGCCCTTACTCCCCACACTCTACAAACACTTATACTTGTAGAGTGATCATCGTACCAAGGGTGCGCGGTGGTAAGTGCACACATATATATGATTGTATTGAGATATAGTAATTGATATTGGACTCACCTTATTATTCTCTATTTATTTTTAACTCGACTTCAATGAAATCGAGTTATAGGCATTTTTTTTACCTATAACTTGATTTCATTGAGGTCGAGTTACAAAACGCCACTATAGGTCCTTAAAACGTCACTATAGGCTCCTTAAAACGCCACTATAGGGCCTAACTCGATTTATCACAAATCGAGTTTTAAAAGAGGAGCATTTCCCTAATTAGTTTGGAAAAGGGGGTATAAACCTATTTAATTTTCCCGAAAAGGGCAAAGGGCAATTTTGTCCAAGAACTCAGCCTTCTCTTTTGTTTATACCTTATAAAAAAAAAAAAAAAAAAAAAAAAGAAAGAAAGAGGAGGAACTAGAAGTCTAGAACCTTGTCTTAAAAAAAAGAGAGGGGGACAAAAAGGAAAAGAAGAAATATGTTAACTTAAATGGGAATACACGCGATACTAGTGGTGCATTAATTAGTTTAAAAAAAGAATAGGCTAATTAATGATTTGTACCTTTAACCGCAACAATAATAATAATAATAAATCAACGACTTGTACAAATATTCCTTAGTCACCCTATCCTAAAAGCATTCATTCTTAGCGGTAGATTTAGGATTTGACTTTATCATAATAAACTCTATATACACAAGTCAGTCCACTACGGTCCTAATTGGTCCACTCCGGTCTATTTAGTCTATTTCGGTCATATTCAGTCCATTTTGTTCACTTTAGTATTATTCAGTCCATTCAGTCTTATTCAGTCCATTTGGTCCTATTCGGTTCACTTTGGTCCTATTCAATTCATTCTGTCTCATTTGCTCCACTTTGGTTCTATTTTAGTCCACTTTAGTCTTATTTGATCCACTTTGGTCCTATTCAGTCCACTTCGGTCATATTTGGTCAATTCTGTCCACTTTGGTTTTATTTGGTCTTATTTAGTCCACTTTAGTTCTATTCAGTCCAATTTGGTCTTATTCGGTCCAATTTAGTCCATTTAGGTTTTATTTGGTCCTATTCAATCTTATCTGATCCAATTTGGTCCTACTTGGTCCAATTGGTTATATTCAGTCCATTTTGGTCTTATTCAGTCCTCTTCGATCTATTCTATGCACTTCGGTCATATTCAGTTTATTCTGTCCACTTTGGTCCTATTCGGTCATATTTGATCCACTTTGGATTTATATGGTCCTATTTGGTCCACTTTAGTTCTATTCGGTCCAATTGGTCTTATTCAGTCCAATTTAGTCCTATTCAGTCCACTTAGGTTTATTTGGTCCTATTTAGTCTTCTAGTCTAATTTGGTCCTATTCAATCCACCTTGGTCCTATTTGGACCTATTCAGTCATATTTGGTCCATTTGGTCCTATTTGATCAACTTGGTTCTATTCAGTCCATTTAGGTTTATCCGATCCTCTTTGGTCTTATTCAGTCCTCTTTGGTCCATTCTATCCACTTGGGCCCATTCTATACACTTTGGTCCTATTCGGTTTTATTCGGTCTACTTTGGTCCTATTCGGTCCATTTGGTTTTATTCGGTCCACTTCAGTTCTATTTAGTCCACTTTGGTCTTATTTTGTCCACATTGGTCTTATTCAGTCCATTCAGTCCATTATGTCTACTTTGATCCTATTCAGTCCATTCAGTCTTATTCGATCCTATTCGGTCTTATTTTGTCCACCTTAGTCCTATTCAGTCAATTTTGATCCATGTGGTCTAATTCAGTCCATTATAGTCTATTTCGGTCCTTTCATTACATTCGGTCCATTTTTGTGCACTTATATAATGGGAAAACATAGGTTTCAATTTAGAGCACCTATTCTAAATCCAAATTTATTAATATATATATATATATATATATATATATATATCTCAACTTGTAATATCTAAAATCTTAAGAATAACATTTATTATTGCTACATTCCTATTGAGTCACATTAACGTAATTTTTCAGCCCCTCTAAATTTAAGTGAAAGTCTTTCCAAACATGAAGGCGAAGAATATACAATAATACGATTGTAATTGTTAGGATAATTACTCATTTGTTTTAACATCATTACTTTTAAATGGATTGCATGAGGTTGATTATACCTTCAAGTAAAATAAAGAAATAAATTTATGGGATAATTACACTTTACCCACCTGTGGTTTGCCTCTAATTTGATGTGCCTACCCGTGGTTTAAATTTTGACACTTTACCCACCTGTGATTCTCACCGTTATTGTGTCGTAACCCACCTCTCCCTCACCGTTACTCTAACACAGAAATATGTAAAAAACAAAAATCCCACAGATCAAAAAGTTAGGGTTTTTGATTGCTTAAGAACTTCTATGAGAACATATGCCCAGAAAAATCAAACCTAAGTCAACCACTATAATATCATCTCTTTCCTCTCACCTATTCTTCTACAACATTCTCTCTCTCATCTCTTTGCTCTCTCTCTCCGATGGTGGAGTTAAGGAGGACATCGGCCACCATAGCGATGGGTTTCATTTTCCTTCGTTCTTGCTTCATGGGTTTCATTGTTTTGTGGTTTTGGTTGTGGGTTCATCTGATTTCCTTTGTTCTTGTATTTGATTTGGTTTTAATTTTTGGTTGCAGTGGCTGTGGGTTTATGTTCAAAATTAATGGGTTTAATTTTTGGTTTATGTTCAAGATTTATGGGTTTTTGTTCAAAAATTCTTGGTTTAGCTTTTAGTTTCTAACTCCTTAATAGAAACTTGATACAAATAGCTATAACAAAGGAAATGTTTTACTTTGAGCACATTCAGCTTGACCCACGGTCTATCTTGGAGAGAGCCATGAGTTTGATAACGGAGTAACAAGCTCTTATAGTAGCAGGCCAGGGGTAATATATATGTAACACCACTCAAGGATTTGAGCTGGTTTTCTATATTGAAAGTCAATGGGGATATGTCTGAGATGTTGACAGAATCCCCCAAGCCCAAACAATTCAGTTTTGGCATTACTTGTATAAGTTTTCAGTTTTGTTAATAATAGTTTCTACCAAGACTACCATTCGTTCAAAAAAAAAAAAAATGCAGGAGGCGGACAATCCAACAAAGTTTAACAAACATAATACCAACATGGATGTATCTCATCTTCGTTCTTTGCTTGTATTTGGAATCAAAGATCTGCCACCTAAGTTGTCCATTTCAAAATTATTTTATGCTAGATTCAAGCTGCTCAAGTTGTTGGATTTGCAAGGAGCTAAAGTGACTGAACTACCACAAATTTCATTAACCCTAACTTTTTGATCTGTTTGAGCTTTTGTTTTTAACATATTTCTGTGTTAGAGTAACGGTGAGGGAGAGGTGGGTTACGGCACAGTAACGGTGAGAATCACAGGTGGGTAAAGTGTCAAAATTTAAACCACGGGTAGGCACATCAAATTAGAGGTAAACCACAGGTGGGTAAAGTGTAATTATCCCTAAATTTATATGTGTGTGTGTGTGTGTGTGTGTGTAATTTTTATTTAACTATCCATACAATGAATGGGAGAATGACTAGCTCTTCATAAATAGCACAACTTATTTATAGTCCTATGCCTAACTAGCTCTGATACCAATTGAAAGCTCAAATTGGTGTGAAAACATTAAAGCTTGTTTATACCCCAATTTTAAAAATATGGCTAGATTGCTTTTACTCTAACTTATCAAAGTGCGGAACAAGAGTAAATGAGCGCAATAAACCGGTAACACTACTCTAAGCCATATTCAACCACAGAGAACAATAAAAGAAAAGCTTAAAGAGTAGGGAAGAGAGATGCAAACATAAGATAACACCAAGAAGTGTTATCGAAGAGGAAATTGAAGAACTTGGCGAAAAACCAAGAGAAAATGTGTAGATGATTGTGGATATAACAATCTTTAACTCTTAAGTGTTTTTACTAGGGTTTCCTTTCTGAAAAGTACTCCTTACATTTCGTGGGTGATGAGGGTGATCACCAATGCCTAAGACATTCAGCCTACTTATTTCTGTGTCCATATGGGTCGTCCAAGGGGATGGGTAATCGGGCGTCATTTCCTTTGGACGCATGTGCTTGGTGTCAGAGTTGATGTGCCACGTGTCACCATTTTACTAGTGACTGATCCTGTTGATTTGCTTTTTCGAGGTGAACGCCATGTGTCATCTCCTGATTGGTTGTGTCGTTTCGTGTGCCCAGGTCAGCTACCTATAAATAGTGGAATTCCTCCACTACCCTTCACATTTCTAAGATTTTCCTCCTTTGACATTCGTCGTCTAGAGCCTCGTCTAGGAGTTTCTTTGCGTCCATAGCCTTCGTCCGTCTTAGAGCCAGGTATTCCCTCCTTTCTCGTCTTTTAGGTTTCTCTTCAATTTTTTTTTTCAAAAATGTCGGAAACAGTTATTTCCTCGTCTAGTAATAGCACAGAGAAAGCCATAGACGAGTATAACGACGAGAGTAGTTATAGTACTAGTTCTAATGGCACTAGTAATAGTAGTGGGGGGAATACCACGGACGAGGAGTATGTTTCTAGCGTCCCTAGGTTTCCTTTGGAAGTCATGCAAGAACAGCTTAGGCAAGCCTCGGGATCCCAGGCAGGCACCTTGTCCAACATCCCTCCGTTTAGTCCTTTGGACGAGGCTGAGATTACTGTTTATAGTTGTGCGGTAGATATCCCTTCCAAAATAGACGAGCAAAGACTTAACAATCTTAGGACGTGGTACCAAATCCCGGACGAGCTTAATCCCAGGTTGCTCGTCCTTAGAGAATGGTGTTGTAACCCTCATTTTGGGATAGGCGTCTATGAGGCTTATCTTTTGGGGGGTCTAAGATTTCCTTTAAACGCTTTTACTAGAGATTTATTAGTTAGGCTAGGTTTAGGAGTATGTCAATTCAACCCTAATGCATGGAGATTGATTATCTCTATGCAAATTTTACGGAGAGAAGTATTCGGAGGGGACCGTCCTCTTACTGTGGACGAGTTCCTTTATTGTTACAAACCCTCAAAAATACACCAGTCCCTTGGCTTTTACCAATTCACAGCTAGGGGTACAGACTGTAGACTGATTAAGTCCCTGGCCTTGTCTGACAGAAAATGGAAGACGGAGTTTTTCTTCATCTCCGGCTTTTGGGCTGGGAATCCTATGGATGTTGGGCGGGACACGTTTGGTCGTTACACTGGGGACCTAGGGAACCTTCGTCCTGAGGGTAAGTCCCTCCCTTTTTTCTTTCCTTTTTGTTTTTTTTTTTGTTTTTTGTTTTTTTTTTAAAAAAAATTATTCACGTCTAACCTTTACTTGTTTCCTTGCAGCCGTTGGACGACCTTCTTGAGCAAGTTCCATCGTGATCGCGTCCACAGGGCTCGTCTACACACTGATAAGGACTTTTATTCCTTGGTCACGCTTAGACGACTTGCCAAGTGGGGATTAGGCCCTAACTCATCCGAAGAAGCACTTGCACACGAAATTATAGTAAGAAGAAGTAAGTTTTAAACTCCAAACATTCTTTACATCGTTTACTTTTTATTTTAGTTCTAAAAACTCTTTTCTCCCCTTTTTTTTTTTTTTTTTTTTTTTTTTTTTAATTTTATTTTTTAGGAATGGCAAAAATGAAAGGGAATAAGGGAAAAGAGGTGGTTGGTGAGGGGGATTGTCCTGAGGCCTAATCTCAGGCTCGTCCGTCGACTAGGGATAAAAGGAAATCCCTGCCAAAGGATATTGATCTGGGAAGCCTTCCCAGTCGACGAGATAAAAGAGTTAAGCGTGGGTCGTCTCAAATAGCCAAGCCCAAGCTTCCTCAGTCCCAGCCTCCCGTCCTCATAGTTGATGTTGACTCATCTATACCAGTCGAGACTACCCCGTCCAAGACTTCTCTGCCAAGGACGACTATGCCTGCCTCATCCCAGCCTCTTTCGAGGGTTCCCACAAACATTATTGAAAATGAAGACTTAGCTTGGGAACGCTTCGGGGAAGCTGTGAGGGACGAGGACATAAACGTTTGTTATAACATGTCCTTAAAGGATTTTGAACACTCAAGTGTTCATGATCTTTTTAAGGTATTTACCTTTATTTTTGTCGTCTTTATTACTTCATAACTTCCTCGTCTAACCAGCATTTTGGTGTTTCGTTTGTAGGCCATGTCAAAATTCATGACAACGTCCAGGCAAGCCACTGATTTGGACAAGACGAGGATCTTGTTGGAGACGACAATTCAAAACGTGAGGGACGAGAGTAAAAAATGGGCTGAGGTAGCTGCCAAGGCTAAGGAGGAAGCGACGGAACATCAAAACCTGATCGAGGAGTTGAAAGCTGATATAATGGAGAAGGATAATCGTCTTGATCATTTGCAGAAGAAGAACGACGAGTTGAGTACTCTTCTCTTCAAGGCGAAAGAGGATGCAGTTACTAAGTTCAAGGCGTCCAAACACTTTACGGACTTGTTAGATCGCAACTATGCAGCAGGCTTTGAGGATTTTAGGATGGACGCTGTTGAAAACTTCCCTGAAGTGGACTTAAGCTCCATCAAGCTTAACCTAAATGTTGCTACCAGTTCTCTTCTCTAAACCAGCTCCGAGGACGTTAATGTTGAGGACGAGGCTACAACTCTGCCTCCTCAGGACGACCCTAATGTGGATGCCCCCCCTGCTTAGAAAATATTTTAATATTTGTATTCCTGTCTCTTTTTTATTTATTTTTATTATCTGGTCCACTGTTTGGGACCTTTTTTATGTAATTCAAGTACATTAAGCTCGTCCATGGTTTTAGGATGAGTTGTTAAAACAATTTAAGTTTTATTTCACAAGGGTGTTTGGACGTTGGTCGTCCACCCTTAAACAACTGAATGAATGTTATTATTTTCTATTATGATATGGAAGGGAGTTTCTATTTCCATGACAGATTTGAACTTTGGCTCGTCCATAGAAAGGACTTTGCCTCGTCCATAGAAGGAATTTCTCCCTTTTTAGCATGAATATATACTTTTTCCATTCCTTGAATTTTATCAAGTATGATTTGTCTACGTGAAATGGTAATTATCAGCCTTACTCGTCCTTAGACTTAGCTGATTTTCACATTTTATAAAGACTAAGGCCCAACCTTTCACTCGTCCATAGGTTGGACTGTTTGGTTGGTGTCCTAATCATTAGACTAAGCATTTGCTTATGCTTTTCCTCGTCCATGGGTTGAACTAATGCAACAAGGGCTTTAACTCGTCCATTGTTTGGACGATTTATGGCTTCACCAAGTCTAAGGCTTCAGCTCGTCCATAGTTTGGACGAGTATGCTGTAGTTTGTTTTACCTTGTAAGAATTTAGACAGTACATCCCTGCGTCCAAAGAATTTACTCTTCTTGGGCTGTTAGCCCTCTTATGGGTTAATTTCAACGAAAACAGTGGAAACCAAGAATTCAGGCACAACATTATGTACATAGCATAAATATTGTTCATAGACGAGGCATGCGCTTTAGAAGCTAATGCCTTTTAGGAAAATAAATACAAGCAAATCCATAACTTTGTTCATAACCCCAAAATAATAACAACAAAGCAATACTAAAAATACGTAGATAAACAAGCTCCTTATGTAGATAAACAAGTAGATAAACGGGCTCTAGGCTCGTCCAGAATTGCGCTCGTCTAGGCTGGCATTTTACTGGTAGTACGTCCTTAGGTGTTCAATATTCCAAGGATGTTCCAATTTCCTCCCATCTAGGGCCTCCAAGTAGTAGGATCCTTGTCTTTTACAATTGACAACTCTGTAGGGGCCTTCCCAATTAGGTCCCAGTTTCCCATGAGTTAGGTTCCTGGTTGCCAAAGAGACCCGTTTAAGGACGAGGTCTCCTATATTGAATCACCTTGGCTTCACCATTGCATTATATGGCCTAGCCATGAGGTTTTTATACCTTGCCGTCCTTTGTTCTGCGTCCGTCCTTACCTCGTCTATCAGATCGAGGTTCAAGCGAAGTTGCTCCTCGTTATCTTTGTCCTGATACGCCATTACCCTATGGTTGGCCATGTGTACTTCTGCAGGTATGACTGCCTCACTTCCATAGGCTAGCTTGAAAGGAGTTTCCCCTGTAGGGGTTCTCACCGTCGTCCTGTACGTCCACAGAACACCTGGTAGCTCGTCTGGCCACACTCCCTTTGCCCCCTTAAGCCGAGTCTTGATGATCTTCAACAATGATTGGTTTGTTACTTCTGCTTGACCGTTTGCTTGAGGGTGGGCGGGTGAGGAGTAATGATTCTGAATTTTGAAGTGCTCACAGAAGTTTCTGAAAAGTGTGTTATCAAATTGTCTTCCATTGTCTGATATCAATACTCTGGGCACTCCAAACCTGCATATAATGTTCTTCCAAACGAAGTTCTTGACATTTTGTTATGTGATCGTTGCTAGGGGTTCCGCTTCCACCCACTTGGTGAAATAGTCTATACCTACCACCAAAAATTTCATCTGTCTAGTTCCAAGTGGAAAGGGACCCAAGATATCAAATCCCCATTGTGCAAAGGGCCATGGGGCCATCATTGGGGTGAGATACTTTGACGGCTATTTAGGAACATTACTAAATCGTTGATATTGATCACAGACCTTGACATACGCCTTAGCATCAGTTTGGATAATTGGCCAGTAGTATCCTGCACGGACGACCTTGTGGATAAGTGATCTGGCTCCGAATGGTTGCCACACGCTCCTTCATATACCTCCCTCAATACATAATTTGCCTTGTCCGGAGCTAGACACCTGAGATAAGGCTGAGAAAAGCCTCTTTTGTATAACACCTCATCCATAAGAACATACCTGGTCGATCTTACTCTGAGCTTTCTTGCTTCGTCTTTCTCTTCAGGAAGTCGTCCGTCCTTCAGGTATGATATAATTGGAGTCATCCAATTTCTTCTGCTCTCCACCTGTTGTACTTCTGGGATATCTATACTTGGTATATACTGAATCTCATCGAACTTGTCCATGGTTTCATTTGCTGAGGCTTCTTTTGCTAAAGTATCTTCTTCCACGTTTTCCTCCCTTGGGATTGAACGAAGTCAGCTTCCTCAAATCTCTTTATAAGACGCATCACCTTATTAAGGTACTTCTTCATTCGTTCTTCCTTAGCCTCATATATCCCTTTAACTTGGCCCATGATCAATTGGGAATCTCCTAAGACGAGTATTGACTTTGCTTCCACAGACTTAGCCAACTCTAGCCCTTTGAGGAGGGCTTCATACTCGACTTCATTATTAGTTGTTTGATACTACAAACAAACTTTGTGTTTCAGCTTATCTCCTTCTGGGGATTGTAGAACCACACCTATTCCTCCTGCATGCTGTGTAGACGAGCCATCGACATGGACAACCCACTTCTTACTGTTTTCCATCTCACCCGAGTCATTATAATTTGGGGTAAACTCTGCAATGAAATCTGCCAGGGCTTGAATTTTTATAGCATGCCTTGGTTGATTTCTGATGTCAAACTTACTGAGCTCGACAACCCATTGGATCAGTCATCCTGCAGCTTCCAACTTGTTCATTGCTTTCTTGAGCGGATGATCGGTCATGACATTGATGACATGAGTTTGGAAGTAATGCCTCAACTTCCTGGAAGCTGTTATTAATGCAAAAGCCAACTTTTTTATTTGCGAATATCGTCCTTCCGCTCCTCTCAGTGCTCTACATATATAGTACACAGACCTTTGCACTTTGTCTTCTTCCCTCACCAGTGCTGAACTTATGGCATATGGGATGATTGCCAAGTATAAATACAACTCCTCCCCCAACATGGACGGACTTAGTAAAGGGGCCGTAGTGAGGTATGTCTTTAAATCTTGGAAAGCTTTTTGACACTTGTCCGTCCATTCAAATGCCTTCTTAAGAACCTTAAAAAATGGCAAACATTTGTCAATATCTTTAGAGATAAACCTGTTAAGGGCAGCAACTCGTCCGGTGAGGGACTGAACTTCTTTGATATTTCACGAAGGCTTCATGTCCAGTATTGCCTGAATCTTATCTGGATTTGCTTCAATTCTCCTATGTGAAACCATAAACCCCAAGAATTTCCCTGATGACACTCCGAAAGCGCATTTGCTAGGGTTCAACTTCATGTTGTACTGCCTAAATGTGTCAAATGTTTCTTGCAGGTCGTCTAGGTGCTTGGCCTCGTCCAGGCTATTTACTAGCATGTCATCTACATAGACTTCCACGTTCCGCCCAATCTGTGAATGAAACATATGGTTAACTAATCTCTGGTATGTTGCCCCCGCATTCTTCAAGCCGAAGGGCGTCACCTTATAACAGAATAAGCCTTGATTGGTGACAAAGGATGTCTTCTCTTAGTCTGTCTCGTCCATCTTTATCTGATTGTATTCGGAGAAAGCATCCATAAAACTAAGCAGCCTGTGACCTGCTGTGGAATCTACCAATTGGTCAATACGTGGCAACAGATAACTGTCCTTGGGGCAGGCCTTGTTTAGATCAGTGAAGTCCACACACATTCTACACTTGCCATTTGCCTTCTTGATCATTACTACATTGGCTAACCAATCTGGATAATAAACTTCTCGAATAAACTCTGCTGTGGTAAACTTCTGGACCTTTTCCTTTATACCATTGTCTCCCTCAGGGGCGAATACCCTTTTCTTCTGCCGTACAGGCTTGGAGGAAGGATATACATTCAAACAATGGGTAATGATGCTAGGGTCTATACCCAGCATATCCTTATGACTCCAAGCAAACACATCAATGCTATTCTTCAAGAAACAGACGAGAACTTTCTTAGTCTTCTCTTCCAAATCTGCTCCAACCCTGGTACACCTCTCAGGGTTGCTTTCATCCAAGGAAACGTCTTCCAAGGCTTCAGTGGACTCGACCACAATTCTTCTTTCTTCAATATTCATCGTCTGAAATTGCTCGTCCGTGGCCAACATGGCCAGGTAGCACTCCCTTACTGCCAATTGATCTCCCTGCACTTGTCCTATCCCATGCTCCGTTGGAAATTTGACTGACAGGTGGTAAGTAGACGTGACTGCTTTCCAATTATTCAAAGTTGGCCTTCCAATTACAGCATTATAGAAGGACGAACAATCTACTACTAGGAAATTTACGTCCCTGGCTACCTGCTGTGGATATACCCCTACCACTACAGGTAATGTGATAATGCCCACAGGCTGCACCTTAATTCCTCTGAAGCCTACAAAGGGTGAGTTCACTGGTCGAAGTTGATCTCGTCCGAGCTTTATTTGCTGAAAGGCAGGATAATAGAAAATGTCTACCGAGCTTCCATTGTCCACCAACACTCTCTTAGTTGTATAGTTAGCAATGAGCAAAGTGATGACTATGGCATCATCATGAGGATGATGAACTCTTTCAGCATCATTGTTTGTAAACGTGATAGCTTGTTCTTTGGTCGTCCTCGTCCTTGGCGATCGTCCCAAAAGTTGGACGTTCTGTACTACCTTCAGATATGTCTTCTTTGACTTGGATGACTGACCTGTTAAACTTCTCCCTATGATCACTCTTATTTCTCCCAGCGGGGGTCGTGAGGTCTCTTCCAGCTTCCCTTTCAACTTCTCATCCTTGTGGTCTCGTCCAAGGAAATTCTTCAACTTTCCTTGTCTAATGAGGTTCTCAATCTGTTGCTTTAGATCATAACACTCGTCCGTGTCGTGCCCATGGTCTCTATGAAAGCAACAATACTTATTCCTGTTGCGCTTGTTCGAATCTCCCTTCATTTTCTCCAGCCACTTCAAAGAAGGATCATCCTTAATTTGCATAAGAACTTTCTCAAGTGGCATGTTTAATGGAGTGTATTGTTGACTCCGCGCTGAAGGGCCTGTCTTCTTATTGTCTCAATCTTTCTTATCTTTCGTTCGCCCTTTCTTTGGACAAGGACCTTGTTCAGAGTGGCGATTTGCTTCTACCTTGTCAGCTCTCTTCCTCTTCTTAGCTATGATTGCTTCTTCTGCATTCATAAAGTTTTAGGCCAAATGGATGAGTTCAGCCATGGACTGAGGCTCTTTCTCATAAAGCTTGTGTATGAATAAGTCAGAATTGACCCCATTATGGAAGGCCGCCAATAGTAACTTGTCATCTACCTCGTCCACAGTTAGGGCTTCCCTGTTGAAATGAGTGATAAAGGACCACAGGCTTTCATTCTCTCCTTTCTCTATGGTTAACAAGCTGGACGAGGAACGCTTGTGTCTCTGTCCCCCAATAAAGTTATTAACAAACAACTTGCTCAACTCTTCGAAAGAACTTACCAAATTCGGGGGTATTTTGTTGAACCAGACTCGCGTTGGACCTTTAAGGGTAGTAGGGAAGGCTCTACACATAATTTTGTCCGAGACCCCTTGAAGGTGCATTGTGGTCTTAAAAGTAGTAATGTGGTCAAATGGGTCGTGCGTTCCATCATACGAATCCAAGGAATGCATCTTGAATTTTGGAGGCAAGGGGTGACCATTGATGGAAGCCGTGAAGGGGGAATCTGTTCGGTGAACCAGATCTTCCACGGGATTCGCTCTTCTCATGTTTTCCCTCATCTCATCCATAACCTTCCTTATCTAGTCCATCTCCCTTTCCAAGTGTGGCACCCTTCTTGATGTGGTACCCTTCTTTGGGCTACCCTTCTTTGGCCTTACTCTTCTCCATAGGCCTCATAATGTTGCCTCTTGAGATTAATCTCCCTTGTCAATTCTTGGTTCTGGCGAGTTAATTCCACCATAGCGGCTGCCATGGATTACACATGTTGAACAGAGGATGGTTGCATGGTAGGCGCAGATTGATGATCGTGGTGGGGATTACTAGAGGCATCCCTACTTTCTTGATGGCCTGGACTAGTAGCCCTTGATCTTGTCCGAACCATTGCAGCTTTTTGTCGGAGAAAGGAATTGTAGAACTCAAAAATGAAATCTAACAAAATTGCTTCCCCACAAACGGCGCCAACTAATGATCACAAAAATCAGTAGGCTGAATGTCTTAGGCGTTGGTGATCAAAGAGCACTTGATAATCCTGAAAAAGCAAACACAAAATCAGAGGCGACCGAGGAAAACCAACCAAGAATCCTCCGATGGTAAAGTTAGTATTTCTGGGATTCCAATTTTTGTGGAAGTCTTTGAATGAATTACCTCTTCGTAAGGGAATGCTTATATAGCGTACATGAAACGGTTACTTGTTTAATAATCATTCCTATTGTCGAGGACTTCATAAGATTCGGAGGTAACTTCCATAACTACCATGGAAGTTACCTTATTTAGACATGTGTTCCATAACGGTTAGTGGAGGACTTCGCTCGTTATAATGCAACTCGTCCCTTACGCCTGGTGGAAATCATGCTCGTCAAAAGCTCAATACGCTCAAGGCCCAATGAACTCATCTGTCCTTTATTAAGAATGGACGAGGTCATTGGGGACGAGCATGCTTCACGCATCCCATCATTCCATTATTTTCTCATGGACGACCCATATGGACGAGATAAGACTTGTGCATTTTCATTACACCATCAGAGGGTATATATAGTGTGGGTAAAATTTTTGGTAAAACACTTTTTCTTTTTGCCAAATAGAGAGTTTCGTTTGTACCTCGCAAGATGGCCTTTCTCGTGAAGTACTCGAGAATTTGACAGCCTAGCATGACTCTTCAGCTTCTAGTCATATGCTTCACACGTTGCCTTTCGCAAGTTACTCTTCTCACGAACTACTTGCGAACTGCACTGATTCTTCTTTGACACTTGATTCTTCACCAATCTCTCACACTTATCCCTTACAAATAAATCCACATAAATACAGGGAAATTATTGAAGAAATTACAATCAAATTTGGCATAGAATTAAAGACAACAAAGGCTAGTTGGAAATTACAATTATATATATATATATATATATATTTTTTTTTTTAGACAATGACTAATCTAACAAATTTAAATGAAAATAACCAACCCTATAATTTTTTTTCCCTACAAATTAACTATATATAAAGTTGAACTCACATACAAATTTCACCATTAAAGTTTAGAAGTGTTTGGATTTTATACTAAAGTTTTAAAATTTGGATTTTACCCCTTGAAGTTTGGGGGTATTTGGATTTTATGCCCCTAATGTTTCAGAATTTGGATTTTACCCTCTAAATTTTAAGGATGTTTGAGTTTTACTTCCTAAAGTTTGAGGGTGTTTGGATTTTACTCCCTAAAGTTTCAGAATTTGAGGGTGTAAAATCCAAACACCCCAAAACTTTAGGAGGTGAAATCCAAATTCTTAAACTTTAGCGTGTGAAATCAAAACACTCCCAAACTTTAGAGGTGTGCTTGCTCGCTCCCAAGTGCAGGAGATAGTAGCAATATAATTCTCGGAGTACCGAGGTCAAACCACAAGGAGCAGGATAGATTCAAAGACAATATAATTAAACAAAAATTTTGGTAAAGAAGAAAAATACTTTTGCTTGGTGATTGTTAACAAGGATAATAATAAAAACTGATTTACATCAATAATGTAAATACTAGGGCATCGAGGTGTTTCCCTATATCGATATGAAATTATTTGTGATCTAAGAAATTATATATTTCATAATTGATTGTTTTTATACAATTAAATACTTATGATTTGGTTGAACTGAGACAATTCAAGAACGCATGATAACCTCGATTAAAAATGCGGTTAGAAAAGTTTTCAAAAAAACTCATTCACTTAAAAACCTGATTTCTATTTGAAACTAATAGAAATTCATCTAAATAATAAGAAAAACATGATTGAACTTATTGAAAGCATGGAAGAACTAATACATCAAAAGAAATCTAATTGAACAATCAAATATGTCGTTGATAAAATCCTAGAAAGAATCACATTGAATATTCATACCGTATAGAAGAAACATAACCCCTAGCCTTAGCAAAGAGTTTAGGCTGCCATTAGAGAAAGGAAAATACAAGGTTTTCTCTCCCAAAATTCGTTCTCCACAACCTCCCTTCAAAACCCTAATGTCTAAGTGTCCAAAGAAAAATATATCTTTTACTATTTTAATTTCCGTCCAAGTTTACAGCAGTAATTTGTGAGTTAATTTCGGTCTTCAAAAATTGAGAATTTCAAAAAACTCAAAACTGGAAAGTTGTAGATATTTAAGTCACGGTTCCAACCAATCCGCCTTGTGTCAATTGGATTTTTGAGGAGAGAGATACGCCCAAAATAATGACCAGTGCTCAAATTAGATTTTTCCTTTTCAAATTCTGCCTCTTTGATTTCTTTCCTTTTTTGAAGCTTCCAATCATGGTAAATGATCCAAGCATTCCAGCTGCACATCCTTAGACATTTAAGCATGGTCCTTTAACTCCACTTTAATTCTAGTTTGGCCTCCATTCTCTCACAAATTCCTGTAAACTCATCTTTCTCACATGATTTCCTAAAAATAGAAAATTACACATAATGAACAGCATCTTATTCAAGAAATTATGTAAAGATAAATAATAGGGACTAATACAAATCATGGCTTAATTATACAAATTAAGCATAGTAATAAGAAGATAATGCCCACATAAATATATAACAAGTATATATTTTAAGGCGTTATCAAGGTGTAATTTACAATTGACTCAAAATAGAACATTCAAACAAATTGAACTCCCAACGATTAATTGTAGTCCAACAAATTAATTAAGGAAGATAATATTGAATTCACACAAATAATTGTTTTACTTTTTTTGAAATAGAACACACAGTACAAGTCCAGCATCAATATTAGTGGAAAAAGTATATCAATCAATAACTTGAGCCATCAAACCCTTGAAGAAGATTGGAATGTAAATACTAGTTAATTATCTTCCAAAAGCCAGTGATGAGTATTCACCATGTATTTACTTTGTGTCACCTTCTTCAAGGTAGCCCACGCCAAATGAAAGTAGAGTAGAAACACTCCCATAGAAAACAATGTTACCGGTAGGTGGGCCACTATATACAAGGTGGATGACACAATTTTTAGTTGATTCCTGAAGATGAAGAAAATGTACGTCTACCAAAACTTTACAAGCAGGTAAACCTATAATTAGTAATTAGTTGTTAGGATAAAATACAGAGATAATTGTCTACCAAAACTTTTTTTTCTTTTAAATGGGTTCCAGGTAACTAGTAAAGTCTCTAATGGTTGAATAAGAGATTTAGAGTTCAATTCCCGTTTACACCAAAAATCTTATCAGTGTTTTGGTCTAATAATAAAAAGCGCAATCATCAAAAGGAAATGCAAGGGTTGAAACTCTATAATAATAAAAAAATTAAAATTAAAAATCCAATTTGCAATTGAAGCACAAACTACACTTGACACACGGTTGAAAATTAGGTGCTTCTCAACAAATTGTCTTAATTAGTTGTTGAAAGTTAGGAAATTCAAAAAGCTTTTATACCACTTGTAGATTAAATGCCTCATTTTGTAGAGGTATTGCAAAAACGTTTTACCACTCGGATTTATGTGGATAACTTGGTTTGGCTAGAAATGAGTATGTAATGAGAAAGAAATAATTGAGATATCTATCATTCCATTACGAACCATGCTTAATTGAGGATTTCAAATTGTGAAAATATATGTTATTTTCTATAAATCATGTTAGGAGGTGAGATTTCTTGTGTCAGAGAGAGGATGAGATTTAAAATTGAACTCTATTATTCATTAATTATATTCACAGACCAAACCTTTCTTTAAAGTCAAAATTCCAAGCCCAAATAAAAGACATACACAAGCAGATATATTGCTTGATATATACCTCGCAAAACAAGCAGCTTAATTATTTCAAACATGAAGTAAACCAAGAAACTCGATGGATAGAGAAAAAGTAAAATATTAAAACATAAAGCAGCAGAATGTAGCAGCAGTCCAGCAGAAACACCCTAGAGAGACACCATCGTGTGTCTCGGCCGAGGTACATTCTAAAAATGAGCCCTTACAAGATCAAAGTAGAGCGGGGATTGTGAAATGGCATAAAATGTAATGGGCAGGCACGTCAACACATACACTGGAAGTGCCCTGTCTTTAAGTTTATCCTTGAGCACAAAGAAATGTCCAGCACAGAAAGATATTAACATCGCGGAAATGGATACGAACAATGAAGTTAAGCCAAGCAAAAGTTTCCCTGGTGAGTCTACACGGAAATCTTTTTCTTGGAACCGAGAAGTGAGAATGGAGAGGAACAAGAACAAGGCAGTGACGGAGAAGCATTGGGCAACAAGTGAGGTTACAGCAAAGATGTCGAATGCTGGATGACTTTCGAGGATTGGCGTGCCACTATTTGCCTTGACACCACCTGGGACAGTGGTTGACGTTGCAAAGGCAACAGTGGCAATGAGTGCAGCCACAACTGAGCAGGATTCAGAGGTTTTGTTTAGCCATTCACCTCCCTCTTTGACAAGATTCTGTGACTTTCAGTGAAAATATCTGCAGGGGTCTTACTGTCGTTGTTGGTTTGGTAAAGTAAGTATTTTGGCACAGTGCTCTTGACAAGCTGCATTGAAAAAATAATACATATACGTAACACGTGCAGTTTTGAGTGTCTTTAAACAATTTGAGTAGAAATTATACATTTAATGATGAAAAAGGTAAAACAGACAAGTCTCTCAAGTGAAGGGATATAACTCTATATTATAAAATAAAATAAAAATTATAGGGATTTAACACTTTTTTTTTCTAACAAAATATATCAGTGTTGAGTTTTGTTCAAAGTGATCTGGTTGCTCCAATTATAACAGAGGTCATATTAGTAGTTATGAAAAATATCATATCCTTAACATTATTCAAATGTCCAATTCCCAAAAAAAAAAAAATCTGAAAACAAGATCTTAATATAAGTGAAATGAATTTCAAGTAAAATCGAGAACTATTTCAAGGTTTATATTTTATTCCAAATACAATGTATAAAGTTACGTGATATTGGATATACTTTTCGATCTATAATATTTAGTTCAATTTCATATAGGGATGATCCTTATATGGTTTTGAGTTCATACCTCGTACCACTTGATCTCTGACTGCATTTGCAATGCAGCCCCAGGAATTAGCCAAGACTGATGCTCTTCTAGTTTAGCGGCAAGATGCAATACGTTGTTTTTGTCTTTATCCCGTGCTTGAAACATGCTATTTGTCCGTAAATTTGCCCGTAATTTGGTCCTGGACAATAGTTGATATATTTGAGGTTGTCTGTTCTCTACTGCCAACAGTATTATATTTTTTTCTTTGATTGTGGCATGGATAGCCATTGGAAATCTGTTTAGTATTTCCTTGACCATTTCCATGATACCATTTTTTGCTGCAGTCAATAAGGGTGACTCATATTTTAACTTTAGGGGTAGACTGCTGCTTTTCTCACCATCAGGATTTTATTTAGAAATCTTGGTAATCTTAGTATCGGATTCATCAGACTGATCAGTTTTACATGGTGACTCATTTTTTAACTCTGGTTGTGGATTGCTGCCCTTCTCACCATCAGTAGGCTCTTCTTCAGGAACACTGACAAAATCTGACTGATCAGTTTTATATGGTGTTAGAACAGGGTCTCTCCCGTGTTCGAAGAACTGTTCTACTTTCATAGATCCGACATCAAATTTCAAGATTGCAGCGGAAAATAAGTGCTTCTCTTTTATCTTCTTTATTTCCTCTAATCCACGCAATCATAAAATTGAATATATGTTATATATGAACAAAAAAAAAAAATTTAAATAAGAAGAGGCTAAAATTCTAATAAGATGGTGTACCAAATCCAAGACTGCCCAATTTTGCTCTGACACTATTTCGATCTTCACGTTCGGTTTGGGATATTCCTTTACAAAATAAACGGTTCATTATAATATGCAAATAATAAGGTAAATTAGCAAATTTAGTTTTGAGTTGGGCTTGATCAATAACATTAAGGTAACTGGTATTTGTAAGATTTAACATTAAGATATGGTAACAATTTATTTTGGAGAGGAAAATAAGAGGGAATAAAAAAGACTTTTTAAGATATTTATTTCATTCCCTTGAGAGTTTAATAGTAACTCTCAAACAAGTTACTTTCTATTCTATTCCAGTCATTTTCTTTCAAATATTCAAAAAAGAGCAATAAACATTTTATCTTATTTTTTATTTTTCTATTATATCCGTTTTATTCCCTTATAAAGTCCCAAGTGTAGTGAAGTATTAAACTCAATCGATGTATGATTCTGTAACAATTAGAATTCCTCACCTTCTTGACTTGATTTGGGAGTGACATTAATCGATCCTTTGGGATTCTCTTCATCAGCTTTCTTGCCTTTATTATATAGTCTTCCTCCGGTAAACACTAGAAAAGGAAAGTAGCTTCGTTGCAGACTTAGGCACACAGTAATTAAAATAAAAAAACAATAAAAAAATTGTTTTACATTGTTTTTATAGTGTATGTGCTAAAGTTTTAATCATGATATATATATGCATGTGTGATGTAGCAGTCATATTCGCTTATTATTTTAAGAGAAAATATTTTCTTATATACAATTTACATCCACAGTTTAAAAAGTGAAAAGATAATGCCCACATTTAAAATATGAAGTGAAAAGGTGAATGTGAAGCTCTTACTTCAATTCCAAAGCCTAATGCTTTAGTTGCCATGAGATTTCGTGTTCTGTAATTTGGTTTTGCAATGCCTTTGTAATAAGTCATTCTTAATGTAAGGATTCATTTCACTTACCAGCTCGAACCTGAAAGTTCGAAAATGTGTTGAAAACACAAGAGCTGTTTAGACCTCCAAATTAAAATTACGGCTTGGTTGATTTTACACTAACTTAATACAAGTGCGGAATAGTGTAAACACAAGCGTATAAACAAGTAACTACTCTAATTCATAATTAAAGCAACACAGCACTAATAATGAAATTAAACAAGAGTAGGGAAGAAAGATGCAAACACAGAAAACACCGAGACGTGTTCTCGAAGAGGAAACCGAAGAACTCGGCGAAAAACCTCTCCGCCGCCCTCCAAGCAGAAATCGATCCACTAGACAATCAGTTGGGATACATGAGTAAGCAAGAGACCCTCCAAGCCTAATCTACCCGATGTACCTAAGCCCTCCAAGCTCCTACTCCAACAAGGCTTCTCGGAACCGTGTCTTGTCTAGCACCCCGGATCCCGCAACAAGCTCCATGTTGCATCTGCCATTCCAGGCTTCTTCCAATGCTTCCTAGCAGCACCAAAACGTCACTCAACACTCTCAAAAGGTGTGGTAAGTGTTTGGGCTATCAACCTCTCAATGGTGTGGAAATGGAGAGGGAAGGGTTGAGGAGATACCACAAGCAAGTGTATAGAGAAAGGTGGGGATGACAATCTCTAATTGCAAATGTGTTTGGCTGGTTTTCTCTCTGAAGCATTCCTCAACATTTGTGGGTAATGAGGGTTTATATAGGATAGGTGCAAAATGTGTGAGTCAATCAATACAGGCTGGCAGAACAGCATGTCTTGCGGGTGTCTCGCGGGAAGGCCTTACCCGCGAGATACTCGCGAGAGACAGCTGTCTCCACCTGTCCTGACTCTTCGCATTCCAGCATGTGCAGGGCGCATGCTTCACTTCGCGGGATGCTTAGTCGCGACATACCCGCGAGATTCCTTTAGCTTCCAAATTGCTTGAGTCTTCACACACTCTCTATCACACAACCCTTACATCAATTCCCACAACAAATACAGGGTATAAACAATTGATAATAATTACAATCAAATTTGGCACGGAATAAAAGCCAACAAAACACATAGTTGTAAATCACAACTTTACAGAACCATATTGTACAGAAATTGGATGAAGTTGATGCATGTTTGGTCGTTCTTCGGAAATTTGTTTAGTAATGTTGTATTGATTTCCTTGGGCAAATCAGCCTTTGTACCTTCCAAAATAATAACAGAGAATAATAACATGTAATATTGTACCATAGATATCACTTAAAGGTAACCTTTGAAGAAAAGAGATATGTACGTGCATATATTAACAAATGGAAAAAAGTATGTCAATGCAAAGAAATTATTAAGTGTATTAGTTGCAACTAATAATTTCTTAAGCAAAGCCAATGGCATTGTAACCTAATCAGTACATTTTAGTGTTTTTAACGTGGATGTTCGGAATTCAAATTAACCCTCTCTTTATTTTAAGTTTGTAACTATTGAATTATCCAAATAATAATAATGGCAATAATCCCTCTAATAATGTTATGTTTAACTCGAATTTAGTATAACACTTAACAATAATAAATGATGCTGTTCCACCATCCAAGATAGCAACCACTTCAGAAGGCGGAAGGCTTTTCTGCTAAGAGATGGAGAGGCCCTATTCCTTTTCTCGTTCACACTATTAGCAAGTTCTTTGTGCAGTTGAAGTATCTCATATGCCAAATCTGCCAAATGACAGTAATTGGCAGTGTAGTGTAATGTCTAAAATTTTGTTACAAGTAAACATGATTATTCATGATGTTAAATATTACATGTAGCAACTTTTGGTAAGATGATCTGACATCAAATTGATGGAGAGGGGAAATTAAACATTATAAAGTAACACAATCTATTCCTGTGCATTTGATATATAGGTGAACTTAAAAACTTTCAACAAATTAAAATGCTCACCCCAACACTCCCTCTTGATGGCACAGTGTACGTAGAATAGTCTCACCACTATTTTTTCTATGGTAGGAGTTGTTTAGCTTGCAGCAACAGATGGAATGGAGTTGAAGGAAGATGTCTATTTCACCATGAAGCGCGGCCAAGAAGAGAGGGGTCTCACCGTCCTCGTTGCGTGCTATCCCCAATGAAGGATCAGCTTCGGCAATGCAGATGGACATTTAGGTAACAGACAACAACTATAATTAATGGCTAGTTACTTTCTATAATCATATATATATATATATATATATATATATATATTTTTAATAATTTAAGCATTTGAATTGTTTAGGTCACTGCCATTCTAAGCTTTTCTTCTTGTTAGCAAGCATCTCCTTGATCAGTTGTTGTGTAATTAACCAACGCCTTTAACAAGAGTAAACATTAAACAGTGGCTAGTATAGTAATATTCCATATCATTTGCCGGAATGAGTAGTTTCACTTTCATCGTCATCTTTAGAACAAAAATTTAGCTTTTTCTTTGCGATAAAAAAAGGAACTAGAACCTTGCCATACTAATATCTAAAACAGAGAAAGAGGTCTCTACGTTCCAAAAAAAGGAAAGAAAGAGGGAACATGTTGGCCTAAAGGCTAAATGAGAAAGCACAAAATATCAATTAAGCATTGTTTAAGAAAAGAATAAGCCTTTTTATTTTTATTTTTTTAGGCGTGTGTTGTGAAGACAACGATGTGTTGGTTAAATTTTTTGACAAAGAAATTGCAAACGACAGAGGTAAAGGTAGACTTAAAAGTGAAACGACGAAGAAAAGAAGAAGTTCAAAACGGGGAGTTTTGATTAATGAACTCACAGAAGTCACACGTGCAAAGGGAAAGAAGAATTCAGTTAGAGGAAACAGCTGTCAATTTGCCATTAGTTAGTTAGTTAAAATTCTATTAGCTTGTTTCGCGCCTAGAGCCATGCTTTGTTTTATGATTGTATATAAGTAGCTTAGTTAGTAATTATTTTATTTGATTCATTTTGTTTAGGCGAAAACCACATTTTCGTTCCTACATTTTCACGCGATTCCCACTTTGGTCTCTATCTTTTATTTTCACCTCTTTTAGTTCCTATTTAGAAAAACGTCATCTATTTTAGTCATTTCCGTCATTGCTCTAATGGCAAAGTTCTAGGTGGCAGAAGGAGTGCATCGCTGGCACACTAAATGCTGATGTCAGCATTAAAATAATAATATAATATATTATTTAGCATTTTAAAAATGCCACATCATTTTTTTTTTAAATTAATTTTTGAATTTTAACTAAATGAAAAAATAGAAATAAAAACAAAAAATAATATAAATTGAGATCTAATTTATTTTGAGTAAGAACAGACAAGAACACAAACCCAGTCATTGTTTTGTTGGCAGCCAAACACAATATCAGCTAAAACACACACGATTAGCCAAAACCCAGAAATACCATAGATTGGTTAAAAAAAGATTTTTGAAAAATCTAATGAGAGATGAGAGAAAAAACCCAGATTGAGCACCCAAAATTTTCAAAACCCAAAGAATACAAACCCAGAAAATTAACACAAACCCAAAAATTTCAAGCACAAACCCAGAAAATCAAACACAAGAACACAAGAAAATCAAACCCAGAACACACGAGCACAAACCTAGAAAATCAAACACAACTCCCACCCAAATTTAAACAAAATACCCACAAAGCCATTAACCCAACATTTTTGAGATTCCGACATAATGATAGCTACAGCCCGTAGTGGTGTAACATTCAAGAAAGAAGAAGGTGGCGAGGCTTCAGATCAAAGAGAGCAAAACAGAAGAAGAGGTGTAGAGTAAGTTTCAACTCCGAGCCCAAGTCATTATCTCTTGGTTCTTTGGAGGAATTATCTAGAGCTCGAAGGTCGGTTCTTGATCCTTCATGGGAATGCTTAAATCTGATTCCTGGTGATGTGCTATGGTCAGACCCATCAATGACTCTTGGTCTTTCTCCGAATAGAGCGAGGCATTGGACTATTGTGGGGTCTTGGTTTCTGATGAAATCAACATATCGTTGATTTCATGTTTCTGATGTCAGGGAAAGAACAATGGGTCACTAAATTTTTTTTTTGATAAACACTGACGGGGTTTATTTACTTATTTTCCCATATAAAAAAAAAAAAATATATATATATATATATATATATTTTAATAAAGGGTTTTCAGCTAATATTGTGTTTAGTTGCCAACAAAACAATGACTGGGTTTGTGTTCTTGTCTGTTCTTACTCAAAATAAAGCTAGATCTCAATTTATATTATTTTTTGTTTTTATTTCTGTTTTTTCCTCTCTTTTTTCATTTTGTTAAAATTCATAAATTAAATTTTTTTTAAAAGATGACTTGGCATTTTTAAAATGCTAAATAATATATTATATTATTATTTTAATTCTGATGTCAGCATTTAGTGTGTCAGCGATGCACTCCGTTTGCCACCTAGGACTTTGCTATTAGGGCATTGATGGAAATGACTAAAATAGATGACATTTTTCTAAATAGGGACTAAAAGCGATGAAAATAAAATATAGGGACCAAAGTGGGAATCGCGTGAAAATGTAGGGATGAAAATGTAGTTTTTGCCTTTTGTTTAATATTCAATTCAATTAATGAGAATTCTAGCATTCCTCAACTCTCTGTCATTTTACATTTAAACATTAAAGTTCACAATGGCAGGAAGCATTAGAAGCAACATTAGTCTTAGGTGGGCTTTGTTAGTTTTTGCTTGAAATTTAATGAGGTTTCATATAGTTTTAATTTTTATCGTTGGTTTATTAGTAGGTGATGTGACTGCTTCTACTTAAAGCAAAAGAGATATCATGTTAAAATGTAGAGTCATCCTTGGGAGACGTCTCAAGGACCTCCGTCATTAAAATTTCGAACCAAAAGCTATTTACGCACAGTTAACGGCATCATAGCCATTAAATTTGTTGATACACAACTACCAAAGTTGACAAAATTAGAGGTGTTCAAATACAACCAATATAATCGTCATTCAAGATGAAACAAAAATGGTTAACCTAAAAGACGCTCAAATACCACGACTTTAAGTCATGAGTAGAGCGCAACATCGTTATTCAAACATGGCTAAACAAAAAGCTGTTCAAACACAGCTAAAAAATACTAAGTTGTTCAAACACAACTAACATCGTCATTCAAACATGACTCAACAAAAAGTTGTTCAAACACAGCTAAAAAATGCTAAGTTGTTCAAACACAACTAACATCGTCATTCAAACATGACTAAATAAAAAGTTGTTCAAACACAGCTAAAAAAATGCTAAGTTGTTCAAACACAACTAACATCGTCATTCAAACATGACTCAATAAAAAGCTATTCAAACACATCTAAAAAATACTAAGCTATTCAAACACAACTAACATCGTCATTCAAACATGACTCAATAAAAAGTTGTTCAAACATAACTAAAAAAATGCTAAGTTGCTCAAACACAACTAATATCGTCATTCAAACATGACTAAATAAAAAGTTGTTCAAACACAGCCAAAAAATGCTAAGTTGTTCAAACACAACTAACATCGTCATTCAAATATAACTTAATAAAAAGCTATTCAAAGTCAAAGCATAAAAGAGTTGGTTACTACAACTAAAAGCAGGAAATCCATAAGAGTTGCCCAAAACAATGGGCCCAAAAGAATTGTTTAGTTGCCCAAAACAAGCCCAAAGAGGAATATTGTTCTTGCCTTGCAAGGAAAAAAAAAGTAAAGTTACTGGTCATCGGGGACAAGCTCTACAGGGGTTGTAATTGCAGCCTCCTCTATCACTTCGGCAACGTCTGTGGCTTCCTCTATCACATTCTCTGCTGTAACCTCAGAAGGATGATTAGCCATGAGCTCCTTCTCAACATCACCAACAACTAAGCCAGAGATGTCCAAGTCAGGATGATGCTTGGCCATCCACTTTACGAGGAGATCAAAGCCCTCCACGTAGTACTTGCACAAGTCATCAAAATGCTTGTCAGAGTCTTTGAAGTCTTGTACAGCCGCGGCCCCAACATTTTGTAGTTTCAGCTCAAGATCACCAATCTGCTTGTCCTTCAGCTTGTAGAAATCCTTCTCCAGTTGTAGGCTTTTTTCCAAGGTCGCCACACGTTCCTTGTCGTTTTCAGCTTCGTTAGTAAGAATAGCAACCTTGTTTTTCAACATCTCATTCTCAGCAGATAAGGACTTGACCAAGGGCTCAGACGTGGCCACCTTCCTCTTTAAGTCCAGGAGCTTCCCAGAGACGAACAGAGACTCCCCTAAAGCCTACAAGAAATTTTTCCTTTAGTAGAAGTAAAACAAAGAGAAGGAATAAGTAAAAAACTAGCCCACAATGCTTACCTGCACAAGCTTCTGGATATGAGATGACATCACCTCACTAGATGACTTCGCCATTAGAGGGCTCAGATCATCCACAGAAAGCGCATCATGAGCCTTTAAAGCCACTGCATCAGCGTTGTCCCAGAAGGTAGGAAGGAAAGACTTACCACCAACTTTCTTCTTCTTCCTAGTCTCCTCCCCACCAGAAGCAATCATCTCCAATGACGAAATGGGGGAGGCAGGGCGCTTGGCAGGCGAATGGGTAGGAGGAGGCGTTATCACAGGATCTTTCTTAAAGGCATCACCGACCTTTTTCCTAGACTAGAGACCACTAACGGTGCCACCTTTTGCCTTTTTCTCTTGGGTCTCAGCTAGTTTCTGTTTGCTAAATCTAGTCGTCATTCTTGAAAGGATGAAGATAAAAGTTAAAAAAAAAAAAAAGAGGGCAGAAATACGTACTCTTTCTCACAACTTCCAAATTTTTCTAAACCTTGGTAGATGGTTCTGGACCCAAAAAATGTAAAAACAAAGACTGAAGGGAAACAAGTTCGTCAAAATCCCTGACGGACTCAAGATACTCCTTCACTTTCTCAGCACAACGCTGGTATCTCTTCTTCAGACGAGGACGCTGGGAAACTGCAAAGCAAAAGTGCAAGTAAGTCATTTATCATTGTCACTTAGGAAAAAAGAGAAAAGCAACTGAAAAGACGAAAAAGACGCACCAAACACAGGAACTCCCGAACTATGAAAAAATTTAGGGGCTTCGTCCAAGTCCTCACCAGGGACGAACTCCCAACCACTTCCAAAGACAAAAAAGAAATTTGGCTTCCAGTTTCAGAGAGACGAGGGGTAATCAAGAATTAACATAGAAGCCCTATCCCACGGCTTGATCTCATAATAGCCGGGGTCTTTGGATTTTCTAAGACGATAAAAGTGGAGGAATTCGTCCCTCCTAATAACATCACCATCATTAGCGGACATCCACACCACCATGCAAGAAACAAGGATTTGCCAAGAATTAGGTACCAACTATGCCGGAGCAAGATGCAGGTAAGAAAAAAGTTCCCTAACAAAGGGATGAGTAGGGAAACGGAGACCACTAGTAAAGTCTACCTCGTAAAAGCAAACCTTATCAGCATACAAGTGACAAGTCCTCTCTTCGTCACTCGGGATCCTAATTTTTACAGAATCAGGGAATTGAAATTTGTCTATAATTCGCTGTTCGTCCTTCCCCGTAAGGGAACACGAAATTTTCCAAGTTTTATAAGGGGTAGAAACAGAAGTGGCCTCTGAGACCACACGATCATCAGACGAGGATAATCCCATCTCCAGGTCACTAGACCTTACCTCGGACATCTTCAGTAACCTAGCTACCTCAGTAGAATGGGAAACTAAAGGAAACAAAGAAGTAAGGACAGAAGTATACGAACAGTCCTCCCCTACGAAGACCCTATCAAGACACTCTCCCTTTACGGACTTAAGTAAACTACCTAAGTGAGCGAAAAAGAAAGCTATCGAAGGACAATCTACTCTAACAACAGAATAATCTACCATAGAAGAATCAGAAAAGAAGAAGAAGTGCAAGGGACTTATTAGGAAACGTAGGACAGAGAGATGAAGCTCGGAGGAGAAGACAAACCCTAGAACAGGAAGTTGAATAAGGAAAAACACAGAAAAAAGGAAGAGGAGGGAAAAATGCAAAACAAGTGGCCGAAACTCATGCGGGAAAATTGAGACATGTTCGCACGTCGAACACATCCTAGACGTACACGTGGCGCCCAACCACCCATGCACCAAATCGTCATAAATGTGCAGTACACGGAATACGAAGTGTGAGACGAATTTGTTCTTATCTCGTCTGAAAGACGAGAAAACGACCAAGGGGGCAGTTGATGAACTAGAAAATTACCATCGTCACTTCACGCAGATCGTCATTCACCTAGATAAGACGTTACACATTTATTACGAACATTAATGACGAAATGTAATTGACAAAGCAACGGTCACAAAATGAGCTATGATCTCCAAACAAAGAGAAGACAACAGAAGCTAAAGGTACACACAAAGACTCTACGAAATCACTCTTAACTCATTTTCTCTCTAGAATCTTTCTCCCTTACTGACTTAAGTATAAGAGGTGGTTTGGCTAATGCCACACCGACGTGTTACTCTTCCTCTCAGTTCATTCTGCAGGATTCTCACTTACAGAGACGACCTCATCCACAAGATCTTCCATCTACTACGACGAGGACCTCAACTGTTGATTTTTTGCATCATCACTAATCAACCTTGTTATGAAGGTTGTAAGCATTTTAGCAAAATTGTCAGCCATTGTGCATTTGTACCACATGAAGTGTCTTAATGGTTGGACCAACAAATCATTTACCATGTTACTGCAATTTTTGCTTGATTTTATTCCTTCAAATGCTAAGTTGCCAAAAGATTGTTATGAGGCTAAGAAGATTATTAAGGATTTGGGCTTGAGTTATGAGAAGATTCATGCTTGTCCTAAAGATTGTATTTTATATTAGAAGGAGAATGCCAACCTTGAAGCTTGTCCGAACTGTAACTGTTCAAGATGGGAAAGTAATAAGTCTAAAGGTCAATAAAGTACTAATGCTTCCTCTAAGGAAAAAAAAAGAAGTGACCTGCAAAGATCCTATGGTGGTTCTCCTTAAAGCTAAGATTGCAACGACTATTTATGTCTCCTGAAACAGCCAATCATATGAAGTGGCATGCCAATGGTTGTGTGAATGACGGGTTACTAAGGCATCCTGCTGATTCTGAAGCTTGGAAATCATTTGACTCTAAGTACAAAGAGTTCTCATTCGAGCCTCGTAATGTGAGGCTTGGATTAGTAGCCGATGGATTCAATCTATACGAAAATATGAATAGTACTCATAGTACATGGCCTATCATTTTGATCCCATACAATATCCCTCCATGGATGTGCATGAAAATGTCTTCTTTCATGCTATCATTATTAATTCCCGGTCCAACCTCGCCCGGGAATGATATAGACATGTACTTGCAACCCTTAGTAGAAGAACTGAAGGAGTTATGGGATGTTGGAGTAGAAACGTTTGATGTGTCTTCCAAAAAATCATTCCTAATGCATGTTGCATTATTGTGGACCATAAATGATTTTCCTACATATGGTGATATCTCGGGTTGGAGCACCAAAGGTGCTCTTGCATGTCTCCCTTGTAACTATGATAGTTAGTCTCGTTGGTTAAGATATGGAAGGAAATTTAGTTACATTGGACATAGGCGATTCTTGGATAGTGATCATAAATTTCGGAAGTAGAAAAATTCATTTAATGGGTATGTTGATATGAGATCAGCTCCTATTACAGTATTCGGAGGAGAAATTATGTTACAAACAGATGCTGTAGTCGATCATGTGTTTGGAAAGAAAAAGTTAATTTGCCTAATAAAAGAATAAGAGGGGAGGAAGCCTTAACTTTGTAGAAGAAGAGAAATATATTTTTCACCTTACCTTATTGGGAGCACCATGTGTTGCATCATAATCTTAACGTGATACATATTGAAAAGAATGTAGTCGATAATATAATCGGCACATTGTTGAACTTGGATGGCAAGACAAAGGATAACTTGAAGGCATGTCAAGACTTAAAGGATATGGGTATAAAAAGTAAACTTCACTTGGAAAAGGTTGGGAATGATCAGACATGTATGCCACATGCCTGCTACCATATGAATGCTTGTGAAAATGATGGTTTTCTGCAAGTTTTGAAGGATGTAAGAGTGCCAAATGGATATTCTTCAAACATCTCACGTTGTGTTAAACTCAAAGAACGCAAGATTAGTAGGATGAAGAGCCATGATAATAACATCTTAATGCAATAACTTTTTCTGATAGCAATACGCGGATCTTTTCCCCTTGAAGTGAGTAGGCATTTAATAGACTTATCTTGTTTCTTTAGGGAGATATGTTCCAAAGTACTAAATATGGAGGAACTTGGGGCTCTAGAGAAAGAATTGCATTGACATTGTGTGAATTGGAAATGATATTCCCTCCCTCTTTCTTTATAGTGATGGTACATCTAATCATGCATTTGGCTAGTGAAGCCAAAGTTGGTGGCCCAGTTCATTATCGTTGGATGTATCCTATAGAGAGGTAACACATAAGTTAACTTGGTCTATTTGGTTTTGCTTAACTTATCAATTTCTCGTTGTTGATCTTGGATTTTCCAATAGGTACTTGTCAAGACTTAAGTCGTACGTGCATAATAAAACTTATCCAAAAAGCTCAATTGCAAAAGGGTATATAGCAGAGGAATGCTTAGCATTCTGCTCATGCTATTTTAAATCTGTTGAAACTACATTCAATTGGCCTGTAAGGAATGTCGAGGAATCCATGGGTGTGGTCGTAAGCATTATAATACTAAATTCAAATTCATGGATCCAAGCACATCTTTATGTGCTATTCAATTGTGAAGAAATCACCCTATTTCGCGAGTAAGTAATATGTCATTGCGTATCCTTTCATGACATTCAAGTACAATACTCTAAGTTGACACTAACACGTTTGTCTACATAGTGTACACATAGTGGAGATCAAGGCTAATTCCTCATTTTATGTAACCGATGATATTATTCAAAAGTAGCACATGGAGAAATTCTGCAGCTGGTTTGGGAACTATGTAAGTAAAGCATATATATATATATATATATAACTTTAATGTCTATAATAGGTGATGTCAATGTCTATATATAAAACTTGGTTGTAACACTTTAGATAGCATACTTATAATAAACGTCATTGTCTATTATAGGTGATGTCAATGGATGCATCTAAGAAAAAAAAAAACTCTCTGATAAAGTCATATGGCTTGCTCGATATCTAGATAATGAAGCAAAATAGTTCAAGTGTTATGTTATAAGTGATTTGAAGTTTCACACCAAAGACTCTGAGGCAATTAGGAAAACTCAAAACAGTGGAGTTTGTGTTGTTACTGAAGGTGGTGCTACTTATTATGGTGTACTAATCGATATTATTGAGTTGAACTACTCTGACAAGTATCGATATGTACTATTCAAATGTCAATGGGTTGACGTTATTAGTGGGAGAGGATGCAAAAAAGATGAGTTTGGATTTCCACTTGTCAATTTTTCACGATTGATACACACGAGTGATCGATTGATTGATGAGCCTTATGTATTAGCATCTCAAGCTTTACAAGTGTTTTACGTGGAAGATGTGAGACATAAAGATTGGGTAGTGGTGGTCAAAACAAAACCTAGGGAGGTGTTTGATGTTGGTATTAATGCTTCACATGATGATGATGATGTGGGTACCTATCTTGAGAATGTCCCTTATAATATAACTACTGATGATGCATGCGATGATACAAATGACAGCCATGCTTGGGCTCGAGTTAATGAAGAAGGAACCATTTATGATACACCGTTGATTAATGAGGATGAATTGTTTGAATAAGACTTTATCGATGATGAAGAGTTTAACGATGATGTTTATGAGTCTAATGATGATGAGTGCAATGATGATGAGTGTAGTGATGATGAGTGTAGTTAATACTTTTGTTATCACTCATTATATTTTGCCTTAATGATTAGAGTTTCAAAACCTCTCTCTGGTTAGTTTCTTCTCCTTAAAATTATATCTCAATGTTTGTGTGAAATTTCTTAAAGAATTCATTATGTTCTCATACAATTATTTGAGACTTGGTTGTGTTAAGATTGGACTAATTGTTTGTATTGTTGGTGCATGTCAACTATTACATGATTGGCTTACCAAGAAGACTAGGGCCATTAGGAGAAGGCTTACCAAGTGCCAGGTATGTCTATTTGCGAGTTTGATTCATATATGCATTTTTTATGCTTGTTACTTTTTACTTTATTGGGTATGCTATTTCCAATTTTGGTTCATCTATTGTGATAGTTTTTTAAGTTTTTTGTGTGTTTGTTTATGTTATTAAATATGGGGTAATTGAAAAATGTTAAGTTGGAACTACTATAAAGTTTTGGAACATTTTGGGTGAATTATTGTAGGACTAATGTTTTATAGGTTTTTTCACCTTTTAGTTGTTCATAGCTTGTTGAGAAAATAAGAAGGGTTTACATTTTGCGTTGTGTACTTGTATAGTCTTGTCCCATTAGCATGTTTATATTTGTGCTTGGGGTGTCTAGCTTGGCTATTGCCTGATTTGTTTTACTTTCTTTTTGTTTGCATAGGCATCATTGAAGACTGAATGGGAGAAGAAGGAGATGTATTTCCCCATGAGGAAGTACGCTATCAAAGTGTAGGGCCTTTAGTTTATGCGATCTTGCTACCTTCCTACCATAAATCCATTTGGTTTGCAAATTTTGCCATTTGTTTACTTAATCTTAATTTCATATTGGTGGGACTTGATCGATTGTTTAAATACTTTGGAACTTTGATTGTGGTATTAGCTTGGAACTTTGATGATGGTTATAGGCAATGTTATGTATTTGATAATATATTTCTATGTTAATATAATGTTAGTTTGGAGACATTTGTGGTGTTATCTAGTTGCATTTGTGGTAATGTCTTAGCGGAGCTAAAATTGTTACAGGTTATTTGTAATAGAAATGTGGTTTTAGAACGCAGGAGGGAAAAAAAATAACCTATAGTGGCGGGCAAAAAACGCCACTGAAGGACTAAAATTACGAAATAATTGGAGACCTATAGCGGCGTTTATAGCCTGCTGCTAAAGCCTCACACATATAGCGGCGGGTGTAACCGCTGCTAAAAGGTGCGTATAGTCTATTATTTAATAAACCCTATAATGGTGCTTAATGCCCACCGCTAAAAGGTCACTTGACCAGCATGGTAACTTCATGTGGCGGTGGTTTTCTGCTTGCCGCAATAGGCCAAAAGTGCCGCTAAATGGGCGATCTATTGCGGCGCTTTTTGTGACCGCCGCAATATATCTATTGTGGCATCACAACAATGGCGGGTAGAACCACTGCAATAGCCCCCACTGCAATAGGCCAAATAGACCTTTAGTGGCGGTTTTTTGGGCTTTGCGATGGTTTTGGCCCGTTGCAATAGTACAGTTTTTTTGTAGTGAGGGTAAGTTATTATTTTGGTCCCTAATGGTTGCGTTATGTGTTAAAATGGTTTTTAACATTTTTAACATGTTAGTTTAGTTCTTTAACTTTTTCATATTGTGTCAAAATTGATGTAATTAACGTGGATATTGTTAGGACCCTGACTAAAGTGCATTGAGGCTGCGTGGGCTAGACAGTGTAGACTGCAGGGCTAGACAGTCCGTGATGCAGGGCAACCTGATGGACAATGCAGGGCAGTGTGTTGAGCAGTGCAAGGCAGTGTGTTAGGATGAGTTGTTGTGACAGGGTGGCAAGAAAGGCCTGTAACCAGTAGTTATAAGGTGTTGTATTGTTGTACCATTTTTGTATTGCATTAAGTGCTGTACTTAGTTAGTTAAGCTGTGCTTTGTTGTACCTAGTTAGTTACAATAGGATATAAGCCACAACTCAGATTGTAAGGATTCATTGAAGAATAATACATGAAAATAGCTAATTCTTGAATTGCTACAGGAGGTCGATTTCCTCGAAGAATCAATCAATGGAGGCCTAGTTCCCTCGAAGAACTACAAAATTGAGAATCAATAGATTGGATTCTTAACATTTGGTATCAGAGCCGGTTCAATCATGGTGCAAGAAACAAGATACTCCTTGTTAAGTGAGACTGTGTCATCGGTTCAACAAAGGTTGGATGATCATGCCTCTGCCATGGAAATGATTTCTCGAAGGTTGGAAGCTTTAGACAACAATTTCAGGGGATTGAAAGCTGTGTTCGAAGAGAGACTACCAACAATGCAACAACACGAAGGCTCTGTTCCTCAGCCAAGAAACAATCAGGAAATAGAGGTGCGATCAAATCAAGCTCACCAAAGATCTGAGGTAGGTGTTCAATTACCTAAACCTATTAGATTGGAGTTTCCTAGGTTTAGTGGAGGTGATCCGTCTGCTTGGATTTTCAGAGCCGAACAATTCTTTAGGTATTATGAAATTCCTAGAGAAGAGAAGGTTTTGAATGCTTCTTATCACCTTGATGACGAGGCTTTAATCTGGTTTCAAGATTGTAAAAGGTCTTTGGATTCATGGGAAACATTTTTAGGGCTATACAGGTCAGGTTTGGACCTTCCTCATAAGATGATCCTATGGAAAATTTGACTAAGCTTAAACAGATTACTACTGTGGCTGTTTATAAAAGTCAGTTTGAGATGTTGAGCAATAGGATCAAGAATTTACCTGAGTCTCATAAGCTTAGTTGTTTTTTAAGTGGATTAAAGGATGAGATAAGGTTGGCTGTGAGAATGCAAAATCCAAGGACATTGAGTGCTGCTTTTGGGTTAGCCAAAATTCAGGAGGAATATTTGCTTACTTGTAAAAAGGCTTATAGACCATTCCAAGAATCTAGCAAGACTAATTGGCAAGAATACCCAACAACTAGGCATGACAATAAAGCTGAAGCTAAGGTGCCCATACAAAAAATCACATCAGCCCAAATGGAAGAGAGAAGAAAGAAAGGCTTGTGTTATAATTCTGATGAAAAATGGCAACCTAAACATAAGTGTAAAGGACTCAAACTATTCATGATTGATGAAGTTTAAGAAGCGTGTCAAGTGGAAGTTGGGGATGAGGATTTAACTATAGAATTGCAGTTGAACCAAGCTGATATTACCCTATATGCATTATTGGGCAGTCCTTCCTCGGGTACCATGAGGGTGTTGGGTCAGATTAGGGGACATTGGATGGTGATTCTTTTGGATACTGGGAGCTCCCATAATTTTCTTGATGCTATTTTGGTTAGAACTTTGAAGTTGGCTATGAACACTACTAGAATTTTGGAGGTGAAGGTAGCTAATGGAGAGGTGATCAGAACTAAAGGGGAATGTAAGGATCTACTGCTTAAAATGCAAGGTAATGAATTTGTAGTGGATTTGCATGTGTTGTCTATAGGGGGCTATGATGTGGTGCTAGGAACTCAATGGCTTTGCACTCTTGGCTTTATTAGTTGGGATTTCAAGCAACTAAAGATGGGGTTCAGATACCAGGATAGACAAATATGGTTGAAGGGCATTAAACCTACGGGTTCCTTGATTCAAGCTGCAAATGAATTTCTTAAACAGCCAATCATTAAGGGGCTGTTATTGCAGATTATGTCTACTGAAGTGGCTTACAGATCCAAGGCTTCAGAGGTTTCCACAGAAGTGTTGTCCTTGCTAGAAGAGTATGCTACTGTTTTTGAGGAACCAAAGGGCTTACCTCCTTGTAAAGGGCATGAGCATCATATTCTCCTCAAACCAGGTACTCAACCAACTTGTCAAAGACCCTACAGGTATCCATATAATCAAAAGACTGAAATTGAAACTATTGTTAAGGCTTTGCTTAAGTCTGGTTCAATTAGAAATAGCCAAAGTCCTTTTGCCTCACCAGTGTTGTTAGTAAGGAAGGTAGATGGTAGTTGGAGGATGTGTGTGGATTATAGGGCTCTTAACAATAATACTGTCAAGGATAAGTTTCCTATTCCTGTGGTGGATGATATTAAAAAAAAAAAAAAAAAATTTATATCATATGTGCTGCCATGTGACGTGACCTTAAAAAAAAGGGGGGGGGGGGGGGACCAAACGTAAATCCTATCTCAGTATTTTTGAAAAATTTGTAATTTCACTTTGGTTCTAAGTTTAGAGAAAAATGATGGACCAGAGTGATAAAGTGATGAGTGAATTTGACGTTTCTTTTTGCTCTCTTGTTGTTTGATCTGTGATCTGAAAGACTTGAGCCTCATCATATTTTCTCCTAGAGGTTCCCTTGGGCAGATTTTTAACTTTGTCCCTACACCTCCATTTATCTTTGACGGATCCTTGCATTTCAATATTAAGGCACTTAACAACAAATTGGAATCGGAATGTAATTAATTAGAATCTAAAAAAGGGAGAAATAACCTAGATATTGGGTCAATATTATTGGCTTAGCCGAAAAAAGAAAAAAAAAAAGAAAAAGAAAAAGGAGCTTCGAATAAGCCAATATTATTAGCTTAGCCCAAGCTTTTATTTATTTATTTATTTTTATTTAGAATACTAAGTATTTTAATGTACACCGTACTAGATCCCAAGAGTTTGGACAGGTTCATTGTTATTCATTTTGCTTATGACATCCATAACTTATGTTTATGATCCCTCCTTTCTTTTGGGCTACTGTGTGGGCCTCCAATTGTGCTGTTGTTGTATGTTGTCTTGGACAAAAGCCAAACTTTGTGGTCACGGTATAGGCTTTATTTAGGCCCATTTTGAGTCAATCTCATAAGTCAAAACTACCTTGCACGGGCCTTGTCTATAATCTGAGCTGGATTTTGTCGGTAAATAGGCCGATTAGCCTTGGGCCTATTTGTTTTGTTATCCAAACATAAATTCCCTTAACATCTATCCAGTTAAGCATTAGCCCCCGAATACACGTGTCATGGAATTCATACGTGTGTGACTAATTTGTAATCAAATGCGTTCGCGGGTCTTTTGCCTCTTGCCTGAACGTTATTAACTTGCTTATGAAAACTGCCCTTTATTCTCGTCAAGCTCCAAATCTCTTCTCCTTTCTTTCGGCTAAGTCAAACACAACCCTAACCCTTATTTCACTTTATTGGAGTTGTTATTATATATTTTGGGAATATACTTTCTTCTTCTCACATATAGATGGACCCAACTTCATACATTTGGAGATCTAAGACAAAAATTGAAATTGAAGTCTTTTATATATTTAAATGTGACTTTAAAAAAATTAATTATTATTTAAACTCTATTATCTTGTTTTAGAAGCAAAATTATTACTAATTAACATGAACCACATAGAATTCTTTTATTTATTTAGAAAGTCTATAGACACAAAAAATTTAACAAAACTTTTCACACCTTTTAATGTGGTAGAATGAGAGTGGTAAAAAAAAGAGTGATGTTGGTGGTAGACCTAGGTGTGAACTAGTTAAAGTTTGCCAACTCAACTATTGTGAAAAATATTGTGAATTTTTTTGCGTTGCTTTTTTTTTAAAAGTGCTACATTCACAATATTTTTCACAGCAAATCCTAAGTGCTAAGTTGTTACTGGTTTTAATTTGAACTCATCACTAAAATTATTTTTTTATCATCAATAACAATCTGTTACTTAGAATTTGTTGTAAAAGTATTGTGAATGAAAAATTTCTCTCTTTTTTTTCCTTGTTTTTCATTAGATAAAAAATATTATTTTATTTATTAACTAATATTTGGGCTTAATTAAATTAAAATTTGGGGCCTTTTTTTAAACTTAAGGCCTTAGGTGACGGCATCAATAGCTTATATTGTTTAGCTGGAACTGGGTGGATCTCGCCCTATCATAGGGCGCACCCCTATGTGATAAGGTAGGAATTTACTCTTGGATTACACAATAATTTTTGGTTATACCATATGCCGCCTCCATAGGTTTCCAAATCTTATAAAGGATGTTGAGATTGAAATCAACAAGGTAAAAGCAAAATGGTTCTACTTTACCCGTACTAGTCTCTTTTTTGACTAATAAGGTGCTTACAACGTATGGCTCTCTTTTGTGTAGGAAGCCACTCTCTCTCATAAATCTGAAACTAGTTCATCAAAGGATGTCGAGCATGACTCTCCTAAGGTAGGGATAAGGAACATGTTCCTTGTCTTTTGCTGCCCCTTCTTTAACCATGAAATTGTAAGTGAGGTGAAATTTTTTCTTTTGGTTTTGGGTACAAGAAGCTATACCATTTCTGTTGCAAAGTGTTGAGGGTGCAATTTGTAAGGTAAAAAGTAATGCAAGAGTAGGCGGTCATGATGGCTCTAGACAAAATTGAGACTCCCAATTATAAAATTCTAGTACTGTAACACCATTGGCAATTGCGGACCATCTTGTTATTAATTAAGAACTTAGTACTCAATAGATCACACGGTACAAATTGATCATCATAGGAAATGAACAAATGACTTTATCAATATTAAATCTGACTCATCAGGGTCTTGACTCTTGAATAAGCTAGGAAGGAACATATTACTTAATGTTTAAGATGAAAACCAGCCCGAGTTATCCTGTATTGATGATGTGGCACCTTCTTGAAGATAGCCCATGTCAAATGAAAGTACATCGGAAACCCTGCTATAGCAAAGAATATTAACAGCAGCAATACCCCAGAATATACCGGAAAAGCTGCATATTTCAGTTTATCTTTAACGATGAAGAAATGTCCTGCAGAAAAAGATATTGAGGTAGATACTATAGACCCGTAGAATGCTGTTAATCCCAACAAAAGCTTGATTGGTAAGGTACTACGAAAACTGCTTTCTTTGTACCCAGAGGTGAGGATTGCAAGGAACATGATCACCGCTAATAGTGAGGAATAGAAGGAGACATAGGATGAGATGGCGAAAATATAAAATGGCATCTGGTTTTCGAGGTTGGGAGTGCCTTCTTGATTCACACCACCAGGCACGGTGGTGGACATGTTAAAGGCAACTGTGACAAAGAGACCTGCTACAACTGAGCATGCTTTCGATGTGCTGCTTAGCCACTTCCCGCCATTTTCGACAAGATCCTTATGATTTTCCTTGAAGATCTCCCCTGAGCTTTTGCCCTTGTTGTTTAAGAGATGAAGGAAGCCTGGTGGCAAGGAGTTCTTTATGTGCTGTATTCATTAATACCAAAGAAAACAAGGACAACAACAACAAAAAGGAAGAATAATGGTTATTAGGATTTTGGAATTTCATTAAGAAAATTAAAAAAGAATTTACATTTTTTTTGTTTTTTGTTTTTTTGTTTTTTTTTTTGTGTGGCTTCACGGGCTATACAAGTGGTAGCACACCCAAATTTCAAACACCTTCCCGCGTTCCCACCAATTGTTGCCTGGATTCAATGTTCAAGTTCAAAACTATTCCCCTAATATAGACACTAGTAGACCATAGGATCATTAACAAGGTTATGAATTCAAGTCCAAAAGAGTTCTCTTACGATCCTAATTTATGTTTGTGGGTTTGAAATGATATAACTACTATTAAAATGAAAGATAAAAATGTAGTGGTTTTTTAAAAGAGTAATGCTATAGACACAAACTATTCTACAAACATTTTATAAATTGCTGATGTGGCAAACTCCACGTCAACTTTTTAAAAACTAAAATGCCACATCAGATATTAACAAATTCTAATTAAAAAAAAAAAAAAAAAAGAAGCCCAAATCAGCTTTACTCTATCCTAATTCCTAAACCAAAAACGTATCAGACACAAAACCTGAGCTCTCTGCCTCATCGGCGCCTCCCAACCTCCCTCATCGGTGCCACTTGCGTCCTTGCCTCACGACGGACGACAGACGACGGACGACGGACTATTCCCTCCTTGCCTCATCGGTGCTAACAAACTCTTAAACACAAAATGTTCCGGCGAAAAACCCCAGCCTGAAGCTTCTCGAGGCCTAAACACAAAACTCCTAAACAAAATGTTTTTATTTTTAGCCCAGAAATAGTGTAGCCTTTTTCTTTCTCCTTTCCTATTTTCCATTGAGCTGATATTTAGTTAAGCCATTAGGTCTACACCTGGTTTGCCTTTCGCTGCATTAGAATGTAGTGGCATTCTCACACACAATAATCATTGTTGCAAGAGATGCAGTTTACTGCTGATTTTCTTTAGAGTTGTTATGTTTGGCTGCAATCTGCACACCGACCTTGTGTTTTATGAAAGAATTAAAGGTTTGTTAATTTGTCTAAGATATTCTACTAATTAAGAAAGTTGTTGCTTAATATATGAAATTAAATACAAAATCAGAGAAGCAGCGCCGTGAGTTGTGCCAGAATTCTGATTTAGGGTTCCGTCGCGAGGCAGAGAAGCAGAGAAGTTTGAGGTGAGCTGCAACGAAGTTCCGTCGTGAGGCAGAGAAGTTTGAGGCGAGTAGTGGTAAGCGCTGTCGTTCCGTCCTAAGGCAGAGAGGTTTGAGGCCAGGGTTTTAGAACTCTTGGTTTTCTTTTAGATGGTGTCTGGTACGTTTGTTTAGGATTAATTCTGTCATGGGCTTCTTTTTTGTTATTTTAATTGGAATTTGTTAATATCTGATATGGCATTTTAGTTTTTAAAAAGCTGACGTAGAGATTGTCACATCAGCTATATGTAAAATATTTCTAAAATAGTTTGTGTGGATAGCATTATTCTTTTTAAAAATCTCATTTACTTTATATTGGAGGATAAAAGTGATATAACTTGTAACAAGAATCTTATTCAATTTGATTTTTTTTTTTTATTAAAAAAAAATTTAGAGATTATATAAAGTTCCAAATTTACAATATATGCATTTATTTTGCGACATAAATAATGTGTGAAATTTAAAAAATATAAAAGAGGAATGATTGTTCTTTCATTGTATCTAAAGTTGTGAATTTGAACATTTGATCTAGAATTGTTATATTGGGAAATTATTGTATACTTCCGGAGTACCATAAATGCGTACTCCCTTCTCTCACATAAATGGTGAATTTTACTAATTAAATTCATAGTAGGACCCACCATTTATGTAAGATGAGAGAGTATGCATTTATAGTACTCTGGAGTACCTAATAATTTTCCCTTTATATCTAAAGCCAGGACCTAAAATAACCAAAATGTGCATTATTGCCCAAGTTTGTCCCTGATTAATATTTAATGCTGAAAGTGATTTGAATGCTGAAGTTTCCAGTATTCTAAAACAGGGTTCTTGGCATAGCCTTCTAGCAAGATAAATAGATAATAGCGAATTTCCAAGCTGGGTTACCACAGATTACTCTTATCTGTTGAAATCTTTTTCCAGCAGTTGATTTCGAAATCTCCTTTACTTGGAATGAAATTAGGGTGACTGGTGGGAATTGATATGGGCTGGCTAAATGGGGTCATGATAGTGAAATTCTATGTAAGTTGTTGTAACAAACTGGAGAGTCTTAATTTTTTTTTTTTTTTACTAGCAGAACAAGGCATAGTATGTTGTTAGGGTGGTGTGGTCCCTGTGATGCATGAGTAGCAGCCTAGCAGGTTTCGGCCGTGGATTGGTGACTTGGTGTTTGTATCTTTGTTTCTTTGATCAATAATTTTGATTATTTATCAAAAAATAAATAAAAATAAAAAGATTTGGTACTCTTTGATTCATACCTCATACCACTTGATCTCCCATTGCATTTGCAATGCAGCCCCAGGAATTAGTCCAGACTTCTGCTCACTTGGTGTGGCTGCAAGGTGCAATGCACTATTCCCTTCGTTGTCCAGTTTTTGAAACAAGCTTTGTTTCTGAAATTTGCCCTTGCGGAATAGCTCATATACTTGTGTTTGTCTGTACTCCGCTGCCAACAGCACTATATTTTTCCCTTTCCTTGTTTCGTCATGGATAGCCATCGGATACTTATCTAGTATTCCCTCAACCATTTCTATGATACCATTTTTTGCCGCAGACAATATGGATGTCTCTTCATTTACCTGTGGCTGTGAATTCTTCCACATTTCTACTGAAGGTCGTAAGCTACAGTCCAAGTCACGATCAGGAATATCAAGAATATTGAAATCATTTTCATGTTCACTTAGTAAAGGGTTTCTCCCTCTCTCGGAGTACTGTTCTACTTTTACAGGTTTCATAATAAGTTTCATGATCTCAACCGACAACATGTGCGTCTTTTTTATCTTCTTTATCTCCTCTGATCCTCAGAATCATACAAGAGAATACTATATTATGAACAGGTAAAAATATAAATGTACACATAGTTACATGAACATATTTACAGTGGTTGCTTCTTGTGCACTCAACAGTGTGAATGAAAAGTATACACGTGACAATTTTATTTATTTATTTTTTTTTTGAGAGAGAAAAAATGGAGAAACAGAAAATAGGGCAAGTATAAAAAGTAAAAAGAATGTGTACCAAATCCAAGAATGTACACTGTTGTTCTGCAAACAAATTTGATAATCATAATGGGGGCGCAACAATATTTCCAAAACCAATAATGCTTTTGATCTTCACTTTTGGCTTGGGATCCTTCACAAAATAAAATCAGCTCATTATAATGTGCAAATAATAAGATTTATTAGTAGATTTAGCTTCTATGTGGATGCTGTTGTTTTGCTGAAAATTTGTTAAAATATAGTTGTACCTTAAAAATTAAAAATTTTATTTACTTATTTTATATTATATATTTATTTTTTTAAAAATAATCAACTAAGCTAAAGTATAAAAATTAGGTATAGTACTTTGTATTTGTACTTTAGATTTTTTGGAAATTTTTTTGTTTTTTTTTTTTTTGTTTTTTTGTTTTTTGTTTTGAGAATCATTAGATTTTCAAATTAAGAGTTAGTAACACAATAAAATAACAAGGGAAGTTTGTTGGAATTATAATTAAGTGATTAAACTCACAATTTCCTAATAACTAAGTTTTTGAAACAATTGATAATTTATCATAATATCAGAGTACAAAATCTTGAATTTGATCTCTATCTTTACTCTCTCTCCCATTTAAAAATGTTAAAAATCCCACATGTTGGATACCACTTATTAAGGGAAAGTGAGTTTAGGTCCACATGTGAGGAAGAATGTTAAAATTATAATTAAGTAATTAAATTCACAATTTTCTAATAGTTTAAACTTTTAATACAATGAGTAATTTATCAAAATTTATATAATTAATTCATGTGACTATGTGAGAGTTTTTTTGGAGTTATTTAAAATACATGAAGTTATGGTTGCATGTGGAGTAGTATGATATCTTCTATATGCTACATCAGGATTGAGACCCTACATGGGATTAGTGAGAGGGTTTGGGGATCGGATCATAAGATCGGCACAAGGATCATTAGATCCTACTTTCCGATTAAAAAATATATATTAAAAAATACTTATAATTATAATTCATAATATATGTTAAATAAACATTGAACACTAGTCTTTTTTTATACAAATTACTAATAAAAGGCAAAGTACACCAAATTAAAAATACATAAATAAAGTTTAAAGTTACAACTTACAAATACCAAGTTCTAAGTTTTAATACCACGAACATACATATTATCTCACATAAACAACACAAAGCAAATAACGATATTTCAAGCAATACCACAAACACACTCAATCATCAAGACAAAAATTTTGGTTATCTTGATTGGGTTCCTTAAATTAGGGTTGATCATTATAAACAATATTCTCATCATTGTTAGCGGCCACATGGCCCGAATTATCCATTGTATAATCATCAAAATCTCTTAATGTTGTATTTGGAGGTTCATTCACTTCATTTTCATTGGCATTATCAAACTCAAATGCATCACTAATAGCATGAATTTCTTTATCCTTCTCACACTTGCATTCAACTCTCTAGTCTCTTCTCATCTCTTCTATTTTTTGTGATTTTGTCGATTAGATTAGGGTGAGATGAGACTTAGAGCTTTTTATTTTTATTTTATTTAATTTTTTTATCAATTTGGGTTGGGGCCACTGGGCTGATCTATTTATTATGTTTTTTTAATCAATTTGGGGCCTTTGGGTTCCATTTGGAGGCCTGAAATAAGTTTTTTTTTTAATTATTATTTTTATTTATAAATATTGATGTTTTCTTTATAGCTCATGATCTTTGGTATCACGATACTATTAGATCCTAAGACCTAGTTAGGGATCCCACACAGATCCCACTTCATACAAATCCTAAAAGGATTCAAGATGTTTTAAGGATGTGTATCTTAATTAGGATTTTAAGATCATAAGATATGAATCAAGATCTTGATAACCACTGTTGTGTGCCTTACTCGAAGTGATTAGAAATTAAGTTTAAGTTAACAATAAAACTTAATTTAGGTTAGGAAACTCTTGTTTATTTATGAAATGAATTAGTATAAGAATTAAAAATACATGAAATAATGAGGGAAGTATATACTTCCCTCATTATTTCATGTAATATATATATATATATATATATATATATATATATATAATAAATGCATGTGAGAGTTTTTTTTTTTTTTGGAGTTATGTAATAAACACAAGGAAAGTTAGGGTGTCATGTTGAGTATATATACTCCATGCGTCTATGAATTTCAAAGCAAGAATGAAGTAAGAGCAATACAAGTATTAAAGAGTTCTCCTACTCTTCCCTCCCCACTCTCTCTCCCTTTGTGTGTTTTGTGAGGATGAATCTCTTCTATATATTGAGTGGTTTGAGAATGATTGGAAGTGTGAGTGTGTGAAGAGCATCAATTTCCAACAGATTCTTTAGCAATTAGAACACATTTGATACAATTTCATTCCTCACCTTCATGTCCTGATTTGGGACTAACATTTGAGCTTTCAGGAGTCTCTTCATCTGCTTTCTTGCCTTTGTCACATACGTTTCCTATAATAACCACTAGAAATAAGGAAACTTGCTTGGTTACGCACAGATCATTTTAAAAGAAGAAAAAGGGGGGTGGGAGGGACTTCCTATTAATTTTTTATTCTCGTGTATCAGTGTATGTGCTAAAATTTTAACCATTATATTTTCTGAAGTAGCACTCAAATTTGTGTATAAAAGTTGTATTTTTTTTTTATTGAGAAACAATATTTTTCTTTCTTATATTATCAGAGGGGGCGTTTTAATTTTAAGGTAATGTTCAAAATTCGGAAATCTTCATTTCATGTATCTACTAAAACTAGAGTTGTAAATGGTCTTACAAAATTTCATTCCCCTGATGTAGGTTTAAACAATCTTTAGTTGCCATAATTTATTGATTTGGTGTAATATCATTAGATTTGCAGTTTCTTTAAGATAAGTTATTCTCAATGTAAGGATTCATTTCACTTACCAACTCGAATCGTAGTCCACAGCGATTGAATGAAGTCGTGTTTTTTTTCTTTGCATCTTTCAATCAATTGTCTGGGGTCGATTTCTTGGGGCACACCAATCGCTATACCTTCCAAATAACAATAGAGGATAATGACAAGTTATGTTGTGCGACAGATATAAATCAAAGTATCCTTTGATGAAAGAGATGTGTATGAGTTTCTATTAACAAATAGAAAAAAAAAAGTACACTAATTTCGAGAAATATTTGGTGTCCTTGGTATTGTAATTATTAATATCTCACGTATTGTGTTAGGATTCATGTGTTGGTATATTTTTTGCCAAAACTCAAAAGTACATTCTTTTGTGTCAAAATTCTACGTATCTTCATGCTATTAATTTCTATGTATTTTGTACTTTTGTGGACTACATTGTACTAGTTGAAAGGTTGAAGTACTGGATTTGAAATTGCTGCATTGAAAATCTCAGTTGATCGAGCGAGTTTGGATAGGCAAGGCTGTCAAGTGAGTTGCAATTTTTGAAAAACAATTATAGCAATCTCGCCTGACCCTCGTCTGATCCTTGGTCAAGCAAGATTGCGAACTTGAGAGAATTCAGTTACTCCCATTTTTATTGTACCCATCCAATTATCCCTCTCATATATAAACCTCTAATCTCAGAAGATACAACACCCAATTCTTAGATTGAAGAGTGAGAGAGCTATCCATTTTCCTTAGGAGAAAATCCCATTGTAGTCTCTATCTTCACCCTCTCAAATTGCCAAATCATAGGAGACCCAAGCCTTACACACATAGAATTGGTTGGTGCTTTAGGCCACAAAGAATTTTTTTGTTCGATTTTGAATTTTCTCCCCGTAAACACTTTATGGTGTTTGAGTGCTTATGATTGTTTTGGAATTTTCTATTGTGTTTGTGTATTCAAATGCATATATCAATTAGCCAACCGTATTAACAATTGGGCTTAAATAAGTAATTAGTTTGAATTTAATATAAGCCGTAATTTGGGGTCTAAACTGGTAAATTTTCATAATGTATGTACAACTTGGATTTCAACAAATAACAAAATCTTATGTTTGCAGCTTGACAATTTAGTAATGAGACATCTACAACATATTTACAATAATTTCGTATCAAATTATAAGTAACAAGTTTCAACTAGTGGATAAAAAAATGATATCAATAATGGGTTCCAATTAAAACTAGCTAGTAAAAACTTATAATATAAGATTTATTATAAAATTATTATAAAAATGTTGTGGACATAATATTTTTTATAATAATACTGTCTAAGATAATACTTACAATAATAAATGATGCTGCTCCACCATCCAAGGCGGCAACCACTTTTGAAGGCGGAAGGCTTATCTGCTAAGAAATGGAGAGGCGTATTTCCTTTTTCGTCCACAAAAGTAGCAAGTTTCTCGTCCACAGAAGTAGCAAGTCCACCGTTTGGGAGAAGTAGCTTTTTTTTTTTAGAATGGTTTAGGAGAAGTAGCTGATATGCCAAATCTGTCAACAACAATGTTTAAAATTGGTATTCTTTAGCAGAATTCAATCAGCAGATAATTTCCTTTTTTTTAATCTTTTTTTTCTTTTCATGAATAATTAGAAGCCAATTTCACCAGTATACTATAAATCCTAAAATTTTCTTACAAGTAGACATGATTATTCATGATGTAAAATATTACATGTAGCAACTATTGGTTATATGATATCTGATATCAAATTATTGGAGAGTGAAAATTAATATCATAAGATGACAAAAAATTTTCCTAAAAGTTAAATATTAGTTCATAAGTTATTTGATAGGCGAAGTGACTTTGAACAAATTAAAATGCTCACCCCAACAATTCCTCTTGATGGCACAGTGTAAAATAGTCTCACCACCGTTTTTTCGAAAGTACGAACTGTGTAGTTCGTTTTTACAGATAGAACGGAGGCAAAGGAAGATCTCGGTTCTACCAAGAATAGCAGCCGAGAAGAGAGGGCTCTCACCCTCCTTGTTACGTTCATTCCCCAATGACGGATCGGCTTTAGCAATGCAGATACACTTCCTCAGACTCCCTGTTGATGCTGCCAAATGCAAAGGGACATTTCCTTGCATGTCTCTGATTTTTAGAACCTCCTTGTGCCCCTTTTTCTCACAAATTTCTACGAGTTGCTCAACAATTTTAGATCGGCCGTGGGATACAGCAAAATGCAATACCGTTCCACTTAGCTTCTTGATCAGCAGCCTCCCGTGAGCCCATTCAAAATTTTCCCGATAGAGATTAACAGCCTTATCCCACTCACCTGCCTTGATTTTTCTGTATAAATCTTTTTGGAAACTGAGAAATGGTGTACGTTCCTCAGGAGTTAATGAACTAATAATTGACATCTTGGAGGACGAATTTCTATTTTCGTGCAAAAGAGATGGTTATGGAGATCACAAGACTGTAAATGTCTATCAATTTTTATACTGTCAAGTATCAACGGAGGCCTATGATGTTGCCACAGGAAAAAAAAAAAAAAAAAGACAGACGAAAAGAAGAGAGAGAGAGAGAGAGAGAGAGAGAGAGAGAGAGAGAGAGAGAGTGTGTGTGTGTGTGTGTGAGGGAATGAAAAAGAAAAAGAGAAAAAGAAAGAAGGAAAACAAAAGTGGAATTTGGATAATTATTCCATGCTTAATAACTTGGCACCACATGTTTTGTGGATCGAGATGGCAAAGGCCCGTCATATTTTTTTACTGCTAATAAATATCTTATTCAAGAAAAAAAATTCAGATTAATTAACATGATAAGCACTAAAAAAAAAAAAAAAAAAAATATGCACATGATATACGTACTATAATTAGCAGAGCATAAAGTAAAAAACAAAAAATAGGACAAAAGAATTATTATTCCATATAAAAATTAGACTAATCTAGTTTTATTGTTTTATAGAAAATCTAAACCAGCTTAATTTATCAAAAAGACCAATTAACATGAAGTAGAGGTTTGTCCTCCAAAATGATGCCTATAAGACTTGAATTATTTCACATTAATGGTAAAACTTTAAATAATGTCTTTCATATTACGTATGACAAGAAATTCTAACAAACATTCTTCACGGTAAAATTTTAAATTTAATTTGTTCCATATTGAGTGTGATAATATTGAGATATAATTATTGGACTATTATTATTATTATTTCACTTCTTAGGATTTGGGAATTTTTATAATCTTTATCTATTCCATCTTCTAAATCCTATTTTGTACTCTCAAATATATAAATAGAATACATACAATACCACACATATTGAGTGACATCATTCAACTTACTGTGTGTTTCAATCAACTCAAACCTTGCCTTGAAAGAGAAAAAGAGGGGAAATGACAACTTAAATGAGAAAGGACACATGGTCTCATCAATTGTGCATTTTTCACACTTCATGGAAATCATTGACATGGGAGATATCAACATGCACGCAATGACTGTGAAAAGACCATTGGTGCTATGTCAGTTCAAGAAACTGAACAAAAAGCCGTCGGCGAGAAAGTTTATAATTTTTAAAAAATAAATATAAAATTTGACACTAATTGATATGACAGATTTTGAAGGGTAAATAAAAAAAATAATGTCAAGTAATAATTTCAAGGGTCCGCTTAATATTTTTTTGAAAATTAAAAAAATTGTTAATATTTTTTCAAAAATGAAAATTATTGTATGTCCTTAAGACATTTATTAGTAAAATCCTAATTTCAAATGAAAACAAGTAGTACAAACTTTCAACATTGGTAAGTGTCAAAGATATTGTCAAATTTTTTTTTTTTTTTTTTTTGGGGTGTATATACGCAATGTAGACTGTCCAAAAAGGACAGTCCTGCCCTATCAGAATAGCCAAATATAACAAATAAAAGGCCTAAGCATCGAGCACCAAATCCAGGAAAATCGGTTAAACCCCATTATAGAAAACCTCAGGATACACCACTGAGAAACACGACCACAAAATGAGGGTGGTTATATCCATTTACTGAAAACAAGAATATACGAAAAAGTAATGCATATCGAGTACACTTCTAAGTAATACATATCCATTACTCTTTTTCATCTTTTGAACAAGAATTACTTTCAACTATAATCATAATCTCTCTCTCTCTCTCTCTCTCTCTCTCTCTCACGTATATATAATTTAATCATTGGATTTATTAGGCCAGTGTCACAATGTTTAGTAACATTCCAAGCTTTTCTTGTTGTTAATAGGCATCTATCCCGGATCAGTTCGTGTGTAATGAACTGCTAGGGTAGTCTCTTTGTCATCTTTTGAACAAGAATTTAGTTTTTTCTTTAGTCTTTGTGATGTCGCGGAAGCCTGAAGAGAAGCACACACGATGCTCTCTTTGATGGACAGAAACTAAACTGTTAGTTCCTGGGTAGTAAACCTCGAATCCACGAGGGGTTCCTTGAATCCACGAGGGGTTCCTTGAATCCACAAGGTGATAGGTCTGGAATCCACCAGAGAACACAATAGACACAAGTCTGAATTTTTATTGATAATAAACTCTCTAAAAAAACTTTTACAGACTTTGGGACCTATTTAAGGGCTCCTTAAAACTTGACAGACAAGAAAATATAATCTAAAATAACTCCTAATTGATACCTAACCATAACAGGAATCAAATTTGACCTAAAAAGCATTAAATGCACCTAAAAACAAGGAAATAAATCACCTAAACCTAAAATAACGTTTTTTTACATAAAAATACCAAAAATAATAAATTACAATAATTAAATAGTAAATTGTGTCCTACATCAGACCCCTCCACTTGAAACAAACTCGTCCTCGAGTTCATCTTTGAAATCTGGAATCTCCCATGCCAAGAGAACAAATACGTTGAATACTTCATCTTCTTTGTCTTCTTGCCAAACTTGAAAGTCATTAATTGGGCAACTTGAACTTCTTCTCCCTTGATCTTCATGTAATTGACAATATTCACCAAATAAGAGTCAATGATCAAATCAAATCTTTCCACCCCAATAAAATCAATAAACTTTGTTTCGGTGTCTTCCAATAAAATAATAGGAGTTTGAATGTTGCAATCATCTAACTTGATTTCATCGAGATCGTTGACAACTTCCTCTATAATTTCTTCTTTAATGGTCTCTACTATCTCAACCTCAAGATCTTTCTCTATAATGGGGTCTTCATTAATCTCCTCCACAATCTTGATTTTAGGTTCTTCTTTTATAACAAGGCCTTCATTAATTTCCTCAGAAATCTCTATATTTTCTTCTATATTCAATTCTTCATTTAACGGTGGAATATTTGGCTCTTCAAAATAATTCAAGTATGAACTTCTTGGCTAATAATAATAATCTTGTATTGTATACGACAAGATTTCTTCACAATCTAAAGGATAAAATTTGATAAAAAGCATCTTTTTTTATTCTTGGCCATGAACGAATTTTGTCTTTACCTTGTCGGATTCTATCAAATTGTACTCGTTCCCACCAACATAAGGCATACTTACTAAGTTTATACAAAGCAAGTCCAACTTTTCTCTCATAGCAAATATTCTCATAGTCAAATAAATCCTCCAGATCAAGTAACCAATCAAGAAAATCTTCTTTTAAAAAATAACCATTAAAACTTGCAATTCTCTTATAAGGTCTATATGAAATTTGCTTACCAATAGGTTGCCCGTGAGTTATGTCTCCGCTGCAATTATCCCTATTGTTTCCATTCTTCAACGGCGCCATCCTAGCATAGATATTTGTGAGTGCTTGTTGTACGTCACGTAATACTCGCTAAGTTATTCGTTATTGTTGTGGGGGTGGTTACAGTCTCGCCGGTTAGCAATCAGACCAGGGCAAGTCAAGGCTCTATACCAACTGATGTCGCGGAAGCCTGAAGAGAAAGCACTCACGATGCTCTCTTTAATGGACAGAAACTAAACGATTAGTTCCTTGGTAGTAAACCTTGAATCCACAAGGTGATAGGTCTGGAATCCACCAGATAACACAATAGATACAAGTCTGAATTTTTATTGATAATAAACTATGAAAACCGTTTACAGACTTAGGGGCCTATTTAAGGGCTCCCTAAAACTTAATAGACAATAAAATATAATCTAAATAACTCCTAATTGATACCTAACAATAACAAGAACCAAATTTGACCTAAAAAGCATTAAATGCACCTAAAAATAAGGAAATATATCACCTAAACCTAAAATAACGTTTTTTACATAAAAAAATACCAAAAATAATAAATTACAATAATTAAATAGTAAATTATGTCCTACATCACTTTGCCGAATAAGTAGGCCAAAATTGGCATTTGCCTTCTTCGCTAAAACTTTCTAGCAAAATGTCTCCGTTTTGAAACTCGAATTTCTAAAAATTGAGTTTCAATGTAAAACTTAATTTTTGGACAATCGAGTTATAGCGAACCGAAATTTAAAATAAAAAAAAAATTGTGGAACTTGAGTTCCAGAATTTATTTATTTATTTTTAAGTTTCAGTTTCCTATAACTCGATTGTCCAAAAATTGAGTTTTATATTTGAAACTCGATTTTCTAAAAATTGAGTTTCAAAACAGGGGCATATCTCTAAATAGTTTCAGACATGGGACATTTTACTGGAAAGTTTGTGAGAAATGGGTATTTTGCCATTTTGGCCCAAATAAATAAATACTCCAAAGGAACAAGAACCTTGCCTTAAAAAAGAGAGAGAATATGTTAGCTTAATTAATGAGAAAGCACACCGACTCATGATGCTAACAGTGCATAGTTTAGGGAAAAAAGTAGGCTAATTAATATAGAGGTTTGTCCTCCAATGTGATGCTCTTAAGACTGAATTATTTCACATTAGTGGTAAAACTTTGAATAATGCACACTAATATTTTCACGGTTATTATTTTAAATTTAATTTGTTCCAAATTGAATATGATTATATTGAGATATAATTGATATTGAAATAGCCTTATTATTATTGTAGGGATTGGATTTGAGCATTTCCACCGTTGGATGAGTGGACTCAGACCCAACTAGCCCAATACAATGAATTTGTAGAGAGTGGGCCAAAGAACTAGGCTTTAGTGCATGGACAACAGTTAATATGGCATTCGTGGATAATAGTTATAATGAGTTCCCAAGACAATCAAGCAGAAACGAACCAAGTGGGTACAAGAAAGTTTGTCCTCGGCATAATCCAAGGAGTTCTGTTCTAGTAAACATTGAATGAGAATGGTTACAGGAGTTCTTGAGATTATTACCACACCCCCCTTTCCAGAGGGATTTCTTACATTATATACGCCCTCTCAGTTGATCCTAGCCCTACATTTGTTGATCAAGCAGGTCACTACTTAAGTGCTTGTCCCATCAGCCGCCTTCCCATTCTTTCTGTGGGTCGCAGCAACCAAGGCAGCACTGTTCAGGGGTCATTTCTTCATTAATGCGGTCAGAACGTTAGTTGTGGGCATTTAATGTGGAGGTGACAGTTCATCCTGGAATTGCTCCTCCACCATGCTTCCATGGCGGACACATTGTACTTGTCCTTTCTCTTGGGATGCTCTGGGAGGCTGCCTTTGATGGCGTGTTGCTCCTCTCTTCTATGGTCTTGGTTGGCCGAGGACAGAATTGTCCTCGGTGATGTTTCTGGGCAATTTGGACTTGCTCACTTCGTCCTCGAACGTTTCTTCCTCCTCGGCATGGGCCTTGGGCTTGGTATAAAGTGGGCTGGGGTTGCCAAATTTTTTGACCCCACAATTATTATTGTTACTTTAAATTTGCTTTTAAGGATTTTTGAATTTCTATAATCTTTATCTATTCCAACTTCTAAATCGTATATATTGTGCTCTCAAAGGCGAAAATGTCACAATAGTATTGTTTATCGAAATATAGATCAATCTATCACTGTTTCAAAAATATGTAGGAATATATCACTTTTAGGGTACTCGTGTTTGAAGACAACTTTTTCAAAGAGCTCGAGTTTCAAAAAAGTGGCAAATCTCTACATATTTCCAAAACAGTGGTAAATTGATATATATTTCGGTAAACAGTGAAACTTAAGTTTAAAAAATGTGGTAAATCTCTACATATTTTCAAAATAGTGGTATATATTTCGATAAATAATAGTATTTGGCCATTTTGACATACTCTCAAATATATAAATAGAATGCATGTAATACTATACACAGATTGTGAGAGTAACACTTTCATTCAACCTACTGTTAATGGTGTCATATCATAGTTCAGAAAAATGAAAAAAATGTAGATTGTCTAGTAAGATAAAATGTAATTTTTATCAAATGATATCATATCACCCATGTCAAAATTTAATAAATGAGAGATATGTGCGCAAAAATAATTACCTATCAAGACATATCTCTCATTTATTAGTGGGATAGTTATTTTTGTACATGTGTATTTCATTTATTAGATTTTGATATAACTAATATGATATTATTTAATACCAAATACGTTATAGAGATAATTTAGTTTGCACAGATTTACCAAATATAATGAGGCCTAACCATCGACATTGGACTCCAAGTACCAAATCCAGGATAATCAATTAAAACCCATCATAGAAAATTGAAACCTCAGGATACACCATCGAGGGTTTGTTTGGATATAACTTATTGTTACTGAAAACTGATTGTTGCTGAAAATACTGTAGCAAAATAATTTTTAAATGTATGAATAGTGCCGTGGGACCCATTTTTAATATTTTTTAATATGTGAACAGTGTATGCATAGTGCGTGAACGGTGCATACATTGTTCATGAACAGTAAATATTGTCTCTCAAAGTCAACAAATGCAGGCAAAAAAAAAAAAAAAAAAAAAAAAAAAAGGAAAGGAGAAAACGCGTGAACAAAAACACAGACGCAGGTTTAAGTTGTATCCAAACCCTCACTGAAAAACACGCCCAACATGATTACATGAGTGAGGCTATATACCTGTTAACTAAAAGTTAAGCTGTGCTGCATAAAGTAGCACAATTTATGTCACAACTCACCTATGTGAAGAGGTGTGAGTCGTAAAAATGTGATGGTGGATCCATTTGGAGACACCTCTTTATCACTCACAACTTACCATGTGGGCGAGTTGTGGCACAAATTGTGCTACTTTATGTGTCACTAGCACAAATCATTAACTAATATCCATTTCTACCACGATAAAAGAATGGCTGAAAACAAGAAAATACAAAAAAGTAATACATATGGACAACAGTTCTATATTAAGCAGTGACTCCAATATAGTATAACTAACCTACTACAATTAGTATAAATGTCTACTTACTTCATATTATCATATTTGTTCTAATATAAACATTGGATGTATTTCAACCAGTGTCACAATATTTAGCAACATTCTAAGCTTTTCTCTTCTTGTTAGTAGGCATCTCCCATGTGTAACGAACTGCTTCAACAGGAATAAAACGTGGTTAGGGTGGTCTCTTTTTCATCTATTGAAGAAGAATTTATCTTTTTCTTTAGTCTTGACCAAAAATGAATAGAAAAGAACTAGAACTTTACCTGTAAATAAGAGAGGGAGGGGGAAAAAAAGAAAAGAATGAGGGCTTAAATGAGAAAGCATACTGCTAATGGTGCATAGTTTAAGAAAAGAATATCTTCTCAAAAAAGTAAAAGAAAAGAATAAGCTAATTAATTAATGAGTTGTTCAGTCAAAAAAAATTAGCGAGTTGTACCTTTACCGGGGAAAAGAAGAAAAGAAATAGGGAATATGTTAGCTTAAATGAGAAAGCACACGGCTAATGGTGCATAGTTTAAGCTGTCATTTTTTAGGAGGGAATGAAATAGAATTGAAAGGAATGAAAAAAAATAATTTTAGAATATTTTTACATTCCTTTATTTGAAAGTTTTAACGGAGGAAATAAAAAGTTAAGCTCATTACCTTATTTGGGAGTTTATGTGGGAGATAATGAAATGAGTAGGAAGGAACACTCATTCATCTCTATTCCCTTAAAGCCTTAAATTTTCATTCTCTTGAAATTGGGAGGAATGAGAGGAAATGTAATTAGATTTAATGAATTTTTTACTAAAACTTCCAAAATACTCCTATATATTCAACAATTTATTTTAAAATAGGGGTTTAATAGTATTATTGTCAGATTGATTCAATTTCATTCCCTCTATGTTACTCCCAAATAAGATTACTTACATTTCAATTCATTTTCATTTCTTCATTTTAAAACATCCAATCAATATTACTTTATTCTATTTTATTTCATTATTTTCCAATTATTTGCCGGAATGAGTAGTTTCACTTTCATCATCTTTTGAACAAAAATTTAGCTTTTTCTTTACGATAAATAAAGGAACAAGAACCTTGCCTTGTTAATATCTAAAACAGAGAAAGAGGTTTCTACGTACCAAAAAAAGAAAGAAAAAAAAAGAAAAAGAAAAAAAGAGGGAACATGTTGGCCTAAAGGCTAAATGAGAAAGCACAAATGAATAAATGATATCAATTAAGCATTGTATAAGAAAAGAATAAGCCTCTTTTTTTTACCTTAACCAGAAAAAAAATCAATGACTTGTACAAGTATTCCTTCATAAAATATTCCCATCCTAAAAGTTTTATGACTAAAAAGAAAAGAAAAACTTGTAGTTTAAAATTTATGGCATGTTTTTTCCCTTCCTGAAGACAATTAATGGTGATATTTTCCGTTGAACTAGGAGTGAGAGATGCGTGTTTTGATTGTTTGTAACAATTAAATTAAAAGTACAAAGTTTAATTTGTCATCGGTATAAATTGTAGGGTTTTTGTTTATTTTTATTTTTTTAAATCTTACCCAAGGTTTAACCATTATCTATTTTACAGAAAATTTACGTATTAATATATGTTGAGAGCTCTAAAATGTTTCCATTTCCTCCTCATGATCTATGAGATGTTGAGAAGATCTATGAGATGTTGAGAAGTTGATTGATAATCCTTGGATGGCATGCCCAATTCCACTACTCACTATAATTTGAGAGAGAGAGAGAGAGAGCTAGTGCAGTAAGATCACTTTTATGCCATGTCATGCTCATGATAATAATTGTATATATAGTCAGCAGTGAATGCTATTTTGGTAGTATGGATAGGTAAAATGGAAAAGAGTGAATGTCCTAGCTATTTATGATTGGTAGACACACTACAAAAAAAAGCACCTGTGGCCGCGGTTTAAAAACGCGGCTATAGGTCACAAAAACGCGGCCATAGCCCGATTTGGCCTATAGCTGCAGTTTTTTAGGCCGCGCTTACGAACCTGGCCTAAAATCCGCGACTATAGGCCCGAGAGGGTCTATGGCCGCGGTTTCTAGCCGCGGCCTAAGGGTTCGTCCTACAGCCGCGTTTTAAACGCGGCCTAAGGATGAGTCCTTTGGCCGCGCTTAAAACGCGGCCTAAGATCTGGTCCTTTGGCCGCGTTTTAACCGCGGCCGTATGTCCAGCCTTTAGGCCGTGTTTAAATCGCGGCCATAGAATGGAACGTACGGCCTCGGTTTAAGCACGGCCTAAGGGCTCGTCCTTAGGCCGCGCGTAAAACGCGGCCGTAGAACACGTACGGCCGCGCTTAAAGCGCGGCCTAAGGACTAGCCTTGTGTACAAACTCATATTTAGCGCGGCCTAAGGACTAGTCCTGTGTACAAACTCATATTTCAGCTGCGTTTTTAAGCGCGGCTATAGGCCTTCTTCTTTTCTTTTTTTTTTCTTTTTTTCTAGGCTAGATGAAGAATGCAAATTACAAAACGCTGCTATAAGTTTGTCAAATGCTACTATAAAAACCACACACACAATTCTAACTTGTTATTCAAGCAAAATTCAGAAATTTTCTCAAACCTGTCACAATTCCAATTATCAATCACATGTAGTTCAATACAACAACAAAATAGGCATGAAGTTTATACGTCAACAAAATAAGCATCCTGTCACAATTCCAATTATCAATCACATATATACATCAAGTTTATACTTCCTACAGCTATCTCGGATGCTTCTAGGGGTGCCTTGTCTACATGTGGGGCACTGCAAAAATATAAAACACAACAGTCAGCTATTTCGAACTTTTATAACATAGTCAATTAGAAAAAAAAATTCAAAAACTAAAGAAAAATAACTCATAGCCATGCAGATCCAAGTCAAACCCATCGAGAGATGCTATAAACCCAATGTCTAGGACTGGGCAACAATTTAAACCAAGAAAACCCTACAGCTGCTAAGACCCCAAGATGCTCCTCAGGTGGGAAGCAAGGACCAGGATGCATTTGTTGAGCATGGTGCTTATAAATCATCTATTAAGTGCAACACTTCCAATTAAAAAAGTCAAGATTTGAAACCATGAGAGAGAATCAATCCTCTACCTTCTCTATCCCTCCCACCATCTCCAGATTTTTTTTAATTTTTTTAATAGGTCAAATTGCCACTCAATTTGCCATTTTAGCATGGGAAAATGCTGTTTTCTCCAATGACTTCCCATTAGCTGCATCTCTTATTAGTGCAGCTCAGCAACAACACTTGTAGTGTAAGAATCCTTCCATCCACAACTTAATAAGATGCGCTTTGTGGCCTTGTTTAACAAGCTCTTTTTTAAATTCAGTATCATATCTTCGTCACATGAACTCGTTCAAATAGAATCCTACATAAATCAACTAAAGAAACACATCCAGGGTAGTTATAACTTAAATAGCTAAGGCTTACTAATTTTAAGGAAACTCTTACTAAATGCCACAAAATTCTCTTAGAGTGCATTGGTAAGCTTTTTTGGTATCTTATTTAACTTATTTGCTCATATACAGCTATTAAAGCCTAACTTTTGCCAGCTTTCCCACAAATAAGCAAAAAGCTAATCTAAACACACATTTACTAGTGAAAAGTACAATTGTTTAACCATATATATCAAAACTTCAAATGTTGAGCAATGAGATTGAGAACTCATAAAAGCCTATTTGGAACCATCGAAAAATTAGAAATTCCTTTCCCTTGCCACTAAGTGTTACACATTTTTATGTCTCGTAGGCTTCAAATAATAATTTGACCAAAATTACCTGTTGAACACTTAATAGTCCCTAAAGTTTCAAAAACGATGCTATTGGCCCTTTGTCTACTTCCATTAGTTTTCTTGTTTGTGTCTAATGGAGAAATGAGGGGGCATTTTTTAATGACATAACAACTTGAGTAACTTGTTGGCTGGGGTAAGAGAATTAGACAGATCAATAGCACTCATTTTATAAACTTTAAAGACCAACAATGCATTTCAGCCTAAAAATTTTGAAGATTCACATTCCACAGTAGCATGGCTGTTGCTTTTTGCACAGACAAATGGATACACCCAAGACCTTTCTATATTTTTCTTCACAATACATACTAATTTCCATTGTGAAGAAAGTTGTGCATGCTTTTTTTGCAGTACCAGAAAGTTGTGCATGTTGAATGAATACTCACAATGTATTTAAGGGTTCTCCTAACATATAATATATAAAAAGCACTCTAACAAAGACATGTGAGTTCAAGTTAGTAAAGGAATTTTTTTCCCAAAAAAAACCAAAAAGTTCATGGATAAACTTGGGTTCCTAAATGCTACAAACTGTCAAGCTAGGACTGCTAATATAACTTCAAACAATATGAGAGTATCATGTCTATTTGCTCTCAAACAATTAGAATGCACACAAGTGCTAAATATTTGGCATACAAAGATCAAGAGCTTAGAGGCAATTACCACTATGAACTCAACAAAAGCAATACGAGTTGAATGTCAGAAACATAAGTATATAACTCCTTAAAATCACAAACATAAGCAATACATGATGACAGTGATATTAAAATCACAAACTGAGGCATAGTAGTATTCTCAAAATTTTGACTAGCATTCTCAGCAACCGCCATGATCATCCCCCACACTTTGTATCAAAATCTGTTCTTTATCTTTTTCAGAGGACATAACCCAATAAAAAAAAAAAAAAAATGTCAAAGACACAAATTTTTTATCAAAAACCATCAGAATATATAGCTCATGAAATAATACATACTTGGCTTCTCTACAGCATTTCCATTGTAATAAGACCAAACCCACCTCAGGATCGTTTAGCTCAACTTTTCTCCTTTTCTTTTTCTTCTTTATATATATTATATATACATATAAATCTTTGTTTTACTGAGGATGTTTCTACAGAGAGAGATGAAATGGGTTAAGTTAGCATGATTGCCATAAAACTACCTCAACAATGTTAACATCATATAAAATTTGAACCTGGATACATAGGCTCTGTAGAGCCAGTTTAGCAATTGGGTACCAAAAAATACACTATAAGCTCATGGGAATTGATTTTGTCACATTCAATTAGTTGGTACATAGGGAGGCAAAACATTTCCTCGTAAACATACATGTCAATACATATGTGGAAGAGTCATCTAACGAAGACATTGTGATGGATCGCTACCCTAAATATATTAAACACATCGTATTAGTAGTACATACTAATGAGGAGCAATTAACACGCAATTTTTAGTAAATTAATTACAACACTGAAAGTACCTGAGATGCTGAAAGAGTATTTATAAATGGCTGCAATTGGGCTAAGATGTTTCTCTGAGCGTTGACTATTGCTTCAGTGATTTCCTCCTTATGCCACGCATGTAATTCGGCGATTTCCTCCTTATGCTTTGCATGCATGTCGGCAATTTACTCCTGATGCCTCTGCTCTGACTGGGCAAGTTCGTTCCTCAACGAATTTTCCAAGTTAGTCATCCGCTGGGCCGTTTCACTGGACGATGGTGGAGTCGATATATAACATGGAAGGTTGGACCCACTTCTTCTTGATGGGGTTGGTCCAAAACCGACCCCTTTTACATGTCCATAACGTTCTTTCCCCATCACTTGTGCAAACGCATCAGTTTTTGAGCATAAAATTCCTTGGTGACGCTCTCCTTGTAGTGAGCCCCCATTGTTTAAAATTTCAGTCATTTTCTTTTGTTTTCATACAAGAACCAAAATAGCATATTACTCTCTAAAAACAATTCACGCACAAAATACGAAAGAAATAGGGTACGATAAGGCTTACGATCTTATCTTCCACGTTAGGACTAACTTTCGTGAGTCCCATCTTTCTTGGAGTATACTTTCGTGAAAACAACTGCACGCTCCACTGCGTGCCCACTTTCTTTTGCCTACATCATACTCAACAGTCTCATTACAATAACGAAAATTTATGTTCGTGATATGAAGCGGCAATTGACAACCAAAACACAGTAAATGAAATTTGGGACATAACATGCAATATAATGTATAACAAATTTAAAGCCGTAGATGATTACGTTCAAAAAGACATGTGAGTTGTTTTCTTTATGTGAATGCTTAGTATCAACTGGTTTTTGGTCCCAAAGTTCTATATATTGGTCCCAAACATTTCCTCTCTCTCACTTGTCTTTGCTGTCACAACGTCAAAACTATGAATAAAAAAATGAAGAAAAATGAAATGTTCCTATCAATTTATGGCTCTTTAACTTTTTTTTTTTTTTGGTTGTCCCTATACAGCTAAAGCATACTGTACACAAAACTATCCCCACAAAACAATCATTTCTTCATATAAGTGCCCCTACCCTATGTGCATATGCATGCCAACTGTATTGGAGCTGTCCGCTTTCAACCTATTTAGTTTTCCACATACAAGGTAACACAAAAAAGGAAATTCACAAAACAAGCAATTGCTATATACCAAACATAATATTAATGAAATAACTAATCAAGAACAGGAAACATCACAAGAAATGTTTATTAACAGTCATGAACATGGATATGTTTGTGGTCTTCCTTACCCCAACACTGTGCTCTCCTCTGCAACAACATGTAACCTCACATGCTCCTCTCTCTTGCCGGCACCTCCATATCACCATTTCCACCATCATTTTTCCGGCAAGATCACCGGAAAATTTTTGGGAACCCATAAACACCTTCACATATTTTTTTGAGGTAAAAATTTCTCATCTTTTTGGTGGGTTTTACACTTTTGCTTGAGGTTATTGTTTATCTAAGCTTTAATAATGATACCCATGTGATTTATGAGCATTAGAAGTGACATTTATGTGTTTGTATGTATGGGTTTTGTGTTGGTGGAATTATTTGATGAGTGGGTATATGGTTTGTGCAAATGATGACTACCTAAGGTTTATTTATGGTGGAAAATTTAGGGGTTTAAGTTATAATATGTGATGGTTGGTAAATTTAATTTTTCCATTGCCATTGGGTTTATTTGGAGTTAGTTGAAGTTCTAAATTTCTTGTCTTGGAGGATATATGGATTTTGCTTTTATGGGTCTTTTAATAATGTAGCGTAAATTTTATGGAAACTAGTCATAATGTTGGAGATGATATTAAATGGGTTAACTTTATAAATTGGAGTTTATGCCTTGTGAATCAAATTGTTGAGAAACTATGGAAGTGGAATATATTATTATTGATAAGGTTAAATACTAGGTTTGCCTAATTAAGTGTTTATTTGGCAATTCCTAAATTGTAGCTAGATACAATTTTAAGCTTTATGCTTATTGTGTTAGGATTGCTTGACATTGTTGAGGTTCTAGCTAATCTCCTTTGAAGCTTGGAGAATTAGGCTTTTTGCGGGTTGTAAGGTAAGTAGCTTTTTAATGGGATTTTTGGAAAATAACCATGTTTTATAAATGTTGTTTTTAGGTCAAACACATTTTGGAAAATTATATATGGATATATGTTTTCTTAACAATATCGTGTTGTGACCCTATTATATATGATTATATATGAAAATCATCATATTTGGTATTGCATTTGGGGAAATGTAAAAATTGTTGATATGGAAAAATGAGCATCTTTTATTTAATCTTTGATAGGAAATCATAGATTTTATGGTATAGTAGAAAATTTAAAGATGCTTATCTTATCTTCTTATGTAGGAAATTGATAGAAAATCTCTTAACAAGAATGAAGTTCAAAACCTTATAAAATTTGTGGAAGTTAGATTATTTAAGGTTTTTCTGAAACTACCTAGTTATAAACTATGTATTTGAAAGGAAATGTATACCTGTAAGCTTATGTGGTTTTAACACCATGCCATGTGTGATTTCCCGGTGATCACCCGATTTGGTTTCCGTAATCTTTGTGACAATGGAATCAAATCCAGGTCAGTGCCCTTTTACTTTGGATTACACGTTTTTCCCTGTTGTCCATGGGGGGAAGAGGTTCCTTGATTGTGTGTGGGTGAGGCTGTTGCCCATAGGGCCAAGAGACCAAATGCAAGAGATGTCCTATTTGACGCGCTCTCTCTGCTGCCCATGGGGGGAGAGGAAAACCTTGAGGGTATGGGTGAGGTTGCTGTCCATGGGGCCAAGAGTCTGCATATCAGAGAGGACAATATTATGCTAGTTGTGAATGGGTGGATCCCCTGATCGGTTTATGTGGTAGTATGGTATATTTATGATAAATTACCGTATGTTAGATTTTATGGTTTTGGAAATTATATTGTTAGTGCTCATAGATTATAGTATATAATTTCAGGGTATTTACTTTGAGAAACTTTATGTTTCATTATTTAATCATTCTTGTCATATTATTATTATTGAAGATGAAACTTGCATTTCCCTCACCCCCATTAATTATGCTACTTACTGGGCTTTAGCTCATCCCAATTTTTCACAGTCTTACAGATTAATTAGCTATATCATGGGAATAAAGCTTGCCTTATCGGTAGTGAGTGGAGTTTTATGCTGAATTGGGAGACTTACATTACTAATGGTTGGTTATTCGATCTAGTTGTTTTTAAGGGAGCTTGCAGTAGTTAATTTTATTAGAAGTTGGGCTCTTGAGGCTTGTTAGCCCAAGAGTTCTATTGGGATTGCATATTTTAGAGAACTTTGGGACTTTCCATTTAAATCATCAGAGTTTTGTAATATATTCATGTATTATGTGAAGGCACATGATTTTTAGTTATTGTTCGTAAATATGTTATAGAGCTCTAACTTACTTTGAGAGTATATTCAATGGAATTATTATGATAATTCTTGATGTTAGTACTTGATATGATTTTGTGGATTGAATTGTCAAAAAAAGAAAAATCTACAGGTACTTTGAGACGACTTTCTCATGCTTTGAACCTTTTGGGGTTTGGGGTGTGACACAAGGCCCAATATACGATCTTGGGCTTTTATCCCCACAATATTTATTTAGATACAGTACACGCAGAAGAAATACATAAGCTTCATGATGTTGTTGCTGTTGTTGTTGTTTGTTTGTTTTTTTTTTATAATAAAATCTTTAAATTTTGTATAGGTGTTTTAAAATTTGTAATTTCTTATTTCCTAATCCCTTTCTATTGTTTTAATGATTTTCCTTTGTATCATCTAAACGTTTATTTTAAAAAATGATTTTGGTGCTTTGCATAGCTTAAAACCGCTGTAAAGTAATACCATAGAACAGGGATCGCCATTCATGAACATTTTTTGAAGAAACTTGTCCTTCTTGATTCGATATTGACACTACAAAAAACTGGACTTATAGTGGCATTTGTGAAACGCCACTATAGGCCCATTTTGGCTATAGTGGCGTTTAAAAACGCCACTATTGTACCACTATTATAGACCTATAGTGGCATTTTACAAAAATGCCACTATAGGACCGCCGACAAACGCCACTATAGCCTTTTTAAAAATAAAAAATATTGGTCTATAGTGGCGTTTACAAATGCCACTATAGGTCTATAGTGACGGTACAATAGTGGTGTTTGTGAAACGCCACTATAGACTCTACAAACGCCACTATAGCCAAAAAACCACCCAAAAAAAATTGATTACCAAAAATTAATTTTTGGTAATCAAAAGAATTTTTTTTTTTCACGTGAAAAAGTTTTTTTTAATTAAATTAAAAGATACAAAACAAAACAAAACACATAAATAAAATAAAATACATAAACAAAACAAAATACAAAACACTATAGCTATCCCAGCAAATTCAAAATGAAACACAAACCCACCTAAAAAAAAATTCAAAATCAAACACAAAATGCTCACATCCAAAAATTAAAAAAAAAAAAAAAAAGAGCAACTCCACCCCAACACATTCAGCCTCCACAGACCAACCTGTAAAATGAAATCATCAAGTTGATCAGAAATCTCATAGACTCACGAAGCAAAGTTGACAACAAACAAGGAATAGACCAAAACTATTATCAAAAAATAAACAGACCAAAAGAATCATAATTTAAAAAAGAAAAAAAAAATGCTTACCTGCAACTATACAACCAATGGCTTCAAACACTATCTACAAATTTGAACAAAATCTATAAGCTGCAACACCATCTGCAAATCCAAAACCTACAAACATTAACACCACCACAAATAAAACAAAAGAAATAAAATCAAAATGGACAGGAAGAGAAAAGTATCAATTCAGGTGTGAAGTGAAAGAAGAGTGAAAGAAAAAGAAAAGAAGAAAGATGAAGGAGCGGAGACAAGGAAAAAAAAAAAAAAAAAAAACAAACAAACAAAAGAGAAAGGAAGTCTGAGACTTGGGTTATCAAAAAATAAACAGACCAAAAGAATCATAATTTAAAAAAAAATGCTTACCTGCAACTATACAACCAATGGCTTCAAACACTATCTACAAATTTGAACAAAATCAATAAGCTGCAACACCATTGCAAATCCAAAACCTACAAACATTAACACCACCACAAATAAAACAAAAGAAATAAAATCAAAATGGACAGGAAGAGAAAAGTATCAATTCAGGTGTGAAGTGAAAGAAAAAGAAAAGAAGAAAGATGAAGGAGTAGAGACAAGGAAAAAAAAAAACAAACAAACAAACAAAAGAGAAAGGAAGTCTGAGACTTGGCGTGGAGAGATAAGGGAGAAAAAGAAAGAAAGGAAAAAAAAACAAAAAAAAACCAAAAGAGAAATTAAGGACATATGAGACTTGGCGTGGAGATAAGGGAGAGATATGGGAGAGTGGGGGTAGGTGGGGGGTTTTAATGTTTTTTTAAATTTATATATATATAAAAAGATAAATGATAAGTATGTATGTGTATATATATATATATATATATATATAAATGATATATTCACAACATTTTCACAATATTTTTATAAAAACTTTTTAGTGACAGATTGTTATTGGTTGTTATTGTTAGGGCAAAAAATTAATCTTAGTGTTAGGTTCAAATTTGAACCAATAACAACTAACTACCTATGATTTGTTGTGAAAATATTGTAGACGTAGCATCTCTCATACATAAAAAATATATATATATATAAAGAGAAATGATATGTTAACAACATTTTCACAACAAATTTTAAGTGGTAGGTTGCTACTGGTTGTTATTGTTAAGGCAAAAAAGTAATCTTAGTGTTAGATTCAAATTTAAACCAATAACAACTAACCACTTAAGATTTGTTGTGAAAATATTGTAAACATTACATCTCTCATTTAATAAATCTATAATAATATATACATTTAAATATATATATATATATATAGAGTTATTTATATTATATTCAAATATTTTGCAATATACCATAGAATATTCTAGACATATTCTATAGATTTCTTTAGCGCTGAAACTCATTCAGTTTTAGTTTCAGTTTTTTTTTTTTTTTTTTTTGGGAATATTGCAGAAGATGAACTTTTTGGACCTATAGTGGCGTTTACCAAACGCCACTATAGGCCCCCTATTTTAATTTTTTTTTCCCGCTGGATTCTTTTTCTTAATGTTATTTTTTTTTTGTGCTGGGATATAGTGGCGTTTCGCAAACGCCACTATAGGTCATACTCTTACAAACAGACCCTATATTTTCTCCTTTGAAGTACTCAGTTCTATAAGCTATATGGATTATGGGGTGCCACCGACACTCCTTCGAGATCATTTGTGTGATCCAGAGTAACTGGAATTCATGCGACATTTTTATAAAGGTATCATCAAAAGGTTTCCTCATTTGGATTTATTTGGAAAACTTGGTTTGACTAAAAATGAGCATGAAATTACAAATATTGAAAACTATTTTCCATTTCCTAGCGTGAAGATATACCTTATTTTCGTGTAGGGGCACCATGTACTAGGCGACATTTCTTTTGTCTTAGCTAGAGAGAATGAAATTTACCACAGAATAATTCGATTATTCAATAATTAAATTTACAACCCAAAAATTTCCAAACCCAAGCCCATATAGAAAACAGATATTGGATAATAGCCACTCCCATTATTTAAACATTTCAATTTCCTCTAATTTTCAGCCTATGACAGTATGACAATATCCAATCTTAAAAAAAAAAAATAAATAAATAAAAAAATAAATAAAATAAAATAAAATTGAAAAGACCATTCCAATCTAGTTATGCAAATTAAAATTCTTCATTATAAATTACCAAAAAGTTACTACAGTATGTTAAAATAATCTAAAAAACTCTTTTTATATAATTTTTTTACACAGGTTAAAAAAAAAAACATTCCACCACCGCAAAATCTCAAAAAAAATCCTTTGATCCCAAAAGTTCAGATCTAAGACAAGCCGCAAAAACTCGACAAAAAATCTTTAAATTAAAATCTCATCTCAAATTGTACTATGCAAACACTAAATAAAAAACATCAGCGATTTTCATTGTCACATTTGTAAATAAAGCAAAAAACCTTTTTTTTTGTTCCCAAGTCCTCACTTTTTTGAATGACATTTTCTCAATATAATGAGAATGACATAATTAAATACAGAAGTCAAATATTTTTTGCTGTTATGTACACATTAATTTAATCAAGTCTCATTCACATAAACTTGATCATAAATATATTATTATGTTTGAATTGCGCTTGTTTAATAATCAAGCCTACTTTTAAGTATAAGATTGGCTTGTTTTCTAAATATATACGAACATAAACAAATTTTTTCTTAATTAAGTCAAGCTCTAGTTTTTCATAATAAATAGCACGATTTATTTATAGCCGTATTTCTAACTAGTTCAAGTAGCTAGATTACTCATAAAGATGTCAGCATTGGAATTACATGTTAAAGCATCAACATATTTGTTTAGACAATGACTAATATAACAAATTTAAATGAAACTGACCAACTCTATAAAATTTTATTTCCTACAAACTATATATAAAGTTGAATTCACAACATTTAAATTCATAATGGTAATAAAAAATAGAGCATTCTGACAAATTGAACTCCCAATAGCAAATTGTAGTCCAACAACTTAATTAAGAAGGTAGATAATTTTCATTTCACCCACATGTATATGTTTTGCTTTATTGAAATAGAACACACAGTACAAGTCCTGCATCAATATTATTGGAGAAAGTGTATCAATCATTAATAACCTGAGCCATCAGACTCTTGAAGAACATAGAAATGTAAATACTTGTTAATCTTCCGAAAGCCAGTGAGGAATAGTCACCCTGTATTTACATTGCGGTGCCTTCTTCAAGATAGCCCACACCAAATGAAAGTAGAGTGGAAACACTGCCATAGAAAACAATGTTACTAGAGCGTAGGTCACTATATACGAGGTGGAAGACACAAATTTTAGTTGATTCCTAAAGATGAAGAAATGTCCGGTTGTGAAAGATACCAAGGTAGAAGCTATGGACATGTAGAATGCTGTTAAACCCAGCAAAAGCTTCCATGGTAAGGCGTGGCGGAAATCTTTTTCTCTATACCCTGATGTGAGAATTGAAAGGAACATGACCACTGCTACGAGTGAAGTGTAAAAGGAGACAAAGGATGAGCCGGCGAAAATTTTGGATGCCTCGGAGTGTTTATTTCCTTCAACAACCTCAGGCAAGTTGGTTGCCGTGGAAAAGGTACTCGTGACAAAGAGACCTGCTACGACCGAGCATGCATTTGCTGTGTTGCTTAGCCAATCCCCTCCTTGTTTAACAAGATCCTCATGTGTTTTGGTGAAAATCTCCTCTGGGGTTTGGCCTTTCTTGTTGAGGAGAGGAAGGAGGCTTCTTTCCATGGAGTTCTTTATGTACTGCGTGCCACAAAAAAAAAAAAAAAAAAAAAAAAAAAAAAGAAGAAGGGAAAGACAAGGTTAATTATTGTTTCATACTTTCACTACATCTATGGTTGTAAATTGAACCTAAGACCTAGCTAGCATAGTAGAAGCTAAGGAACGCATTGATTTGTTTCTTTCTGAGAGCAAGATCCAGTTGATAACCCCGATATAGTAGTTTCAGACATGCGGTAGTGGAGTGGTGGTCTCTGTCCTTTATCCAAGATCTACGTGCTCTCTCTCTAGTTGTATTAAAACAAAATTGAAAATGTTATCCAAAATCCCTCTTTGTGTTTTTAACAAAATCAAATGTTGAGAAATAGTTTGTCTTAATTATCCTCAAACCTAGTTAGTGAGGAGTTAGGACTTTTTTTTTAGTAATGTTACGTTCATAACATTTTCATAACAAATTTTAGGTGACAAATTGATATTAGTAGGTAAAACATTGATATCAATGGTAGACTCATATTAATCGCAAGTTGATATACTTAATAATAATTTAAAATTTTGAGATAATCCATAGATAAACATTAACTATTTGAGATTTTTTTTTATAAAAAAAATTACCCCATAAAGAGCAATAATTTAGCTAGTTTTACAAGTAAAGTCTTTTATCTTTAAATGAGATATATGGTTTGAATCTCACCAAAAACCAATTGATTTTTTGATTTAATAATAAAGAAAAATTATTATGAAGTAAATGCATGCGTAGAAATTTCGTAGCATATATCAACAACAACAAAAAAGTCCTCTTAAACTTGGATGTTTTGGGCTCGTACCTCATACAATCTGATTTCCCATTGCATTTGGGATGCTGCTCCTGGAACTGGCCAATTAAATTCCGCTTTTGTCGCAGCAAGATGCAGTACACTGTTACCTTTATTATCCACTTCACTAAATAAGCTGTCTCTTATAACATTCTTCTTCTTGAGAGAGAGTAGGAGTTCATATACACAAGGTTGCTTATGCTCCACTGTCAATAGCACTATGTTCTTTTGGTCTTTATCCACATCATACATGGCCACAGGATAAATTTCAAGGATTTTTCTCACCATTTCAGTAATTCCATTCTTCGCTGCCATTAGTATTACCTCTGTAGGCTCAGTGTCTCCTTCCTTTTCTTTCTCTGTCAATGCATAAGACAATAATTTTAACTTCAATTATAGCCAAATCTTGGTAATAAATCAAATCTTGAACTTCGAATTATTTTTGTTGGAAAATGAACATGACATTTTGATACATTGATGATTGAACATATCTTTCTAGAAATGTACTATAAAATTATTCATGTAGGAAATTGATGAAGTACATGTACGAATGTTATGAGTGAGGGTAAAAGTTCTGGTGAATGAAGAAATAGATGAAACTGCAGAGGCCATTTCTTGGATAAAGGAACATAGGGTCTGACAAAGATTTAGAGATGGTGTGCAAGGCATATATAATATGGGACGAATGGGTATATTCTAACACAGACTGGCGCGTCATGCCTGAGTTGTAGAAGATACAAAATTCTATGTGGACCGTGATGTGAAACCACTTTTTTTTTTTTGTACTAGTAAAACCTTCCTTTTAATTTTCCTTTTAATTTCGTAATTTTGTCACAATACTTCACTTTTCAAAAAAAAAAAAAAAAAACCAACAAGACTATTTAAATCTCTTGGAATATGATATTTTATGTTTGATTTCAGGATATTTTTGTTAGTATTCTGATTATCCATAATATATTTGTTTATTTATGACAGTGAAATCCTACATAACACAGTATTTTACAAATAGAATTTTTTGAAATAATTAAATATGAAAGATACTTGTGAGGCTAAAGAATTTGACAACTTCGGTCCACTTTATACTAAGCCCAAGGCCCGCGCTAAGGAGGAAGAAATGTTTGAGGATGAAAGAAGCAAGTCCAAGGTGCCATGAAACATTGCCGAGGACGATCCTGTCCTCGGCCAACCAAGATCACAGAAGGGAAGAGCGGCATGCCAACAAAGGCAGCCTACTAGAGCATCCCAAGGAAAATGACAGGTACAATGAGTCGGCCATGGAAGCATAGTGGGGGAGCAATTCAAGGAGAAACTATCACCTCCGCATTAAATGCCCATAACTAACGCTTTGACCGCATTAATGAGGAAATGACCCCTGAACAGTGCTATATCGATTATCACAACTCGCAGAACGCCAGAGAGGGTGTCTGATGGGACAGACACTCAAATATAGGCTTGGATGATCAACAAGTGAAGGGTCAAGATCGTTTAAGGAGGACTATATAATAGGAGAAACTCACCATGGAGAGGGGGCTGGGAAAAAGGGAGAGAGAAAGCACTATAGCAATCTCAAGAACTCCTGCAAACCATTGTCATCCAATATATACAAGAGCAGAGCTCATCGGATTGTGCCGAGGACAAACTTCTCTGATAAACTCAGTTCATTTCTATTTGATCGTCATGAAAACCCATTTTAACTGTTATCCATGCACTAAAACCTAGCTCTTTGACCCACTCTCTACAAATTTATTATACTGGTCTTACTGGGCCAAGACCCTATACATTTTGGGCTTGGTCTGAAAATCGTGTCCCTACAATACTTAATGATCAAATTATTAACGAAAATAAATGGTATGACTAACATGAAAACTAAATCAAACATAAATGACCATAATTTTTAAATCATAACTAGTAAAATTGAAAGCAAATTCAAACGTTAAGGGCCAAAAATGTACCATAATCTATTTTTTACCTATCCTAAACTCTGTTTTATAATTTTCCTTCACTCTTCTATATTTTATTTTCATTCTTATAATTTTCTTTAGAAACTTGTTGGGTGAAAGATTTTTTTTTTTTTTTTTTTTTTAACATAAGATTTTTTTTTTTAATCAATTTAATATGTGCATATAATCAGGGGAGAGGGAGGAGGTCCATGGCGCTCTGACTATTGAGCAACTCCCTCCCTTTTACATACATACATACATACATATGTGTGTGTGTCCCTTTGGATTACGAAAAGTATTCTATCTTTTTGTTTTGAAAAAAAAAGTATTATATCTATGTAAATGATTAATAATGCAGTTGTTTTTTCCCCCTCTATATTTAGTTTTATATGATACGTAACTCATTAAACAAAGTGTATTCCTTGACATAAGTCTAAAAATCTTTAGTTGCCATGATCGATCATGTTATGTTATTGATTTTGCAATGTCTTTAAGATATGTTATTCTTAATGTAGTATTCGTTTCACTTACCATCTTGAGCCATATCGCACAGAAATTGAATGAAGTTGATGCATGTTTGGTAGTTCCTGGGAAATTTGTCTTCACATATTTTTGTCAATTGTCTCGAATTGATTTTCTCAGTCGCATCAGCCTGCGGTGTACCTTCCAAAAAAAACAGAAAAGCAAAGAATAAAAATGACAATTAATGTTGAAGGTATCCTTCAACGAAAAATGATGTGCACGGGTATAACCCATCTAAATCGGAGTTCTGTCAGAATTCTTTGCGGAACGCAATGTGAAACCCTCTTCTTCTTTGCTCTTTTTATTTGTCTAAGTGAAATCTTCCTTTCAAGTTTCCTTTCAATTTCTTAATTTTGAAACAAAACTTTACATTCAAAGCATATTTCATTATACCAAAGAAAGCCAGAACATATGTAAGTTATATGTTCCCAAAAGTAGATAAGTAAATCTTTGATGGAAGTATATTTTATTTTTTATAAATAAAAAATGCTAAATCTTGTAATAATATATATAAGGCTATTCTTCAATGTAGTTGTTGTTTTTTTTTTTTTTTTTTTTAAATGTTTAGCTGGGCTTCTAATAAAAAAAAATTTGTTGTCCCCATATTTCATTTACTAGATTTTCTTTTTAAAGATTGTAATATAAATTAAGAGATTAAATATTATTTACATAATGAATAATTATTTAAACCATATACAATTAAAAGTTTTATAACTCAATTGGTTAGCACTTAACACCTTTTGGTTTTTCCAAGAGATGCAAGATTTAAATCTCTTCTCTTCCATTACAATAGTCAAATTAAAATAATAATAATAATAAATGGGGTAATTATACTTTTCCCTTGAGTTTTGGAAAAATGACACTCTACTCCAAACTTGAAGGAAAAAAAAAATATTTTCTCCACTTGATATCCGTTTGACCAAATTTTGTTAAATTAATATTTAAAATATTGTATTCTATCCTGCCCTTTGCTTAAAGGTCAGTTTCCAAAATTATCCTCAATTTCAAAATTAAAATCAGCCGTTTAAAATTTTTAATTAAAATGTATTTTAAATTGTGTGTTTTTATTTTAAATTTATCAATTATGTTTTTACTGTTTATGGTTAAACTTTTGTAAAAATGTTTTTAAAGAAATTTAGAATATTTAGTTATTAATATACAGAAAAAGGGAGAGTGTTAATTTTTTCAAACTTCAAGGAATGATTTTTTTTTTTTTTTTCAAGTTCAGAGTGAAATGTCATTCTCCCATATTTGGAGATCGAGGGGGGAGTGTTATTACCTCTAAATAACTAAATTAAACTATTTATAATAGGATAATAATTCTAAATCGAAAAAAAAAAAAGTAATTATCTTTAAAAAAAAATAGTCTAGAATATAACTAGGACTACTGGACTAGATCGTTACCTTTTTCAAGCTTTTTGTCTCCGCTTTGGCGTACTGATGAAGGCGGAATCGGATACATCTCAGCGTCCTTCAGCAGTTCGTTCATGATCAGAACAGACCATGTGTGCCTCTCCTTCGTCCTCCTTACCTCCTTTGCCTTCTTCAAAGGTTCTAAAAATATACCACCAATATATGAGCAAGGAAATATATAAAGAAAACAGAACAGAAAACAGTGGAAGGTGAATGAATACCGATAAATAAATATCGCAATGCCTTGAAGACAAGTTTTACAAACAAACAGCAGGTTTTGTAATTATTTGGAAATTGATGCCCTCGAGTTCCATTGCGTGAGTCGTATCCTACAGTACAAAATTGATCCTCATCAATCCATAATTTCATTCTCTCAAATAGACCAATCGCAACAGAATCACAAGTCAAACCACTAAAATGAATTTGGGTAGTAGTTACTCAGAAAAATAAATAAAAATTGTGGGGAAGTTTTTTCTCAAACTTCTTAGCCACAAGCACACAATTAGTGTTATCATTTTTCTTTCTCATTACATATAGTAGTGTGATCATTTCTCGCTTTGATATCTACCTCCCCAGGTAAAGTGGTGTCTTTCAGGGTCCTCTGCATCAACTTCGCCGACTGCTTTCTTTGAACCTTTTCTGTCAAATGCTGACAATGAAAATTAAGGATATCAGTTATAAAAAATATCTCTAATGAAAGTGTCATTATTATTTATTAATAGTTCAGTACACATAATGAATAGTCATTCCATAGGAATAATTATTCCTTGCAATGACAAGGTAACCAAACAATTGAATGATGGGTTTTCAAAAAAAAAAAACAATTGAATGATGGTTACAAATGAATAACTATTTCATTTTTGGATTTTTTATTTATTTTATTATTTATATATATATATATATATATATATATATATATATATCCAATGTCCCTTTAGTTTTTTCTCTATCTACTTGAACAAACTAATAATGTTAAATGTATATGTATATATTTTTTCTTTAGTAACACATTGAGACGCGTGTGTGTGAACGTACATTTCTCACTTTGGTGTTTACCTCCATGGGTGACTCGTTCTCTTTCGAGGTTCTGATCATCTGCTCGCGAAATTAGTTCCTCGTCTGTTGTGGAAAATGCTGAAATGAAAGCAGCTTAGGCTGTGTTTGGTTCATGTAAAATATTTTCCGGAAAATAAATATTTTTCGGAAATGCTATTTTCGGGAAAGGAAAATATTTTCTAAGTGTTTGGCTGCATTATGAAAATTTTTCTAGAAAATGTTTTCATGTGTTTGGTTGCATTCTGAAAATGCTATTTTCCTACTACTTTCTCACATTTTCTCACCCATTTTCTCAGTTACCAAACAAATTTTATAATAGAAAATTTCAACATATAAACTTAAAAAAACAAAAATCACAACAACACCATTCGATCAAATCCACCATTCGGTCAAACTGAGAGAGCGAGGAAGAGAGAGTGATCAAAAATGGAGGGAAAGGGAGAGATCGGTCATGGGTCATGGGCGACGAGATCGGTCATGGGTAACGACGGCGCCGATGAGATCGGTGGTGATGCGATCTCAGTGTGGTGTGATCGGTCTGGGGTGATGGGATCTTCAGTGGATCGGTCTTCGATGGGGTACGATCGGTCTTTGGTGGTGATGCGATCTCGGTGGTGGTGCTAGGGTGCGATCGGTTCAACCTGCCCGCGGTAACTCTCTCTTCTTTCTCTCTCTCTCTCTTTGCGTGTCTGAGACCCGAAAATGGTTTGAAGTGAAAATAGAAAAGGAAACCAATTTCCGGGTCAAGCGAGTAAAACACACGGTCAAAAGAAACCAATTTCCGGAAAATTTATTTTTCATGCGCAACCAAACACCCGCATTTACCGAAAAGCATTTTCGGAAGTGATTTGAAGCCAAAACAAACACAGCCTTAGTTACAAACCACATTGTAAATGATTTTTTCAAGCTACAAGATGATGATGTAAGATCGGGTCATACTACAAGGAAATGAACTTTAATCTCCCTAGTTACTCTTATTGCGCTATTATTTGCTGATTTCTGATATGAGATTGTGAATCTGTCAAGAAATATTTTGCCATAGATACAGAAAATGAAGAACAATTAATATATATATATATATATATATTTTTTTTTTACGAAAAAAAAAGGTAGGGAGAACAACTTGAGTTGACGTCTTCCACTTAAGCGTGATCATAGTAACACCTTACTTGCTAGACCCAGGCATGCAGAAGCAGAGAATCCGAATAAGCCATAACTGTGCAACACTGCAGCCCCATTGAGAGTAAGGAGTTTTTTATCCCAAGTGCTTCCCAAGATTAGAATTTGAGACCTTCACCTCCAAACCTTTAAGAGTGAGTTCATGACCACTAGACCAACCACCCTCGGAGGTAACAATTAAAATATATGACTCACTCTCAAAGCATTTTAATTATAGATATACTACCACCGCACACTCTTAGTGCAATGATCACCTCACAAGTATAAGTACTTGTAGGGTGTGAGGGGCAATGGCTATGATTTAAGTCTCCAAGAAGGAGTTTCACACACATATATACATTTAGATTAGACTAGAGTAAAATTTCTATCTCGTATAAAAAAAAAATTATAGATAAACTAGTCCTTTCGGAACAAATATTCCACCTATAACTATAATAATTGTGTTTGTTAAATAGACATAACTATTGGAAGGATTGTGTCTATTGAGTTTGAATATTCCAAATGAATGGCTTCACGTGGAATATATTATAAATTTATTACTAGTCCAACGGAAACATAGGGTGTGTGATGCACACCGATTACAATTTGATTGCCCTCACATTCCATCATCTTCTACTTGATCACACTACAATATAAATGATAAATAATATTATAGTTAAGCATAATTTTGTAAATACCATAATTTGATTGGACAAAGTTATTCACAAAACTGGTTTAGATAAAATTGGTCAACTCATAATTTGTTGCTACCATAATTTGTGTCAACTGATTACTTGGTGATTCATAAAATAATTCATATGTATTATTTAAAAATGTCACATAATTTATTAAATAGGTAATGTAAAAGCACACATGAAATGTTTTATCAATAATTATATAGTGTACTGAAAATTTCTTCTGTCAAAAAATTGGTTTCAAGGTAAGTTTTTTCATAATTATTTATGCAAACTTTACTCTATGCACACACATGTTAGTGTAAGAATATGAATAGTCATACATGTACAGCTTTTGTCACCACAATCAAATTACATCCTTCTCGTCATGCTCTTCCACTATAATAGCATACTGTAGGTGACTTTGATTCACTATCTTGTGATCAACATTATAACCTCATGTCTAACAACATAGTCTACAGCCATGCCATCATTGATAAATGATAACCTCTATCCAACACGTGTTAATCTTGCATATTATTATATTAACTAGCGTCCACAATATGCCAGTATCTTGGGAAAATATTAGTTTACATGGTATCAATGAAAAATGTAAAACATTGTAGACACGTAAAATATGTATTTTTTTTTATAAATAATATTGTATATTTTTTGCAAAATGTGCAGTGGGGGCTCCACAAATTTTTTTTTTTCAGTGGAGTAATTAAGAAAATTAAATAAAACAAAATTTAAGAAAAAAAAACTTGAATATATCTAGATATTGACAAAAAAAAAACACAAACACACACACGCACAAATACATGAAATTTTACAATTATCTTTTACTGAGTTTTTATTTTTTGAAATCATTATAAGGTAATTCATTATCAGTTGTTGTTATTTATAATATCTTCTACCGTTAACATTTCAATTGTGCCAGACAAAGAAGAATCACATAACATGTTTCATCCAAAATTTTCCAGTTTTTTACTGTTATATATATATATATCTCATAATACTTATTAGGTAAATTACAAAATTGGTCTCTATCTTTTATATCTTATTTTAATTTGGTTTTCAACTTTTTAATTATGACAATTTAATTTCTAACATTTTCAGTATTGTATCAATTTAATCTCTATCGTTATGACATTATATATCTCTGAAATGAAAATAAGAATAATAAAAAAAGAAAAAATAAAGTTCTCACTCTCTCGACCTCTCCGCTCACCGATGTCACTCTCAGTTTCTTGACCTCATACCAACGCAAAACCAGCGTCTTTCTCTTTCCTCTCTTTCTCCGCTGCTTACGACTTTGAAGCTGATTTCATCTTATTTAACGCCCAAGAAATTTTACATTGCAAAAGTTATATTTAAAGTCAAAAGAAATTTTCATATGTCAGCTTTTTTCATATTTTTATATTTTTCTAAAGCCAACCCTTCAATCATGGGATGAACTACCATTTAAAAAAAAATGTATTAACATCAATGCATTTTTCTTTGGATCTAGTCACTTTATACCCCAATAGGCGCTGTATCAAGATCAAGGCAAGCAGTTAGAGCAGAAGAAACATGGTTCAACATGCATAGCTGAAGTTCAAGAAGCCATATCTAATGCTCTTGTCGTTCAGTAGCTGTTGAGATTTGTAAATAATAAACGACTAGTAGTTTAGTTTATTTTGGGAATGTCATTAGTGTTCACACGTGAGTAGTTTAATTTGATCACACGTGAGATTGGTTGTTAGGCAGTTGGATTAGTTTGTTAAGCACTCTGTTTTTCTGTTTCAGCCTCAGTGGAACATAATCATGTATATATACTCATAAGCTAAATTAATGAAGTAATTCAGTTTTTCCCAATTCTTCATTTCTTCATATGGTATCAGAGCATGAGATCCTGAGTTCGATCATTATCTCCTCCACTCTACCTCCCATTTAAATTCCCACGTGTTGGGCCTCACCTATTAAAATGTAGTTTCGGCTCACACGTGAGGGGGAGTGTTAGAAGTATTGGTTAAATGATTAAATTTACCATATCCCAACAGCTTAAGCTTTTGGACAATCGGTAATTTAACATGGTATCAGAGCTCTCTAGAGACTCAGAATTCTAGGGTTTACGAATTTGGGATTTCTTTTCGCCATTGTTGTTTCTCAAGCTTTCTTCAAATCCTTTCACGATTTTCTTTCGGCTTTCTCAAGCTTCCTCAGAATCTCAAGGATTTAAGCTTTTCCTTTTGCTTCAATGGCGGATGCACCAACAACTAACACTGAATCTTCATCTTCCTCACAAGAATCATATAATTTCAATGATCCCCTGTTCTTACATCCTGGAGAAAATCCAGGAGCTGTTCTTTCTTCTCAGCTTTTGATTGGAGAAGAGAACTACTCTGCATGGGCAAGATCGGTGAGGAAATCTTTGATTGGTAAGAATAAACTTGGTTTTATAGATGGATCCATAACTATTTCTTCTCCACTCGTGAATTCACCAACTGCTATTCAAGCATGGATTCGTGCTGATAACATAGTTGGTACTTGGATTACTAACTCAGTATCACCAAAACTTCAGGGTAGTATCATTTACAGAGATACTGCCTTTGAGATTTGGACTGAGCTTCGAGATACCTTCAGTCAAGGGAATGGGACCAAGGTTTTCAACATTCAGAAGCAAATTGCTGAGATTCATCAGGGAGAACAATCACTCACTGACTACTTCACTCAGCTTAAGGTCTTGTGGGATCAGCTTCAGAATCTTAGTCCATTTCCCCAATGCACCTGTGGCAAGTGTGTATGTAATGTTAATCAAAGGTTGAAGGATCTACAAGCAAAAGAAGCAACAATGAAGTTTCTTATGGGAGTTAACGATGTGTTTTCTCAAGTTAGAACACAAATTTGCTTATGGATCCACTGCCTTCTGTTAACAAGGCCCATTCTTTGTTCATCCAAGAGGAAATGCAGAAATCAGTTGTCAATTCTGTTAGAATTGAGTCTACTGTTTTGGCTACCAAGGGCTCAGGCAATAATCCAAAAGGAAAAGAAAGGCCTTTATGCACTCACTGTGGAAAGTTGGGTCACACTGTGGATAAGTGTTACAAGTTGCATGGTTTCCCACCGGGTTACAAATTTAAGAACAGAAATATGATGGCTCATCAAGTTTCAGCAATGGCAAATCAGTTTCAGGGTCAATGCTTAGCTCCAATGGTTGATTCTACTCATGTTACCACTGCTAAAGCACCTGCATTTACTCCTGATCAGTATCAACAGCTTCTGTCTTTGATTGGAGTTCATCACACTTCATCTGTTCCAGAACCTCATATGGTTAATGCTACATCTTTGTCATCCAATGCAGTAACAGGTACTATTTCTTCACCACATTCAGTCTTTTCTGCTAAGGTTGTGAATAGAAAAGCTTTTGGTGTTGAAACTTGGGTTTTAGATACTGGTGCTACAGATCACATAGTTTGTTCAATGCATTTGTTGACTTCTTTTACTGCAATTTCTAATTCTGTGGTTGAATTACCTAATGGAGAGGCTGCTCTTGTGACTCATGTTGGTACACTTAAACTTTCTTCACACATTACCCTCACAAATGTCCTGTGTGTGCCTTCTTTTTCATTTAATTTGATCTCTGTCAATGCCTTAACTCATTCTCAGCCCCTTTGCCTGGTATTTCTTTCCAACTATTGTTTTATACAGGACCTTACCTGTTGGAACACGATTGGAATGAGCAGAATGCATGATGGACTCTATTTGTTGCAAGGTTCTAGCCTTTCCACAGCTTCCAAGTCTCTTGATGATTTTCTTCTCAAGAATAAATTCAGCTCATTTACTTCCTTTTCATCTTCTATTTCTTCTGCCAATTTGTATTCTCTATGGCATTCTAGATTAGGACATCCATCTGATAATAAACTTCATTCTTTAGGACATATTTTTCCTTTCTTGCAAAATTGTTGTACTAAAGATTGTATTGTATGTCCTTTGGCAAAGCAAAAGAGACTACCCTTTCCCTTTGATAATAAAAGAGCTGCTCATTCTTTTGATCTTGTTCATATGGATGTTTGGGGACCTTTTTCCATTCCTGCCACTGCTGGACATAGATATTTTCTTACCATTGTAGATGATGCATCAAGAGCTACTTGGGTTTTCCTTATGAAAGCAAAATCAGAAGTTAGGCCTTTGATTATTTCATTTTATAATATGGTACATACTCAATTCCAAACCAGAATTAAGTCCATCAGAACTGATAATGCCTTAGAGTTTAACATGTTTGAATTCTACAATTCTAAAGGCATTATTCATCAACAAAGCTGTGTTTACACTCCACAACAAAATTCAGTTGTGGAGAGGAAACACCAGCATATTTTGGCTATAGCTAGGGCCCTACAAATTCAGTCCAACATTCCTCTTGTTTTCTGGGGTGATTGCATTCTCACAGCTGTCTATTTGATCAATAGACTTCCTGCTCCTTTTCTGCAACATAAGTCCCCACATGAGGTCCTTTTCAATCAAGTTCCTTCTTACTCTCATCTCAAAACTTTTGGCTGCCTTTGTTTTGCCACTAATGTTTCTCCACATAAACACAAGTTCACTCCTCGGGCTAGGAAGTCAGTTTTCTTAGGGTATCCTTTTAATATCAAAGGTTACAAACTACTTGATCTTCAATCTCATTCCATTTTTATTTCTAGAGATGTGATATTTCATGAAAAGGTTTTCCCTTTTGGCTCACACACCTCCCTTCCTCATTCTGCCTTAATTCCTTTGCCTAGTTTTCCTTCCATTTCCCCAGCTTTTCTTGATCCTATCTCTTCTGTCAGTACTAATTCCATTGTACAGATACATCATGATCTTGACACAGATGATCAAGCCTTTCTTGATGCCCTTGATCATGTTGTTTCTGACATACTTGAGCATGATGTTTCTGTTACTCCAGCTGTACCCCTTAATGTCCCTAGAAGGTCCAATAGGGTGCCTAAACCTCCATCCTATCTTAAGGCTTATCATTGTAACCAAGTTTCATCTGCATCCTATTCCAGTCAGCTCCAATTAGGTACTTCCTATCCTCTTTCTTCTTACCTCTCTTATGACAATTTATCTTCCACCTACAAATCCTTTTGTTGCTCCATTTGTACCACCTCAGAACCTAAACATTTTTCACAAGCAGTGTCTGATCCTAAGTGGCAAGATGCCATGGATGCTGAGATTGCAGCCTTAGAAGCAAACAATACTTGGACTATCACTCCCTTGCCTCATGATAAACATCCTATTGGGTGCAAATGGGTCTATAGGATTAAGTATAAGGCTGATGGAGCTGTTGAAAGGTATAAGGATAGGTTGGTTGCAAAGGGTTTTACCCAAAAGGAGGGTTTAGATTACCTTGAGACATTCAGTCCTATTGCTAAGATGGTTTCTGTGAAGTGTGTTCTGGCAGTTGCTGCTGTGAAGGGCTGGTTCCTTAGCCAACTTGATGTAAATAACGCTTTTCTTCATGGTGATTTACATGAAGAAGTATATATGGCTCTTCCACCTGGATTTCACAGCAAGGGGGAGCATGGAGAGCAGCTTGTATGCAGATTAAACAAGTCCATTTATGGTCTTAAACAGGCATCAAGACAGTGGTTCTCTAAATTCTCAACCACACTTATTCAGCTTGGCTTCATTCAATCCAAAGCAGATTATTCACTCTTTACCAGGAAACAAGGAGCTTCTTTTATTGTTTTATTAGTCTATGTTGATGATGTTCTTATAGCAAGCAATGACAAAGAGCAAGTTGATCAGTTTAAGGTGATGCTGAATCAGAAATTCAAGTTGAAGGATTTGGGTGCATTGAGATATTTTCTTGGTTTGGAGGTAGCTAGAACAGCCAAAGGAATCTCTTTGTGTCAAAGGAAATATGCCCTTGAGATTTTGGAGGATGCAGGACTTCTTGGTTGCAAACCTGTCAAAGTTCCTATGGATCCGAATCTAAAACTTAGCAAGCATGAAGGCTTATTGCTTGATGATCCAGGTCAGTATAGAAGATTGGTGGGAAGGTTGTTGTACCTAAGCATTACTAGGCCTGATATCACATTTGCAATTCACAAACTAAGCCAATTTATGGCTAAACCAAGAAAACCACATCTTGAGGCAGCACTTAAGGTTCTGCAATACTTAAAGAGTGAACCTGGTAAAGGGATTTTCTTCTCAACAAGTTCAGAGTTGCATGTCAAAGGCTTTACAGATTCTGATTGGGCTTCATGTCCGGATACCAGAAGGTCTATTATTGGATATTGTATATTCATTGGAGAATCATTGGTTTCATGGAAATCAAAGAAACAATCCACTGTTTCCAGATCCTCAGCAGAAGCGGAGTATAGGGCAATGACTGTTTCAACTTGTGAAATTGTTTGGATTCTCTATTTGTTGAAGGATCTTCAAGTCAATCACAATAGAGAAGCATTGCTGTTTTGTGACAGCCAAGCAGCTCTCCACATAGGTTCCAATCCTGTATTTCATGAGCGAACGAAGCATATAGAAATTGACTGCCATGTTGTGAGGAATAAGGTGTTGGAGAGAGTTATCAAGCTCATTCATGTCAGAACACAGTCCCAACTGGCAGATTTACTTACTAAGGCTCTGAGTCACAAACAATTTTCAGAGCTTTTGTCCAAGATGGGTCTTATAAACATTTATCAACCTGGAGTCCATCTTGAGGGGGAGTATCAAGATCAAGGCAAGCAGTTAGAGCAGAAGCAACAAGGTTCAACATGCATAGCTGAAGTTCAAGAAGTCATATTTGATGCTCTTGTCGTACAGTAGCTGTTTTGAATTGTAAATAATAAACGACTTGTAGTTTAGTTTATTTTGGGAATGTTATTAGTGTTCACACGTGAGTAGATTAGTTTGGTCACACGTGAGATTGGTTGTTAGGCAGTTGGATTAGTTTGTTAAGCCCTCTGTTTTCTGTTTCAGTCTCAGTGGAACATAATCATGTATATATATAGTCATAAGCTAAATTAATGAAGTAATTCAGTTTTTCCCAATTCTTCATTTCTTCATACGCTGATGCAGATTTGAGAAGTCCCAGCTTTCAAATGGTATGGGAAACTACGGATGCTTGCAGAAAAGAGGTCAAAGAAGAAGTACTGTTGTTTCATATATAATACATAGACTACTTTGAGTGGAAATTAAGCCCTAAATATGCATATCAATTAACCCTTTCGATATATATATATATAGCAACAACTAATTAAATTGGGAATAAATGTAGATAAAAATTCGAAGGAACTTGAGTTCTGTAAATGCTGATAATTTAATCCGGTGACACTAATCATTTTTTCTTTCTTCAAACTGAAATATTAAATGAGGGAGTGCATGGGTTACGTAGGAGCAAATGAAAAGAATTCAGACAAAATCAGTGACTTGATGTTTATTTACTTGAGATAAGCTATACATCAATCTGGAAAAATTTATAGCATGTACTTACAGTGATAGATGATACTTTCAAACCATCGGAGATTGCTGCCACTTTTGAAGGCGGAAGGCTTACTTGCTAGGAGATGGAGAGGGGTCATGCCAACATTATTACGATGGTTTACAAGGTCTTTATACCGACGAAGTATTATTAAGCACAATTCTGCCAAGCACAATAACCAGCAAATATGATTAATAATTCTAGCGTATCTAATAAAAACAACCTATCATGCACAACTTTCCAATTGTCATAAAATTAAAATATTTGCTCACATTTATTTACTCTCCATAATGTTCTTCAGAGATGGCACAATGGAGAATAGAGTCACCATTGCTCCTTTTACAGTAATTGGATCGTTCTTCAGGGCCGCATATAGAATGGAGGTAAAGGAAAGCATCTTTGCGACCATGAAGTTCAGTGATGATGCGACACATTTTCTCGCTCCCCACTGATGCTGCATGGTGGAGAGGGGTATCTCCTTTGGCGTTTTTCTTTTTTAAATAAGATATCACGTGAAGACTTCCCGAAGAAAATTGTTGTATCAGAAGTTCAAAAATATTTTCTTGCTTATTGTAGACTGCTAGATGGAGTACCGTGTCCCCTAACTTGGTGATCGGGATATTGAAAAGCCAGTTTGCTTGACATATTTTCTGGACTTCATTCCAATCACCTTTAGCGGCACTTTGAGACAATCTTTCTGCTTCCTTCGTCAAGGTCGGGGATCTAAGGGGATCTTCCTCTGATGATGGGGCTTTTTGTTCAAGCCGAAGTGGATCAAAAGAATCTTTCGACTTAGAAAAATGAAGATGAAAAATGGACAGAATTAGGATTAGGGTTGTTGAACAAGTTTGCAACAATTGTTTTAAAATTTTATTTATTTACTTTAAATATCGTTATGTTCTAGAAAATGAGTCTTGTGCTAATGCAATCCTACGAACCCCATACCATCCCTATGCCAAAAAATAAAAAAATAAAAAACAAAGAAAAAGAAAAAGAGAAAGGGACAAAAGAAAAGAAAAAAAAGAAGAAGAAGAAGAGACATTTCTATACAATGAAATATTTTATCTTTGTGATATTCGAAGTCTGAGATTTAAACCCCCGCCTACTTCTATCATAGAAAGCACTAAAGAAAATATATAGCTTACAAGCTAAATGTAAATTATATTCTACAAAATATGGAATTTTTAAAAAAATAAATAAAATTTCTATTTCATGATGACAGGAATTTCGCATACCACTTAGAGGTCCATTTCTATTAGTAATTTGACCATCCTTAATATGTTTTTTTTTTTTTTTTTTTTTTTTGCCTAAAAGAATAAAATTCTTATATTTTCACAACATTTTAGAGAGCTAGTATTTTGTGTAATAATTACATATAAAAGGTACTTAAAGGTCAGATTACTATTGGAAATAGACCATAGGACCAATATGCAAACATGAAAGGCCAAAATAAAAAAATTTAAAAACTAAAGGGCCAAAATGAAAGACATTAATTTGGTAAGAAAAAGAAAAAAGAAATCGTGGTGCACTTCATTAACTAATTCATTTTAAACCTTGGTTTATATATATATATATATATAAGTAAAAAAGAATACATGAAAAGTTGTGATTATTGGAGTAGTACATAATGAAACAAAAAAAATGGTACAAATGATATATATACTAGGTAGTTCATTTGATGAAAAGAAGAAGAGGAGTCACTTTAGATGATTTGGTTGTGTTCAAAGGAGAGTAATTAATGCACTAGAAATGCAGAGTGAATTGATCCAAGTTGAGATAGGAAACAAAAATAGGGAGAGAAAGACCCAAAATAACATTAGTAGAAGTAATAAAAAATGACTTATCAATTAAGAAAAAAAATAACAAAGAATATGATTTCAAATGAAATATAATTGAGGGGAAAAAAAAAAAAAAAGTGGTCGGCCCTAACTAATTTGTTAAGAATTCATAGTCGACTCAAAAATTTTGGAATTAAGATTTGTTGTTGTTGACCTATTATTATGCATGTGAGAGGAATGAGTAGTGCATAGTTGTACTCCATGAATGCTAAATAATTACTCAAGAAAATAAAACAATTTCTAAATCATTAAATCAACATTAAATTAATTAAATTGAAGGGATGATTTCCTACAAAGAAATTTTAGAGTAGTATCTATGATGAAATTATTCAATAAACTAAATTTATTATGGAAAATGATACTCTTTTTAAAACAGATTTATTTTGTGATTCAGATTAAATATTACAAATTTAAAGGTGTATTTAGTATCATATCATATTCTCATATAAAATTAGTTCTTACATATGGATCTTATATATGTTACCCATATGTAAGAAGAAAATGTAGTATACACGAAACAATTTTTTGCATCAGCATACCTTATTGTCCTTTGTTAACGTAGGAGTCAAGTGGGGTTAACCGAGCTTTTCATCATGTGTTTCTATATCTAATTTCATTTCAGCATGTTCAGACTTCATCAATAATCCTCCTAGAATTTAGAGGCTACAATCTTGACAAATTTCTAGCTGCAATCGAGAAGATGATGTTAGCATTTTAGTATATAACTGCAAAAGCAACAGATTACATTCTTAATTAATTTTAAGGCTAAAATACAGTTAATACCTTTGACGTTTAGGCTAAAATTAGCTAGGTTCAAAAGTTTTTAAAACAGACCAATTTAGTCTCTAATCACACACAGAGAGAGAGAGAGAGAGAGAGAGAGAGAGAAGAAAAATAAGTAACAGCTTACCAAGTTGATGAAGAGTTTTGAAAAATTTTAGAATTGGTTAGCGTTAGCCCAAACACTAGAGGTGTTAAGTGTATTTTACCCTTAATTTTAATTTATATAGTTTCTAAATTAGTCTTTTATTTGAATTTGAATTTGAATTTTACAATCAATAAAGAGAATAACATTTTCAAAACAAAAGCTATGTGGCAAGCCATATATTAATAGCATGTAAAAAAAAAAATGATGCCAATAGTGGATCTATAAAAGAACCAATAACAACTTGTTGTGAAAATGTTACGCATGTAACACTATTCTTTTAGATATATTTTCTTTCCTAGTTTATCTAGATCAAAGTTGAGTCATATTAGTGACTCTATAATATCACAGTGGGTTGATCCGTTGGATATATAAATAAATAATACCAAATTGAAAATCCTATATCCCATCCCACAAGGAGCTGTAAACTTTTCAACATATTTGATATCTTTGGAAACTATGACATGCACTTCAGGTCTGCATATTATGCAATCACACACTCACATATTGCAATATGGTAATTATTAAAATGTCTACTGCCCATGCTACAACGTACAACTAGATATGTTAGACTAGCATGACATTGTTGAATATATTGTAAATATCTAGTCTTATAGATATTTGTCACATAGAATATCTGGTAGATATTATCTTGTAGATATTAGTTTAGTATTTTTATACTTACTTAGTTAGGCCACTTGTCATTTGTATTGGCTGATTGTATAGCTTGACTTGGTCCTCTGTTTCTACTATATAAAAGGAACAGAGTCAGTTATTTTATGATATACGAAATCATTCACACAGAAGCTCTAGAAGATTCACTTTCTCTCTGCATGCTTTCCTTCACGTCTCTGCATGCTTTCCTCCATTGCTGATCCTTCTTCGAGCTTGGATTCTTAATTTCAACAGTAATAAACTGAAAAGGGGAAAAAATGTAGAACAATTTCTTTACCTGTTAATTTGTTAACATAAAAATGCAAAAGTTGTGAAGGTCAAAATTTTTTGCCAAATAGCATAAGGAGTGAGGTTGTTAATCAATCAATTTTTTAATAAATACAATAAGATCTGAACCTATAATATTTGTTATATGATAATTACTCTTTACTATCATCTCAAGGAACCAATAATTTATTTTTTTTGTTAAGTGAAATTCAATCATAAATTTCTTATTTGCAATAAGAGATTTTGCAAAGTAAGCTAACTACAAAACACCAATTCTAATCATTTGAGAGTGTGTTATTACTTTTGATAAATATCTCTAGCCACTTACCGAAAAATAGTTCTACTTACAAGAAAAAATGTCTCTGGCCACGAAGTCGCTTCCCAAGACAATACGTTGGATGTTGAGTGTGAGCTTTCTGAACCTACCAGTTTATTTATCATGTTGGGGATTCATGCAAGCTGGCTAAAGATGTAGATGATATAGGAAATTGTGCAGTAAAACGGGGCCATAATTTTTTTTTTTTTTTTAAGAATAAAACTTGTTGTTTAATCAAGTTAATAAATTGCATAGGACAAAGTTTTATTCCAAATTTAGTTTGAAAAATATCTTTAAATTTCAAATATATATTTTTATTATATGTGAATTTTGATAAATATACCATCGTATTATATTTTTCTATTATATCATTTATACTTGCAAAATTTCAAAAAGATCAAAGATTAGTAGTTACGTTTCAATCAAATGTTTAAATTTCAAGTTTTTGTAGTCTTAAAATATGCAAAAAAATACATTTATGAATGAAAAAGTAATTGTGGGGCCCGTGGGCCTGGAAGCCTCGGCCCACCTTTAGGCTGGCCCAAGGCCCATGTTGAGGAGGGACGATTGTCCCCGGCTGTTGTCTAGGGATTTTAGCCCTTTTTGGGTCCATGCCGAGGACACCCCCTTCCTCGGCATACCTAGTTTAATTCCAGGTGGGGGACAAACCCAGAACGGGTTGTCACCTCCACACTTAATGCATTTGTCTGACCCCCCCTGGCCGCATTAATGCGGATAAGACTCCTGAACAGCACAACCTTGGGTGCTGCAACCCACAGTAGGAGTGGGAACGTGGCTGATGGGACAGGTTCTTAAGCGGTGGCCTGGATGATCGACAGTTGTAAGGCCAGGGTGAACCGAAGGGGATATATAATGCGAGGAGCCCCTCTTGGGAAAGGGGGTCTCCTCGGACAGGGGCCGAGGAGCAACCTCAAGTCAAGAAGAGCGGGATTAATCCCCCTCGAAGGGGGAAAGGTGCCCGAGGACCCGTTGTAAGTCTGTTAGCGCCTAGCCCTACGTCCCATTCTCTAAGAAATGTATTGTTGGGGATCCTTCACAAATGGAGTCCCTACAGTAATTAATATCCTATTTGAATGAAATTTAACATGCATATTAAGAACACAAAGAACGTCTAATCCAATGGTTATATTTTCAAAATATATAGTCATGTTAATTTTCTAGTGAGATCTTGAAGGGTTTTTCTATTAATAATTGTCCTACTCTATATCATTTATGCCCAAATGAGTCTCTTTGTCATCTTTGGAACAAGAAATTAAACCTTTTTCTTTTTCAAAAGAAAAAGAAAAAAAGAACTAGATCCTTGCCTTGAAAAAGAAAAGGAGGGAACATGTTAAAAATATAAAAAAGAGAAAGGAAGAACACATGATATCATTTGGTCAGATTTTAATTAAAGATTTGATACCTGATAAATTAATGAACAGGCAATAGCTTTATACAATAGCAATGAGGCCAAATCAGGGCTGAGTTAATTTAATTTGAATCCTAAATACAACTATAAGTCAGATTTTTATACTTAAATATTATTTTATATAATATTTACATAATTTTTTGTATTAATTTTTTTAATTTAAAATCTGTTCTTTTTGTTTTTTGATATATGCAAAATTACTTTTTAAGCTTTTGTATTTTTGTTTTGCTAACATCTCATTTCTAAATGATAATATGACTAATTTACATAATCTTCTTGTTACATAATTGAGTTTAAATAGGCTTTTATTAATTTTAATTTTATAAAAATTTTACAAAACCAATGGTAACAAAATTCCGAAAAAAATCCAATCTTTTTATATAATCAAAATCATTAAATTTCTAACTATTTTTGAAAAATATCTTTTTTATTTGAGTTATCTTTCATCTAAATTTTATGATATAATTTTTATATTGCTAGTTACCTGTGGGGCCAGAATAAGTCAAGCAACCCCGGTCCACTTCAGACTAGGCCCAGAGGCCCACGCCGAGGACGCGTCCTAGGTCCGAGGACGAAAGTGTAGAGCCCAGGGCCCAAGGAACATTGCCGAGGATGGTTACATCCTCGGGAGACCGAGGTAAGAAGGTGGACAGACAGTATGCCCTTATGGGGAACCTCCCTAAGCGCCCAAGGAGCAAATAGCACGAACCCAGCACCGGACATTGAAGCATGGTGGAGGAGCAAGTCCCAGGTGAACTGTCACCTCCACATTAAATGCCCTCAACTAACGCCCTGGCCGCATTAATGAGGATAGGACCTCTGAACAGTGCCATCTTGGGCGCTGCAACCCACAGGAGGGATGGGAATGCGGCTGATGGGACAAGCACTCAAGTGGAAACCGGATTGATCAACAAATGTAGGGCTAGGATCAACTGAGTGAGAAGTATATAATGTAAAAGTCCCTCTTGAGAGGGGGAGGGATGGAGAACCAGAGAGAAAAAGGAATACTGTAGCATAGTATTTTCTCTCAACCCTTGTAACCTTTCTGAAAAGAGATAATAGGAACTTCTAGCTCCATAAGGCACGTCCGAGGAGCCTCATTGTGTGTTCAAACCCACATTTTAGTTATTAGCATTCACGTACAACCATGCATGGCCGTTGCATTCTTTACTAAGGCCTAGCTCTTGAGCCCATACTCTATAAATTTATTGGAGGGTTAGCTGGGCTTGGGTCCACTCTCTCAATCCTTAGAGAGCGCTCGAAACCACCCCCTACAATTGGCGCCGTCTGTGGGGAGAGCTTGTGCGTTGGTAAGGACAACAGTTAAGCATGGTAGGATCAGGCCCTCACCAAGGAACTCCTAATCGACCTGAACCGGCGAAGTCACGGCATCAGGGTAACTATGGCGACCCCGGGGGCGGTCAGAACGACAACAGGCGATTTCGAGAAGGAAGCGTGCATACTTCAACGGCGAGCGAAAGCCGAGGGGACGGGCACATTCCCCAGAAGCGCGACGATGGCCAGGCCACGCGATCACAAGAGGCCCACAGCCACGCTTCCCAGAGAAGGGACGATAAGGTGGCCATGCAACGCGAGATAGATGATCTGAAGAGGAAGCTGCGCCGTGTGCAACGAAGACGGTCCGAGCCCAGCCCTGACCTGCCCTCCGACGACGAAAGCGATGATGAATACAGGCAAAGGTCAAGAACGCCCCCCAGCGAGACTTTCTCCCACGAGGAGGAGCACTACCAGAGGCGTAGGCGTGCCAACCCAACCCCCAGGGGCTTAGGAGGCGACGCCATGAGCAGGGCGCTGGACCAGCTTTCCAAGTCGCCCTTCACGCGTCGTATAGAGGACGCGGAGCTTCCTCGGCAAGCTTCAACAGCTTCTCTGCCTCACCCAGACGCTTCGTCTGAGTCTCGGCCTGCCTTTGGGCACCCTCAAGGCCTGACAGTGCGCTATCCCTAGCCTGGGTCATGGCCTTCAGCTCCTCCCTGGCCTTGGCGAGGTCCTCCTCGGACGTCTTGAGGGTCCGAGTAGCTGCCAGGCGCCTATCGCGCTCTAAATCCATGGCCTTCCCGTGCTCGTTGGCCGCCTCTTCCAGCCTGAAGGTGGCCTGTACAGCCTGCCAAACGAAACAGACAAGTTGCAATTAGCCGAGCTCAAAAAAAAAAGAAAAAAAAGAAATGAAAGCAAAAAAAAAACTAAGGCAAGAGAAAGCACAAGTGTTAAGGTCTTACCATCCCCAAATACCGCTTGAGGCAGAGGAAGACGTCCCTACTCCTCATAGTTCCCAGCTCCGCCATGTCCGCGGGCAGGAGCAGGCATCTCTCCACAGCGTCGGCCACATAGGCGCCTTCGCCATCCTTAAAGTCCCTGAGGGAGGAGTCATCCCTCAAGGGAGCCCCGCGGAGCATTGGGGCGGGGAGCCAGGCCTGGACCTCGGGCGGGGGAGCGACCTGTTTATCCTGCGTTGAGGGGCCTATCCTCAGTTGCTTCAATGGCTGCTGAGTGCCATCACCCTCCCGCGTGGGCCCAGATTTGTCCTCAAAGGTCCTCTTACCCTTGTCCTTCTTCTGCTTAGGGTCAGCAGGCTCGCGCCTGGACGACGGGCTCGCCTGAGGCGGAGGAGGAGGAAGCTTGGACTGTGTTGAGGTCGACCTGGTCTGGGCAGGACGATTCTTTGGAGGAGGGGGAGGAAGCTTCGGCTGGGACTTCCCCGGCTGCCCTTCGAGTAGGTCAAGTAGCTTGGGTTGGGACTTCTTCTTGTAGCCCATCTCAAACCGAGAAGACGTCTCTGAGGCTCGGAGATCTGCTTCGGTCAGACGAGGATCACCCAAGTCTCCAGAGGGGTCCTCGGACTGATGGAGTTGCTCAAAAACACCGAAATCCTCCTCGGCAGGACCAAAATCTGCGGGTTCCCCTTCCCTCTCTAGGTCCTCTTCCGCGGCCCCTGAGAATGTGTGGAAGGAAGAGGGGACTGCTACTGTGACTCCTTCTGAAGTGGAGGGATCCTCGGGAAACTCGAACCCGTCCTCGGTCACTTCTATTTTCTGCAGCCGAGGATCTTTCGCTCTGATCACGTACTTGGGGGCCGCGAACGATTTTTGGAGCGGAGTGTACCCCAAGATCTTGTGAGCCGCTCTGACCTGGTGGTCCGCCTCGTTTTCGAAAGCCGCAGACCTAAGCGCCTTCCGCAAGTCTTCCCTGTTGATCAAGCTGAAGTTGCGCGCGAGGTTGTGGTGATCTGCAAAAAGAAAAACACACCCATGGTTAGAAGCCAAACAGTACAAGAAGAAGTAAGGCAGAAAAGAAGTTAGAATCTTTGAAGCCCCTCCTATTCCCACTGCCCCACCTGGTGTTCCCTCTGTCGTTGGGCAATGAAGGCCATCGTGCCACGCTCCAGACACGATGAGAAAGTCCTCGTTCATCCCCTTGTTGGATTCAGGGAGGCACTGGATAAGCCGGACCCTGTCGTCCCTCGTCCTCATGTAGTAGGACTTGCCCTTCAGATGTTGAAGGTTGTAGCAGTAATTCACATCATGATGGGTCAACCTTAGACCCATCTTCTCATTGAGGGCGTCCACACTGCCCAGAATTCTGAACATGTTGGAAGCGCATTGGGTGGGGGTTAACCGAAAATATGTAAGGTAACCCCTCATCACCGGCCCCATGGGGATCCTCATCCCCCCTTCAAGAAAGGCGATGACGGGCATTACCACCTCGCCCTCTTGCCTCCGCAGGAGCCACTCTCCTTCCTCACAATACCTCAAGCCAACGTTGGCCGGTATCTTGTAATCGGCGATGAATTTCTCCATCGCCTCCTCAGAGCCAACATACTTCTTAAGTCTACCCATCCCAAATGACGCCTAAGAGAACTAAAAGAGGAGCGAATGAAAGAGAAGGACGAAAAGAGAGGAAAAAAGCTCAGAGAGGGATAGAGTGACTTACAGAAATGAGGAGAAGCTCCTCGGACAGGCTTTTTATGCTGGAGATGTGGGAGAAAAATTGGCTGAACTCTGAATGAAGACGCAAGAGCTCTTGATTGTGACTGAAAAAAGGGGAAAGCGGTTCGAATGGGTATTTATACCCTACATGGAAGAGCCGCGCGAGTTTTCCCGCCCATAAATGCCAGATGCATCCCCACCGTCAGATCGTCATCTGCCCGTTGAACGTGGGGAGCATAAAGCCGCCCGAATTTAATGCAGGACACGTTACGCGCACGGGAGCGCCAGTAACGCACCTTGGGCAGGCAAAAAGGCTCCAAAGCTGACGAGGGACAAGACTCGATTGGACACGAGGCAGGCCCGAGGATATCAAAATCCTCCTTTCCGCCCGAGGATGCGGACAACATGATTTTGAGGGGCTATTGTGGGGCCAGAATAAGTCAAGCAACCCCGGCCCACTTCAGACTAGGCCCAGAAGCCCACGCCGAGGACGCGTCCTAGGTCCGAGGACGAAAGTGTAGAGCCTAGGGCCCAAGAAACATTGCCGAGGATGGTTACATCCTCGGGAGACCGAGGTAAGAAGGTGGACAGACAGTATGCCCTTATGGGGAACCTCCCTAAGCGCCCAAGGAGCAAATAGCACGAACCCAGCACCGGACATTGAAGCATGGTGGAGGAGCAAGTCCCAGGTGAACTGTCACCTCCACATTAAATGCCCTCAACTAACGCCCTGGCCGCATTAATGAGGATAGGACCTCTGAACAGTGCCATCTTGGGCGCTACAACCCACAGGAGGGATGGGAATGCGGCTGATGGGACAGGCACTCAAGTGGAAACCGGATTGATCAACAAATGTAAGGCTAGGATCAACTGAGTGAAAATATATAATGTAAAAGCCCCTCTTGAGAGGGGGAGGGACGGAGAACCAGAGAGAAAAAGGAATACTGTAGCAGAGTATTTTCTCTCAACTCTTGTAACCTTTCTGAAAAGAGATAATAGGAACTTCCAGCTCCATAAGGCACGTCCGAGGAGCCTCATTGTGTGTTCAAACCCACATTTTTGTTATTAGCAATCACGTACAACCATGCATGGCCGTTGCGTTCTTTACTAAGGCCTAGCTCTTGAGCCCATACTCTATAAATTTATTGGAGGGTTAACTGGGCTTGGGTCCACTCTCTCAATCCTTAGAGAGCGCTCGAATCCACCCCCTACATTACCAATTTATTTTGACATTCTATTAATTTTTCAAGTCTTTTTTTCTCTCTTCAAAATCTTCAAATTAATCAAGATTATTGTTCTATTAAATTATGAATTATAAAATATTTATAAATAAAAGCTATATTATTTACAATATAAAATTATAAAATAATAACTACAAAAGTGTATCATTTCTATCTTATGTCATAGTTGTGGTTATCATACACAAACTGTTTTATACATAGCCAAAAAAAAAAAAAAATTAACTGTTACTTGAATTTATGATTTCTAAGTTGGTGTGGCTAAGAGTGATATTAAAATATTATTTTTATGCCACGTGCATGCTACCACATGACCTTAATAAATAAAAAAAAAAAACCCTCAAAAAAAAAAAAAAAAAAAAAAAAACTTGAACTAAACTAAAATCCTATCATAGCATTTGTGAAAAAGTTTTAGTTTCACTCTCATTGTAATTTTAGAAAAAAAAAGAAAAAGAAAAAGGAAGGTGGATCAGACTAATAAAGTGAGTGAATTTGACAATTTCTTTTTGCTCTCATTGTTTGATTTGTGATTTGAAAGATTTGAGCATCACCATATTTGGTCCTAGAGGTTCTCTCCTGGCCACCCAGCAAATTTTTGGCTCTGTCCCTACACCTCCATCTTTGAGAGCTCCTTGCATTCTGATGATGCCGAAAATCTCACCAGTGAGTCACACGATACTCGCACACTTGAAACGACACCTGCACAGCAAAAAGAAGAAGACCTAGCAGAGAGCACCGGTGTGGTGCCGGCCAAATACCCTCCGAAGGTCAAGTTAGAACTTGTTTCAACTCTAGAGTGCTAGAGAGGGGTTAATTATGCGTACCTTGATTTGTGAGGGTATTGGGGCTTTTATAGTAGTAGGGGGTTGACCTTTCTTCCTTGGAGCAGAAGTCTTTTCCATATAGGAATCCATGTGAGCGTAGATTGCGGAGCCCTTTCCTTATAGGACTCTATCATTGAGCGTGGTGGCCAAGTAAAGGATTTACTGGAACCGTCGGCCTCTTAACCGTCGGCTTTCCTTGTTCACTACAACAATGAAGGGCCGTCAGCCTTTTGAACATAATTAGCCCTTCGAGCCTGACCAGGGATGTCATTTCTGTCAGCACGTATTTTTCCGTCAACTTTTAGGGTTATCCGTCGCGACCTAAACCGTCAGCCTGAGTATAGGCTGACGGGTTAAGCCTATGGTACTATGATTATTCCTTATCAGTTGCCCCCTACTCCATATCTCCGTCGGCCATAACTGACGGGTTATGGAGTTTTCATTCGTCCTTACCTGCTGCTTTGACCAGGAGAGAGAAAATAATTAAAAGCTGACACCCCAACATTAAATGCTAGGACACGTGGCGTGCTCGGGTTGGCTCCGCGTCTGGTTGAGGGCGTCGCTTCGTCTTCCGTGCGTTTCCCTTATATATATATGGCCCACCTCTCCCCATTTTCGCTATTTCACTTTCACTGATTCCTGGAGAGCATATCCGTCGCTTATCTTCCGTCAGCACTTGCCAACATTCCTTTCGTCACTTCTTCGGCCGTTACTTTCGAGGAACTTGTAAGTTCTCTCTTTTTCCTTTTGTACCTGCTTTATTTCTTTTGATTGATTTCTTTTTAAGCCGGGTCGTCATCCTAGGTGCTTAGATTACACCCGTCACTTGTAGGTAGTCAGATGTCGAGTGACGCGTCGAGTGACCGGTTGTCGGTCCGCGATGGAGCGGGCTACGACGAGGTATTTGGTTCAGGTAGTGAGTCAGGGAGCTCGTCCTGGTCTTCAGAGAGGGAGACGTCGGCCCAAACTCCTATCGAGGAGGTAGGAGGTCACGGAGACAATGGCCAGGAAAGGGTAGTAGGTGAGGGGAGTGACGAAGTGGAAGGAGAAAGATATAGTGACGGGGATGAAAGTGGTGACGGGTCTAGTGAAGGGACTTCCGTGAGTCCTGGAGGCAACCGTCCCTTCATCCTTCCCAAAGAGTGGGCTGTAAATAAATTTCAACCAAAAATGACCGAAATTTTTTTTAGAGAGTTGCGTGTCCGCTTCCAAATCCCCGACCACATTCCTATCCGTCTCCCTGAGGAAGGCGAGAAATGTTATACAGGAAGGACGGCAGACGTTGGCATGTATGATGCCATGTTTGCTGCCGGTCTGAGACTGCCCCTGACGGCCTTACACCGTCAGTTGGCTGACTTTCTTGGTTTATCCGTCAGCCAAATTGCTTCGAATTCGTGGAGGATTTTTATAGGCGCCAAGGTACTGTGGGGTCGTTTGAGTGGAGGGAATCGTCAGCTTTCTTTGAGCGAATTCTTTTATTATTATAGACCTCGGCACCTTTCTTCTTCCAAAGGGATGTACCATTTTGCCGTCAGGGAGAAAGATCTTAGGTTGGTGTCTGAGACGCCGGATTCGAATAGAGCCTGGAAGAGCAGGTTCTTTTTCGTTGAAGGGACGGACTGGGTGTGCCGTCAGGAAGAATGGGAAACGATACCCCACGGCTATTTTGACAATACTTGGGCGTTTATAAAAGAGTCAGGTTTTAGTCGTCAGCTTTTGACTTTAATTTAAGCAAGTAATAATTTTGGTTTTTCAATGGTTCTAACGCCGTCGGTTTATTTGCACTTTTCAGCCCTCATTCGCCCCTCCATAACTGGTGAGCAGGAGGACTTCATCCGTCGGGTTTTGGAGATTCCCTTAGAGGAGCGGTCGTGTCAAGACTTAATCACCCTCGACTACCTTCACGCTTACTGTGGTGGTCCCGAACCGACGCCTGAGGCTCGTAGGCTAGAAGAATTCTCCCGTCATCGTGAGTACCTTACCCTTATCTTCGAAATTATCCTTGTATTACCGTCGGTTTTGCTAATGTGTTTCTTTCGTAGAGATGGACGTGGCCAAGCAACGGATAAGGGCTGCCGCTACCCGTTTAAAGGAAGAGAAGAAGGCAAAGGGGGAGACGGCACCCTCGTCGACCCCCAAGATCGTCAAGGGTTCTTCCAAAAGGAAAACTGACGGGGATAATAGCCGTCCACCTAAGAAGGCAGTCGTCGGTTCCGGGAGTGAGCCCCCAGAGAAGCCGTCGCCTAAGCCTAGTCATGGGGCAGGGAAAGGTGTAATGACCTCTTCCGGTCCCGTCCTGAAGGGGCCCCGTTGCCTGCTAACTCACAAGGATTTTGCTGTTGAGGCAGTAGAGTCACTCATAAAGCCCGCAGACATAGATCCTTGTGATTTGTTGGCGACGGATGAGTTGGGGTCGTCAGCTTTGTTTGACCTCACTCGGGTAAGCCATCTCTCCTGGATGGTTCTTTCCTTATTATTATTATTATTTTATTTTTATTTATTTAAATGACTGACGGTTGTATCCTTTTCTAGGCCCTGGTTCGTGTAAAGGCGTTTCAGGACAGGTGCGTGGCTAAGGAGGGGGTCGTCGCTCGCGTGAATAAGCACAATGCCAACATGCGAGACCAACAGGCTCAGTATAAGGAGGCAATGCATCTTCTTAACGTTGAGCTGAAAGAAGTGAAGGAGAAGTTAGAGGAGGCGGGTCGTCAGAAAGGCGAACTGGAGCAAGAGCTGACGACTCTCCGCGATCAGGTGGAGACAGCAGGGGCTGACGCGGTCAAGAATTTCAAGGCGTCAGACTCCTTTATTGATTCCTGTGGCAGATACTATGGCATGGGATTTGATGATTGCCTCAGACAGGTGGCGTCAGCTTTTCCTGAGTTGGATCTTTCTGGTATCTCCCTGGATGACGCCCAGCCTATGACGCCTGCTACTAATTCCGTCACCGCTGGTGTTGATGACTTAGTGGATTCTCCCCATGGAGGTAGTGGAGTCGTCCTGGCCCAGCCTGCTGTGAACCTTCCAACAATTACCGCGACCCCTCCTGTGGTGCTGCTTGACGGAGAGGACCCTTCTGTTAAAAAGTAGAGAATTTTTGGAGTGACGACTTTTGCAACTCATGTTTTTCCCTTCTTTTTATCTGTCTAGCAAACAGCTTTATCGAGTGCCCCTTGGGCCCCTATTTGTAATATTTTAACAGCTTTTTTTTTTTAATGCCTTTTTGGGCTTTTGATTTGTTTACAACGTCGCTGCTCTTGATTGTATGTAATTACTTTTGCTTGGCTTGTTTTACTCGTATGTTTTGATTTGGAAGATCGAAATCGATGTTGTGGACCCTTTTAGTTTAGTGTACCGTCAGTTTTACTGCTTTGTCCGTCTTGTGGACTCCATTTTTATATCGTCAGCTGTTTGGTTTGTACGATCAGGGGGCTTGGTCATTTTTAGACCATCAGTTTTTTTTTTGCTTGTCCATTTTGTGGACTTGGTCATTTTAGACCGTCAGCTTTTTGGCTGGTCCACCTTGTGGACTTGGTCATTTTAGACCGTCAGTTTTTGGCTGGTCCACCTTGTGGATTTGGTCATTTTGAAACGTCAGCCATTTGGCTCGTCCACTTTGTGGACTTGGTCATTTTTAGACCGTCAGCCTTTTGGCTCGTCCACTTTGTGGACTTGGTCATTTTTAGACCGTCAGCCTTTTGGCTTGTCCACTTTGTGGACTTGGTCATTTTTAGACCGTCAGCCTTTTGGCTCGTCCACTTTGTGGACTTAGTCATTTTTAGACCGTCAGCCTTTTGGCTTGTCCACTTTGTGGACTTGGTCATTTTTAGACCGTCAGCCATTTGGCTTGTCTACTTTGTGGACTTGGTCATTTTTAGACCGTCAGCCTTTTATTTAGGCCGTCAGCTTAATAGCTGAATTGTGGACTTAGCCACTTTTCGTCAGCCTTCTATTTAAGCTGTCAGCTTAATAGCTGAATTGTGGACTTAGCCACTTTTCGTCAGCCTTCTATTTAGGCCATTAGCTTAATAGCTGAATTGGGGACTTAGCCACTTTTCGTCAGCCTTTTATTTAGGCCGTCAGCTTAATGGCTGATTTGTGGACTTAGCCACTTTTCGTCGGTCTTTTACTAATTTTCATTTGTGAGTAGAAATTTCAGTAGTTCTGAATAAATTCCTCTTATTGTCATGCATCTGTATAAAAAGTACCTCAAAAAAGGAAAAACCTGCCATTTTGGGCTTATTGTAGCAAAACCAAAGTAAAAGACATGCCCGTTGAGCTTATTGTAGTGAATACTTAAAAGTAAACAGTAAATCTAAAAATAAAAAGATAGGTGTTGTTCTTCATGTCATCGCCTCTACTGGTAGTACTTTCGCAGGTGCTCAGCATTCCAAGGGTGCGGTAGCTTTCGTCCGTCTAGTGTCTCCAGATGATAGGTGCCCTTCCTCTGCCACGCCGTGACTCGGTAAGGTCCTTCCCAATTCGGGCCGAGTTTTCCTTGAGTTGGGTCTCTTGCTGCACCCATGACTTTCCTTAGAACGAGGTCTCCAACCTGGAAGTCTCTGTGCTTGACCCGGGAGTTGTAGTGCTTGGCCATGTGGTCCTGGTATCGCGCGAGCCTTTGCTCTGCTGCTGTCCTGACTTCGTCCACTAGATCGAGCTGTAGACGTAGGGCTTCGTCATTTTTCCCTTCGTCATGATTGTGCACCCTGTAGCTGGTGAGGCCGACTTCGGCTGGGATGACTGCCTCGCTCCCGTATGTAAGCCGGAATGGTGTCTCCTGTGTCGGTGTCCTTGCCGTTGTCCTGTAGGCCCAAAGTATGCTTGGTAACTCTTCAGCCCATATACCCTTTGCCCCCTCGAGCCGAGTCTTGATAATCTTCAGAGAGCACCGGTGTGGTGCCGGCCAAATACCCTCCGAAGGTCAAGTTAGAACTTGTTTCAACTCTAGAGTGCTAGAGAGGGGTTAATTATGCGTACCTTGATTTGTGAGGGTATTGGGGCTTTTATAGTAGTAGGGGGTTGACCTTTCTTCCTTGGAGCAGAAGTCTTTTCCATATAGGAATCCATGTGAGCGTAGATTGCGGAGCCCTTTCCTTATAGGACTCTATCATTGAGCGTGGTGGCCAAGTAAAGGATTTACTGGAACCGTCGGCCTCTTAACCGTCGGCTTTCCTTGTTCACCACAACAATGAAGGGCCGTCAGCCTTTTGAACATTATTAGCCCTGCGAGCCTGACCAGGGATGTTATTTCTGTCAGCACGTATTTTTCCGTCAGCTTTTAGAGTTATCCGTCGCGACCTGGACCGTCAGCCTGAGTATAGGCTGACGGGTTAAGCCTATGGTACTATGATTATTCCTTATCACATTCCAAGTTTTACTATAATTCATTTCAAGCTTTTAACTATTTTTTTGTTTTTTTCAATTGAGTCCTCTAAGTTTAAAAATGTTCAACGAAGCCTCACGTTAGCCTCTATTAAACTATTCTGTTAAACACACCCAAAATAGCGTCATTTTGGTAATTTTAATATATTTAATAAATAAAATTATTATTTTATTATTATGTCAAAGTTTTTTTTTTTTTTTTTTTTTTTAAAAGGTTAACTTAAATATTTTTTAAACAAAAAAAGCAAAATTGAAAAAATTTTGTTACTCTAGCATTTTCCCTTCTACATTGCTACAAATTAAGCTAGAGAAGGGTTCGTAGGCCAAAATGGGTATTAATTTACCCCTAATTTGACACTATATAGCAAAATGCCCCTATTTGTGAAATTCCGTTTTAACAAAATTGAATTACAGGTGAAACTCGATATTACTAATATCGAGTTCTACGCATATTTTACCACTTAAATTTTTTGAAAATTTAAGTGAAATTCGACATTACTAATGTTGAGTTCTACTTAAAAATATACATAGAACTCGATTTTGAGGATATCGAGTTTTACACAGAACTCAATTTTGTTAAAATTAAATTTCAAAACGTGAGTATTTTGCTACATAGTTTTTAAATTAAGGGTAAATATCCATTTTCCCTAGGTTCGTATTTGTGGAGAAGAATCAGAGAGCTTTTCTGTGAGATATTTGGTCCCTAGTCATCTTCTATGTCTTCCTCATTGCTTTTGTAGCTAATTGAAAAGAAGAAGTGCTTTTCAGTTCCAATACATTTTTGTTTTTAGTTTAATTTCGGATCTTAGAAGGTGGAATGTTTTTGGGCTCTATTGTTTGGGGCAAAGGAACTTGGGTTTAATCGTTGTTTCTAGGTTCCAGTTTCTAGGTTTTTTTTTTTTTTTTTTTTTTTAATTAATGTTTTTTAAAATTTTAAATAATAAAAAAATATTAAATTTATTTAATAAATATTTTGAAATTGCCAAACAGAATGGAGGTTAATGAGAGGCCTAGATTGAATACTTAATTTTGAAACTTATAAAACTTAATTGAATAAAATCAAAATTAGAAGGTGAGTTTTGCATTTTTTACCTAGAACCAAAAAATAACTTGGATAATGGCTTAGCCGAAGCTCATTTTTGTTGACTGGTATTGGGCCTCGGAGCTCTGGGCCGGTTCAGTGTTTTTCATTTTGCTTATGACAACCGTAACTTAGGTTGGTGATCCCTCCTTTCTTGGGATTCCGTGCAGGCCTTAAATCGTGCTGTTGTTATAGGTTGACTAGGCTAGCAGCCAAACTTTGTTGTCACGGGCTAGGCTTTTTATGGGCCCATTTCGAGTCAATCTCATAACTACCTTGCACGGACTCCTGTCTATAATCTGAGTTTGATTTCGTCGGTAAATGGGCAGGTGGGCTTTGGGCCTATTTGATTTGTTATCCAAGGCCTCCGGAATACATGCACGTTATGGAATTGATACGGGTGTGACAGTACAGTGAGTGTTTCACTGATTTGTATTTTGTAATAAAATGCATCGCGGGTCTTTTGCCTTGTACTTTAACGTTAACTTGCTTCAGAATGAAAACTACCCTTTATTCTCATCAAGAAGGCTAAGACAAACAGAACCCTAACCCTTGTTCCACCCTATTTTGCCTCCATGGGTTTCCAAAGGATGTTGAGATTGAAACCAAATCAGCAAGGTAAAAGCACAAAGGTTCTACGTACCTACTTTTACCCGTACTGGTCTCTTTTTTGACTAATGAGGTGCTAACAAGGTATGGCTCTCTTTTGTGTAGGAAGCCTTAGCCACTATCTCTCATCAACCTGAAACTAGCTGTTCATCAAAGGGTGTCGAGCACGACTCTCCTAGTTAAGGTAGGTGTTAGGTTCTAAAGATTTAGGATTTTATGTATTTAGAACTCTAATGTGTAATGTTGGCAAACCATGATCAAAACAATGTGCTTAGTCTTGTTTAGGCTTGCTCAAAGTTGATAAAATATTGTAAAGTTGGAATCGAGTGACTGTAGATGCATTGGGGCATTTCGGTCTGGCTCGATCGATCGAAGAAAAGGCTCGATCGATCGAATCACGGATCAGATGCGTTTTCTGCAGTTTTTCCAACTCAGCCCTAACTCATTAAATGTTTTGGGTTTTCTGTTTTTACCTTAAGTATATAAAGAAAAACCCTAGCCACATTTTTAGAGTTGCTTCAGTTGTATTGTTGCTCATACATTGCTGTTTTGTGTAAATCTCTTGTGAGATCTGGAGGAGCTTTCGTTTACACAAAACTTAGGGTTTTCAAGATAGAGATTACTTCAACATCTTGATGATCAACTTGGTTGCTACCATTGAAGCTTAAAGAATATCAAGCGTGGGTACTTGTAGCTGATTGGAGAATCCAAGAAAGAAGGAGTCCGTGGATTCGGAGCTTACACGTGGTCGTGTCAGTAAGTTCTACTGGTGGGTAGCATTAGGAAGTCGAGCGGGGAGCTTGTAAGTCCTTTTGTATGAACTTCGATTCTTTCATAGTGGATTCAGGTTTGCCTTGAGGATCGGTGGGTCAAATCCTCCCCAGGTTTTTACCGTGTGGTTTCTTGGGTAATCATATCTTGTGTTAATTATTATTCTGCTGCTTTATATGTTTGATATGATTATTTGATTGTTTTAACCTAAAATTGCTTAATTTGACTAAGTAACAACTTGGCTAATTAACTAGGCTACTCAATCTGGTTGTGTTTTAAGGGGTCTAAAACCGTTCAAGTGGTATTAGAGCGGGTTACTCTCTTGTTAGAGATTTTTTATCTCTGAGCTGATCCTTGACCCCTGTTGTCATGGAGCATGGACACTCTCTTGTTGTTCCTCCTCACTTTGATGGGAACAACTATGCTTATTGGAAAGTAAGGATGAAAGCATTCCTGAAATCAATTGATGAGAGGGTGTGGAATTCCGTTGAATATGGATGGCAGAAGCCCACTACTTCTGTGAGTGAGTGGCAAACTTCTGAAAAAGAAGCAGCAGGCTTCAATAGCAAAGCTATGAATGCCATCTTCAATGCTGTTTCAATGGAGGAATTTAAGAGGATCTCAAATGTTGAGGTTGCTCATACTGCTTGGAAAATCCTCCAAACTATGCATGAAGGCACAAAGGCAGTTAAGATAAACAAACTGCAGCAATTAACTTCTAGGTTTGAAAGCATTAGGATGTCTGATGATGAATCCTTTGATGAATTTTATGCCAAACTGAATGATATTGTTAATTCTGCTTTTAATTTGGGTGAAATCTATGATCAACCTAAAATTGTTAGGAAGATACTTAGATCTTTAATTGAAGATTTTAGACCCAAAGTGACTGCCATCACTGAAAGCAAGGATGTGGACTCCATCCCTGTTGATGAGCTTGTAGGATCTCTTCAGTCCTATGAGTCTGACCTACCTAAAGTGAACAAATCCAAATCAATGGCTCTTAAGTCAGTTGATGATGTTGATGGTGGTGGATTTGATGATGAGCTCTCTACTACAGAGATTGCGTATCTTGCCAAAAACTTTAAAAACTTTCTTAGGAATACCAACAGAAAGGCAAGAGGTACTTACATTGCTGAACCTAGAAATTTTAGGAAGAATGATCCCACTAAGGTTAATAACTTTGAAAAACCTAGAGAAAAAGTTGGTCAATCTTCAAATAATTCTTTGGGTCCTCAGTGTTTTGGCTGTCAAGGGTATGGTCATGTGAAATCTGAATGTCCTATATTCTTGAGGACTAAGGGTAAAGCTATGGCTGTAACCCTTAACGATAATGAGGTTTCTGATGATGAGTCCGGATGTGATGAGGATGGAAACTTCATTGCTTTCACTGCTACAGCTGTAGTCAATGAAAGCGTATCTGTTGAAGAGAACCCTTCTGATGGGGAACTCTTTGAGGATGTAGATCTTCAAGAGGCCTACAATAAACTTTGCAAAATTGCTGCAAGGGATGCTATGAATGTTGAACTTGGCCTGAAGAAAATTGAATATCTTGAGCTTGAAAAGAAAATTTGCTTGTTAAACTGTTTGATGCTAATGATCTTTTGAACAATGTTAAATCTGAGACCATGCTTTTGCTTGATAAAGTTAAAACTTTGGAACAAGATTTATCTGTTGCTAGATCTGCTAGTTCTAAACTTGATCACATGTTGAATGTTCAAAAGTATCCTTCTGATAAATCTTGGTTAGGATATGTTGAAAGCATCTTTGATTCTGCACCACATTCCACGAATTTTGTTCCTTCTTCTTCTTCTGAACCTTCCGTGAGTGAGGTTGTGAGTGAAACTGTCAAACCCCCTGTGAGTGAGGTTGTCAAACCTGTAGAAGTTTCACCTTCTAGGAAGATTAGGGTTGATATGAGAGAGTCTAAACCTAAGGATTCTACCCCTTCTAAGGACAAGATGCATGGTAAACCTGCTTGGGTTTGTCATTATTGTGGTAAGTCTGGACACATTCGTCCTAACTGTTACAAGCTTCAAGCTGCTAAGAGAGCAAACAAACCAAAAGTGCCTGTGCCTCAAGCACAAGATCCTATGGCACTTATTGGTGAATTGGTAAAGGTGTTGAACCTTTATTCCAATCCTGGAGTTGGAAATCACTCGAATATGAATAAGAACTCCAATGCTCGTGATGCATCTAAAAAGTTTTGGATGCAAAAGACTCGTCCTAATTGAGTCTTTCTGTCATAGTCCTTGTGCTTCATTGCTCTATCCTCTGTGACCATTGTTCTTTGGTATTTGTGTTTTTGTTTTTTTTCTAGGATTTGCATTGAATTTCATTCATGCATTTCATTCTAGGATTTATTTGTTTTCTCTTTTAATAATTTAAAAAAAAAAAAAAAGGAGAAAAGGAGAAAGCAAAAATATGTTTGACATTATGTTTCTTTGTTTTTGAAAACAAGGTTGGTCAATTTATTTACACATAACATGTCTTATGTACCTTGTTTAGCTTTGATGAGCTTATATATTGCACTTGACTAGTTGAAACTTTGTAGTGCATGTTGTGTGGGAAAGATGTTTATGGTGTTTATCACTTTGTCTTAATCTTGAAGTCACATGTTATTTGACTGACGGACTTGATCCTTTTGAGAAAGACATAAATAACCATCTCACCACTGTTCACTAGCCAATCATGAACACCTTAGTGCATATCATAAGATTTTGTGCTCAAGAAAGTGTAGCATATGCACAAAAAGAACATAAGGTGTAGCCTCTGTTAAATGCTTAATGCTTAAAATTGGTGTGTACTATTAGGCTTGATGCCAATTCACATAATTAAAACTGGTGTGTACTATCAGGCTTGATGCCAAATTTCACCTAATAATGGGGCAAAATTCAAGAAACTTACATGATTGCAAGCTTCTGTTCTAGAAGATGTGAGAGTTATAGGATGTAACTCTTTAGGTGATAGTCTCTTTTAAATTCTATGTGATGGATTTTGTAGACTTTGTGATTGATTGCTATTCACATATCACCTCACATGTATCTCAAGTTTTTGCTAGTTGCACACACTACACAAGTTACTCTTTGCTAAACTTTGTACATGTTATTGTGTGTGTTTTTGGTCTGACTAACCGAGTTTGAAAATACTTTGAGAATTATGCAAAACATTTTTTTTGCTTGAGAATTAAAAGGAAGAATGGCTGAAATTTTCTTTGAAGAAACTGGGATTAAAACTTGGGTTTTTGAAAAAGCATTCCATCTCATACTCATGCATTTTGTTTCAATAAGTTTAATGCTTTGAGGAGTTGTTTTCAAAATATGGTTTGTGTTTTCAAAACTGTTATTTTTCTCAAAAAATTTTGTGAGCCTCTGCCCAGTTCGATCGATCCATTTTGATTTTCGATCGATCGAAAAAGTGCTTTAATTTGTTTAAAAATGACTGTCTGCTTGATTTTCGATCAATCGAGAGTCGCGAATCAGGTGTTAAAACACTGTTCTTTGACTGATTCCAAATACTTTTTCAAAAGTTATTTTTAAACTTTCTTTCTCTCTCCGACGAGGCAAGGCTCCACTGTCCAATTTTTGTCGTTTTCCTTCGAAATTTTTGCAAAATTTCTCTTTCCTCAAGCCGGTAAGTCTGTTTTGTCCTTCCTTTTTGAGTTTATTTACATATTTCATGCATTTTTCATGCATTTTTGCTCAAAATTTCGGAACTTTTTCTTTTTGGGATTTGTGTTGATTCAAACCTAATTTTGTGAAATTGATCAATGGGTTTTTGTGGGGACATGCTATGAACATGATCTTGATAGTTTAATTTGATCAATTTTGGGTTTTGTGAAAAATTTCAAATTCTAGGGTTTCTAATTGATCCGAATTGGGAATTTTGTTCAATTAAGGTTTAATTGATGAAATTGGCTTTGTGTATTGATGAAATTGGTTATTCTAATATGTTTTCAACCTTGTGTAATGATCAATTCATCAATTTGTTGCAAAATTTTTCAAGTGGTTTTCAAATTTTTAGGGTTTTTGTTAGAAACTCTATGTTCGAGCCAATTTTGTGTAGTTGAACTTAATTTGAACTGTGTTTATTGCATTAGTTCATGCATCACAACATTGTTATTGTTCATGCATCATATAGATTTTTGTTCTATATTTGTTTGTGCTAACTTGCAGTCTGCCCTTGGTTTTGTTTTCTTGTTCTTTTGGTTTTCACTTTGTGTCTCTGTCCTTTCCTTAGCACTATGCCTAGGAAGACTAGAGCCCGTAGGAATGTTTCCTCACCTTCTCCACCCCCTCCCTCCTTTGACCGTGAGAAGTTTCCAAGTGAGAAAAACCAAGAGATTTATGAGAAGCTAAACATGAGGAGAAAGATTTAGGCTGAGCGTTCTGTTCTCTTAGATGAACTTGATCCTGCCATTAGGGCAAACTTTGAGCGTAGGGGCTGGTTACCCTTGGTGGATATTTCTGATCCTCCTCCACCTTCTGCCTTGATTAGAGAGTTCTTTTCAAACATCTCTATCCGCATCTATGATTCCAACACTTTAGTAAAGAGTTGGATACGAGGCGTAGAGTACACCATTACTCCCAAGGTAGTGGCTGATGCTCTAGGGGTACCTTTGGTCCAGAATCCTGTCTATCCTTATGATGAGTCTCCCGAGTTGAGTGATGTCTTGTCTTACATCACTGAGACTTCTGTCCAGTGGGGTTCTAATCCTAGGATCACCTTTGCTGAGCTTTCTGGGTTGCACTATCTTTTATTTAGGATAGCTTGTCATTCTATCTGGCCCATATCTCATGTTCACACCATTCCTCTCGAGAGGTGTGTATTTTTGTACGCTCTTGTTACTGATGCTCCTATTAGTTTTCCCCATCTTTTTCTTCGTTCTTTGAATGATGTTTATAGGAGTTCATCTTCTGCTCATGCTCTTGTACATCCTAGTTTCCTTTATAGGATTTTACTTTATCTTGATCTTGGTGGCTTCCCTTCCTCTGAGCCTGTTCATGTGATTGCTCCTATAGGTGCGTCTTTTCTTAGACAAAGGGCTGCTCATCTTCGAGCTGGCTCTAAACACCCTAGGTCTGAACCTTCTGGGTCTGCACCTCCTCCCTTTTCTTCTACAGGTCCTGCTGGTGAGGATGTTCTTGATCCTGCTGGTGATGCTGCTACTGCTGATGTTCCTCCGCCTCCTTCGACTGACTTTGATGTTCGTCGTACCTTGGAGACTGTCATGACCGTTCAGGCGGCTCATAGTCAGATTTTGGTGGACTTGCTGGATGAGATTCATGCTCTGCGAGCCGACTTTGCGCATCTTCATTCACCCTCACCACCTCACTTTGATGATGACTTATGATTGCCCTTTGGCATTCCGTCACAAAAAGGGGGAGTAGAGTTTTGACTTGTAGAGGGGTTTTTGTAGTTAGGGGGAGATCTTTTTTTGTTTTTGAGGAGCTTGTGGAGTTTTATAGATTGTATCTAGATGCTTCACTTTGTATATCATTTTTGGGATATTCATGTTAGGGGGAGTAACATTGATTGATATACATGATTTATATTTGATTCTTGTTGTCTCATGATTCACTACTTATTGATTTATATTTATGAATTGTTCATTGATATATGTCTTTATTTTGTGTTGTGTGAATCTTACAAGAATGTTATACCTCTTTATATACTATTTTCTGTCACACATACGTTTATGCGTTTGTTGAGTATTTCAGGAATATACAGGTTGATTCAATTGAGCTGCTGTCTACATTTGCAACTGATGGATAGTAATTAGGATTGAATTTTAGTCTTTATGAGCATTATTTTGTAAAGGGCTTTTTAATTGTAAACTTTGAGCTTATTGTTTGTGTTTTGTCACAGATTGCCAAAGGGGGAGTTTGTTAGGTTCTAAAGATTTAGGATTTTATGTATTTAGAACTCTAATGTGTAATGTTGGCAAACCATGATCAAAACAATGTGCTTAGTCTTGTTTAGGCTTGCTCAAAGTTGATAAAATATTGTAAAGTTGGAATCGAGTGACTGTAGATGCATTGGGGCATTTCGGTCTGGCTCGATCGATCGAATCACGGACCAGATGCGTTTTCTGCAGTTTTTCCAACTCAGCCCTAACTCATTAAACGTTTTGGGTTTTCTGTTTTTACCCTAGGTATATAAAGAAAAACCCTAGCCACGTTTTTAGAGTTGCTCCAGTTGTATTGTTGCTCATACATTGCTGTTTTGTGTAAATCTCTTGTGAGATCTAGAGGAGCTTTCCTTTACACAAAGCTTAGGGTTTTCAAGATAGAGATTACTTCAACATCTTGATGATCAACTCGGTTGCTACCATTGAAGCTTAAAGAATATCAAGCGTGGGTGCTTGTAGCTGATTGAAGAATTCAAGAAAGAAGGAGTCCGTGGATTCGGAACTTGCACGTGGTCGTGTCAGTAAGTTCTACTGGTGGGTAGCATTAGGAAGTCGAGCGGGGAGCTTGTAGTCCTTTTGTATGAACTTCGATTCTTTCATAGTGGATTCAGGTTTGCCTTGAGGATCGGTGGGTCAAATCCTCCCCAGGTTTTTACCGTGTGGTTTCCTGGGTGATCATATCTTGTGTTATTTATTATTCCGCTGCTTTATATGTTTGATATGATTATTTGATTGTTTTAACCTAGAATTGCTTAATTTGACTAAGTAACAACTTGGCTAATTAACTAGGCTACTCAATCTGGTTGTGTTTTAAGGGGTCTAAAACCGTTCAGTAGGGAAAAGGAATATGTTACCTGTCTTATTTTGCTGCCCCTTCTTTAACCATTGAATTGTAAGTGAGGTGCAATTTTTTTTTTTTTTTTTGGGTGCAAGAAGCTATATACCATTTCTGTTGCAAAGTGTTGAGGGTGCTATTTGTAAAGTAAAATGTAATGCAGGAGCAAGCAGTCATGAATCATGATAGCTCTAGACAAATTATTGAGGAATTTGGCTTACTTTTATTACTTTTTTAATTAGATTTTTTTTTTAATGAAAAATTGCCACATCATTCACTAACTAAATAAAATATAACTATTAAAACTTACTATAATTTGTTATTGAATATTTAAAATAAAATGATATGTTCAATTAAAAAATAACTGGAGGTAAGCCAAACCTATTATTGAGACCCCCAATGATAAAATTCTAGTCTTATAACTATCATTCGGCAATTGCAGAACATCTTGCTAGTATTAATTAAAAAGAAAGATAATATTCAATAGATCACACACACGGTACAAGTTGATCATCACAGGAAATAAATAAATGACGTTATTGATATATATATATATATATATATATAGATATAAATCTGACTCACTAGTGGGTCTTGATACAATTTTATTTATATGTAAATAAATTAAGACTCTTGAATAAGCTAGGAAGGAACAATTTTACTTAATGTTTAATATGAAAACCAGCTGGAGTTATTAGGTGGTGATGACGTGGGACTTTCTTGAAGATAGCCCATGTCAAATGAAAGTACAACGGAAAGCCTGCTATAGCAAAGAATATTAGCAGCAGGACTGCCCATGAATATGATGGAAAAGCTGCAGATTTTAGCTTTTCTCTTAGAATGAAGAAGTGTGCTGCAGAAAAACATATTGCAGTAGATGCTATAGACACGTAGAACGCTGTTAAAGCCAACAAAAGCTTCATTGGTAGGGTACTACGAAAACTGCTTTCTTTGTAGCCGGAGGTGAGGATTGCAAGGAATATGATGACTGCTAACAGTGAAGAATAGAAGGATATATAGGATGAGATGGCGAAAATATTAAATGCCAGCTGTTTTTCGAGGCGGGGATAGCCGTTGTCATCCACATCACCAGGCAAGGTGGTTGACATGTTAAAGGCAACTGTGACAAAAAGACCTGCTACAATTGAGCATGCATTCGATGTTTCCCTTAGCCACTTCCCACCCTTTTTCACAAGAGTCTCATGTTCTTCCATGAAGATCTCCCCTGGAGTTTTGCCTACATTGTTGGAGAGATGAAGGAAGCCTCGTGGCATGGAGTTCATTATGTGCTGTATTCATTAAGACCGAAGGAAACAATAACAACAATAACAACAAAAGAATAATGGCTATTAGGATTTTGGAATTAATTCATCAATAAATTAAAAAAAAAATGGAATTTTAAATTTTAAATTTTTTTTCCTCGGGCTATTGTATATATTAGTGGTAGGCTAGCCCACCAAAATTTCAAACACTTTCCCAGCCATTGTTGCATGGATTCAAAGTTCGAATCCAAAAACTATTTTCTTTAATTATATATAGACACTCGACCATAGGATCATTAGAGCATCTCCAGTGGCTTGGGCATCCGGCTCTAGTAGCCAAAATTTGGAGAATGTGGTGCACTGTAGATGCTCCAACAACTTCGGCAAACGGAATTTTTTTTTTTGCTAATGAACAGTAGCCCATCAAGTTTGATGAGCTACTATTCATTCTTCAAATATATATTTTCTATTATAATAATGATGTGCTGTATAAAAAAATGTTGGAAGATATGTAGTTGTTAAAAAAAGAATAAATAATGAATGAAAAAATAATATTTAAATGAGATAGAGAATAGGATAGAGAATCTGTTGGAAGTATATTTGAAAAAGTGAGTAGGCAAAAGCTAAATGTCACTATTTATTAGCCAAATAGTACAAAAATTTGGCTAATCTGCTGGAGATGCTCTTAACAAGGTTATGAATCCAAGTCCAACATATATAGTTCTCCCACGATACTAATTTACATTTCTAGCTTTGAAATGATATAATTTATATTAAACAGAAAGATAAAAGTATGGTTGTTTTCTTAAAGTCATTTTATTTTATTTTATATCTAAAATTGAGGTAATATAAAGTTCTAAATTTACAATTTATGCATTTACTTTTGGACATTAAAATGTGTTAAACAAAAAAGCTAAAAACTAAAAGAATGGTTTTCCAATTCTTTCATTGTATCTAAGGATTGTGTACTTGAACGTTAGACCTAGAAACTTTATATTTAAAGCCAAGACCCAACACAACAAAATTTGGTACAATCCTAGAAGGGCGATTGACTCAATGACGTCAATGATCAAGAAAGGTTATCAATGGGCACTCTAAAGGTGCATCATTGCCCAAGTTTTTTCCAGGTTAATGTTTAAAGTTGTAAGTGGTTTAAATACCATGCCATGTGTCACAATTTAGTCATTTTACATTAGCCCTAAGCCGGTACCAATGATGTCAATGATATACGTCACTTGCTATGTCAACAAATCCTCTTTTTGATATGACCTCAAACTAGTTTTGATTTGAATTTGATACTACTAAACTTTTACTTTCTTTTACTATTGACTGAGCCTCCGATTGTTGACTTTTGACCATTGATTTAACTAATTGACTTTTTCAATTGAGCCTACCATTTTTTTTTTTTTTTGGGCATAAATTTAGATTTGGGTTGTTTTCTCATGTAAGGCTCAAAAATACTCAAATTGGCGCATTTGGGCCTTGTATTCACCAAATTCACCAATCCACTTACAAATTTATATCATATCATGTGCCAGTCTATCATTCATCCAATTTGGTCACTTTCAAGACATTATTAAAGCCAACTTTGAGAGATCTTTACAAGCTTTTATTTCAAACTTAAGGCATCATCAAACTTCTACCTTGAGTTTGAGGGAAATTGTTAAAAGTAATAATTGTAATGTTTACTATTACTAGGATGTGCCCATGTGATGCATGACTTTACTCAAAATTGTATTAACAATTAGTGAGCCACTTGGTAAGGTTTGCAACATTCAACAAATATTTAAATTCATTTAAATTATTTTGTATAAACTATTGGTGTAATACATAGCTTTATTAATTGTTTTTGTTGATAGCGTTTCAATAGTTTATCTTGAATTAAACTTAACTATCAAGAATTTACTCAAAATTATAAGGTTTAAAACTCAAACAATATAGTTTTATGTAAAGTAAATTATTGGTCATGTAATTTAATCTAGGATAAACTATCTTTATATTATGGAGAAATTTTTTTAATAATTAATGAGAGTGTATACACTTGGTGCATAGAGAAGTTTGCTACTTTGTCTAACTATGGCTTTCAGGAACCAAATTTTTTTATAGATATAGTATATGATGTAATGGCTTAAGAGGCTCAATTTAGTGTAATGTCTAGTTAGACTAATCCTAAATTCCTAATTTCTAATATATATATATATATATATATATATATATCATGCTTAAGGGTTATTGTAAACATGAATTAAGTATACAATACAAACATAACTTCTAGAGTTTTATCCTATAGATGTAGGCGGTCAAACCTCAAACCGCATAATTTCCTTACTTGGATTGGTGCTCGTATCTTTGTTTCTTTGATTAATAAGAGTATTACTTATTTTATTTATCCCAAAAAAAGAAAGAAGAAAAGTGTACTTTGGATTCATACCTCATACCACTTAATCTCCCATTGCATTTGCAATGCAGCCCCAGGAATTAGGCCCGACTTCTTCTCTCCTAATTCAGCTGCAAGGTGCAGTGCGCTATTCCCGTTGTTATCCAGTTTATGAAACATACTTTCAATCCGTAAATGGCTTTTGCGGAATAGCTCATATACTTGTGTTCGTCTGTACTCGGCTGCCAATAGTACTATATTTTTTCCATCTCTCGTTTCGTCATGGATAGCCATTGGAAACTTGTGTAGTATTCCCATAACTATTTCTTTGATTCCATTTTTTGCTGCAGACAATATGGGTGTCTCTTTCTCTACCTCTGGCTTTATATCATACTTCGACACAATATCCCTACATGCAATAATAAAACTAAAGTCTTCATCTTCATATCTAGTTAGCCAAGGGTTCGTCCCTCCGTCGAAGTAGTGCTCTACGCTTATAGGTTTGATACAAAGTTTCATGATCTTAACGGACAATCTGTGCGTCTCTTTTATCTTCTTTATTTCCCCTGATCCTCAGAACCATATAACAGAATATATATTATGAACAGCCAAATATATTAATGTACATATAGTTACATGAACACAGGGCCGAACCAGGATTTTAATTCGAGGGCCAAACAAACAATTTTTTAATGCAAACTAGTACTATGCTAACAAAATATTAGTATGAAAAATGCTGAATATGGTACTAATTTTACAAAGGCTAAAACATAGATATCGTTACTCAAATGCATATATTAGATTCTCTAATTAAATACAAACAAATAGCTTTATTTAATTTAATTGTCCTTGAAAAGTAAAACTGTTTGCATGTGTTTCCTTAATAAATGCAAGTATGTATTTGAATTAATTGGGGGTGCATCTAAGTTTTGCCTTTTTACAAAAAGCTCACAACCTAATGTAAGATCAATAATATAATAAATAATTCTTTCAGCAAAAAAAAAAAAAAAACAATAAATAAAAAAGAATAATACTTGGGCTACAAACTATTTTAATTTTTTATCTATAAATTATTGACGTGGCATGTCCAGCTATCTTGGGGAACTAAGGCTGTCACCAAATTTACTAATTCTTAATTTTTTCTTTATAGGAAACTAATTCTTAATAATTAATTGATGACGTTGTGGATTTTTTTTTTTTTTTTTTGGGTTGGTACCGGGGCATTGTAGTTTGTAATCTTTGATAGAGAAATTAAATGGATTGTTGGTTCTGAGAATTATTTGAAAAAATTGATTGTTTTTCAATGGGATATGAATGCAAATGTGCTTGGTTTGCCGATTGGAAATTGCATAGGATGAGTGAAAAAATTACCAAACGGGAAAAATTTGAGATAATATTGATTTTCATATCTGATGTACAAAGTGGGTTGTGAACATTTTTTCTGATCGAGATAGTCATGGTGTTTTGATCCAATTAAACCAGAGGGAGAGAACGTTATGTTTTTGCTTGTGTTACAATATTGTAAACCTAATCTTTCATAGAGGTTACAAGAATTCTTCAAAATGGATCATATCAGAGCGAGAGGAGGTGGGTACAGTTGTTTGCAGCAGCTAGAACCCTCCATTAATTCGGAATGATTTGTATTTTTCTTTTGAAAAAACCAAATATTTGTAGCTAAATTTTCCATAATGTACTAAACAAATAAAAGTCATATATACCTTCTAATTACATTTCAAATATTTTTTGAACTAATTACTGTTACCAAGAAAAAAGAACGGTGTTACAAACAATGAACAATAAAGGTCAAACAACTTCACACACCACACAGCTACATTTGACCTCAGAGTGCATAATCACAGAAATGTGATGTCTAATTTTTTTTATTGAGTTCTTTTGATAATTTTTAAAATTTTTTAGGGGGCTAACCGGCTAAGTACAGTTAATTTTTTATTTAAAATTTAAAATTTTACTTTTATATGTAATATTAAAGGTGGGCCATCCCCCCTATGGGTCTTTCCCTGCTTGAACATCTTTACTGTGCTAACCTCTTGTGGACACAACTCAAAAGTGTGAATGAAAAATGTAAATATTCACATCCAAGTGGAAATTGTGACTCACATTTTCAATGCAATTTTCATGTGTGTAAATATGTGTACAATAAATAGTGTGTAATAAACACCCCTCACGCTTTCAATGCAATTTTTATGTGTGTAACTATGTGTGCAATAAATAGTATATAATAAACATTACTCGTAACAAATATTTTCCATTAAGATTTTCCTATTTTTAAATGGAGAAACATAAAATAAGGAAGGCTAAAAAGTGAAAAGGATGGTGTACCAAATCCAAGAATGCGCTTTATTCCTCTGCAAGCAAATGTGATAATCATACAGGGGGCGCAACAATATTTCCAAAATGAATAATGCTTATGATCTTCACTTTGGGATCCTTCAACATGCACAAACAAATAAGTTAAGAACTTATTAAAAAAAATTTCAAACCTAAAAGAACAGAATTTTATGGGCATAAAGGTAAATGGCATATGTAAGATTTAGCATAGTATTAGAAGGTCATTAAAGTATCCAACCCAAAAATTAATAACTGGAGAGGACCAACTTGGACATAAACCTTTACTAAGTCTTGAACCCAACCGATGCAGGATTCTTTAGCATTTAGAACACGCTTGTTACAATTGCACTACTCACCTTCATGTCTCGATTTAGTAGTAACATGCGATCTTTCAGGATTCTCTTCATCTGCATTTTTGACTTTGTCACATACTTTTCCTATAATGGCCACTAGAGATTAGGAGAGAAATTAGGAACTAGTTTGGTTGTGTGACGAAGCGCACACATAATTAAATATAAATATAAAAAGAAAAGAAAAAAGAAAGGTTTTTCATTGGTTATGTATTTTTGTGTTAAAGTTTTTGCTGGGGAAATAATGCAGAAGCTAGACTCTAAATGAGAAGCTAATATAGCATACATGGACATTATATTTAACCCCAAAACTTAAGTTTATAGGTTGAACTAGTTATGTTATATTAAGTATCAATCATGGCCAAGGGCTTTATAGCTAAATTAGTACTTCCCCATATATAAAATGCTTAAGGTTCTAGGGGTAAAGAGTTTCGAACTGCTGCTCATTCCTTCCTCCTAAAAAAAATCACTCATTCATTCCAATTGCCATAATTTCTTGTTCTATCATTTGTTTCAAAGTGATTTTTTCAAGTGACTTTAATTAGTTACTCTTAATGCAAGATTTTGTTTCACTTACCAACTCGAATTATAGTCCACCTCCACAACAATTGAATGAAGCTGACGCATGTTTGGTAGTTCTCCGGAAATTTGTGTTCAAGACTCTCATTAATTTTCTTAGGCACGTCAACCGGTGTCCCTTCAAAAAAAAAAAACAACAGAGGATAATAACATGTAATGCTGTACGACAGAAATAATGTAGACAAATTATTAGGTGTGCTAATTGCACCTAATAATCTCTCGTGAATGTATTGAACAACTGAGAGCATTCTCATCGGCTTGACAATTTAGTAATACTTACAATGATAAATGATGGTGCTCCACCATCCAAGGTGGCAACCACTTCGGAAGGCAGAAGGCTTCTCTGCTAAGAGATCGATCGGCAATATTCCATTCTCATCCACACAAGTAGCAAGTTCTCCGTGTAGGAGAAGTATCCGATATGCCAAATCTGTCAACCACAATGTTTAAAATATGGTTTAGCAAGTATTCAATCAGCCAGCCAATTTCACCAATATAGTGTAGATTCTATGATTTTATTACAAGTAAACATGTAGCAACTATTGGTTTAAACATTAGTTTATTAAATTAAATTATCTGACAGGCATGAAGTGAATTTCAATAAATTAAAATGCTCACCCCAATACTCCCTTTTGATGGCACAGTGTAGAATTGTCTCACCGTCTTCTTTTCTATAGTAGGATGTGTCTAGGTGGCTTTCACAGATGGAACGGAGGTGAAAGAAAATCTCTGTTCTACCAAGCAGAGCAGCCAAGAAGAGAGGGCTCTTACCCTCCTTGTTACGTTCATTCCCCATTGATGGATCAGCTTTAGCAATGCAGACACACGTACTCAGACTCCCTGTTGATGCTGCCACATGCAAAGGGGTATTCCCTTGATCGTTTTTATATTGTAGAACATTCTTGAACCGGTCTTTGTTATCATCAATTATTTTTACGAGTTCCTCAACAATATCTTCTAACCCAAGGGCGATAGCTAAGTGCAAGACTGTTTCCCTTAACATCGCCATCACCTTGTGAGCCTGATCAAAATGTTCCCGATATATGTTGACAACTTCAGCCCACTGCCGGGACCTGTTTTTTTGTATATTTTTTTTTCGAAATTGATAGTTTCTTCGAAATTGTCTGTAATTTCTTCCAAATTTTCAAGAGCAGCTGGACTAAACACCCTGGAGAACATACTTCTATTTTATGCAAAAGGTATGTTTGTGGAGCTCACACTGCCGGAACTGTCTACCAATTTTTATAGTATCAAAAAGTATCAACAAAGCCCAATGATGTCTGCACAGGAAAAAAAGAAATGGACAAGGAAAGAGAAAGAAAAAAAGAAAAAAGAAAAAGTGGATAATTAATTATTCCATGCTGGGAACTTGTAGTGCTACTACCACACGTGCTGTGAATCGAGATGGCAAAGGCCCTCATGTTCTTTAGTGCTAATAAATGCCTCTTATTCAAGAAAAAAAAATCCATATTAATTAACATAACAAGCAAATGAAAATCAACACTAAAACAATCAAGTGCACAGTGTTATTTTTTTTTTTGAGAAGGAAGTGCACAGTGTTATGATTATATTGAGATACAATTGATGTTGGACTAACCTTATTATTATTATTGTTGTTGTTGGTTTTTTTTTTTTTTAATTTGCTTCTTAGGATTTTTTTAACTTGCAAGTTCCAACTTCTAAATCCAATCTTGTACTCTGAAATATATAAGCAGAATATAAACAATTCTATGACTTTGTGAGAGTCAAATCTCATTCAACCTACTGTTTTTCAATCAAATAGAACCTTGTCTTTGAAGTTCATCAAAAAAAAGAACCTTATCTTTGAAATAGCGAAAGGCAAAAGAGGGAACATTAACAAGTTAACTGAGAAAGCATTCATGGGATCATCTGTTGTGCATATCTTTAAGGAAACGATTGAAATGGGAGATATGAACATGCAGGCAATAACTGTAGAAAGGCCAATATAATGGTGTTATCATGTTATGTACATCAGTTCCAAAAAAATGTAGAATGTCCAACAAAGACAACCCTGCCTGCAGATCAAAATACGTAGGAGTCTCTCGGATCAGTTCGTGTGTAACGAACTGCTTCAACAGGAAAAAACCGTGGCTAGCATGGTTTCTTTATCATCTTTTGAACAAGAATTTAGCTTTTTCTTTTGTCTATACCAAACCAAAAAAAAAAAAAAAAAAAAAAAGAGGACTAGAACCTTGCCTTAAAAAAGAGCGAGGGGGACAAAAAGAAATAAAAAAAAAGAAAAGGAGGAATATGTTAGCTTAAATGAGAACACACGCTATGCAAATGGTGCATCGTTTAAGAAAAGAATATAGGCTAATTAATGAGTTGTACTTGTACCCCCAAAACTAATAAAAGTAAATGACTTGCATGTAAAGTATTCCTTAGTCAAATAACTCTTTCCTAGAAGCATTCATTCTTAGTAGTAGAGCCATGATTTAACTTGATGGAAACAAAATTTTATACACAAGTATATATGCATATGTACTTGAACATATATATAGATTGTTTGATATGAATATGAAATATAAAAAGTATTTAACCCTAGCTCGTAGGTCTGCAGATTACCAACCAGCTCTATCAAAGGGATCTTGTCAATATCCTTTAATTCTTCGATCGCCGTAATCTTGGCATGGAATCTCTCGGGTAGAGATCTGAGCACTTTTCTCATAATCTTGGGTTCAGGAATGGTTTCTCCAAGATTGAAAGCTGAGTTCACTATGTCCTTAAGCTTGGCATAGAACTCATCGAATGACTCATCCTCATCCATCTTGATTTCTTCAAAGCTTGTAGTGAGCCTCTAAAGTTTTGAATCTTTGACAACCTTGGTTCCTTCATAGGTTGTCTGGAGAATGGTCCATGCCTCCTTAGCAGTTTCAGTAGAGGATATTTTCTTGAACTCCTCATTAGTGACCGCACTGAATAGAGCATTCAATGCCCTGCTGTTGAAGTTTGCCGCCTTGATCTTGGCATCATCCCAATCAGCTGGCGCTTCCTTCAGCTTGGTCTAGCCTATCTCAACAGCTTGCCACACTTTCTCATCTAAAGACTACAAGAAAGCTCTCATGCGTACTTTCCAATATGCATAGTTAATGCCATCAAATAAAGGAGGTATAATAAGAAACTGTCTTCTATCCATGACAAACAAGGGTCAATGGATCACACAGCAAAGATTAATCCTAATCAGAGTGTGCCTGCTCTGATACCACTTGATAGGCCAAAAACAAATTGACCCATTGTGATGAATTAATTGATTAATTAACCAAGTTTATTAATTAATCAAATTAACATGCAAATGCGTGGTAGCACAAACAAATCACCAATTAAACTAAGTATGTAGCGGAAAATAAATTGACACGGTGATTTGTTTACGAATGGGGAAAAGCAACACGGCAAAAACCCCACCGGGTGATTTTAAGGTCACCACTCCCGAGAATCCACTATTATCATAACAAGTGGTTGCAAGTAAAGGAATCCTAGTACCTTATACCAACCTACAGTTGAACCCTTACCCCAATACCCAATTGGACTTGTTCTGTAATGACAATCTCTCCTTGTAATGCACAACTCCTAGTACGTGACTAACCAATTGCGCGGATCCTAGTACGCGACTTCAATTACCAACTAGAGAATGTTGTTAGCTGCAAAGTTCTTCAGTTCATCCAGATGATGAAGATCAAGAAGATGCTTGGTCACAAAACCCTACAGTGCACAAACACAGCAACTTCTTCATAAGAATGATGAACTAAGGCAAAACTCTGTCTCCAGTCACAATTTGCTTGAACAAATTTTGCTCAACACTTGTGCAACTTGTGTCCACTTTGACGGCCCTTAAAATAATCCTTTTATATATCTAGGGTTGTGAGAAAAGAAACCTCAAACACATAATCACGGATTAGAGTTAAAACAGAACTGAAAATCTGTTTTTCTTAAACCTTGACAGATGCCTAGCTGTCGAGTTGCTGTCGAGCCACGAGGCTGATCAGCTCTTTAAACCTCAACAGATGGCTAGCTGTCGAGCTTTAATGACAGACACTTTCTTGGCTTGAAACTTGGACAGACTTGTATGGCTTTAACACTTGATCTTGAAATAAAGTTTGTTGAAGTATTAAACACATTCTAGATTTACCCAAATACAAGTAAAGTACATTTTGTCAAAGGATTAGCCAATTACATAAAATAGTGACATATGTTCCTAATAAGTGAATCACATATGTCCTAACAAATCACCAACTAGAGAAGGTTGTTAGCTGCAAAGTTCTTCAATTCATCACACGATGAAGATCCAGAAGATGCTTGGTTACAAAACCCTACGGTGTACAAACACAGCAACTTCTTCACAAGAAAGATGAACTACGGCAAATTCTGTCTCCAATCATAATTTGCTTGAACAAACTTTGCTCAACACTTATGCAACTTGTTCCACCTTTGGCGGCCCTTAAAATAATCCTTTTATATGTCTAGGGTTGTGAGAAAAGAAAGCCCAAACATACAATCACGGATTGAATGAAAAACAGATCAGAAATTCTGGATTTCATAAACCTCGATAGATACCCTATCTATCGAGTTGCTGTCGAGCCACGGGCTTCAACAGCTCTTCAAGGCTCGATAGATCGCTAGTTGTCGAGCTTTAATGATAGGCACTTTTCAGACTTGAATCTTAGACAAACTTGCATGCCTTCAACACTGAAGCTTGAAATAAGGTTTCTTGAAGTATTAAACACATCCTAGATCTACCCAAATACAAGTAAAGTGCGTTTTATCAAAGGATTAGCCAATTACATAAAATAGTGACATATGTTCCTAACAAATGAATCATATATGTCCTAACATGGGCTCTCCTAATCATCTCTTCCACCTTGTTTGTTCTCTCATTGATCTTCTTCTCTCTCTCCAACGTTGGGGAATTAAGGTCAGTCTTATTCTCCTCTTGGCCACTCTTCAGGCTCTGAAACTGTTGTACCATAAGGTTCTTGTCCTCCCTCAACAAGATTTGACTAGCTACCATGGTGTTTAGTAGCTCTTGGGTATTTATGGGTTCTTCAGTGTTCGGATGTTCTCCCTCTTGTGCCATGGTGACAGGATCTTCAGTCTTCTTATGGCTTGAACTATCTTGTAGGTCGAATATGGGATTGAGATGTTACAGCAGTGGAGTGTCTTCTATGCTCACAGGCTTCAGTACCATGATGGGAGTGACAAGCTTGGAACTGGAACTACTAGCTTGAGTGTTAGTCTTAGGTTCTCTTTGGAGCCTTCTCTTTGATCTTGACCAAATTCTCACCTAAGATAAGGCTTGGTCGGGTTAATCAGGTCCCCATCTATATCAATCAATCAAGCAAACACATACAACATGCAATGCAACTTTAACATGAACCAACCTAAGGGTAGGTTCTAAGTCATTACGTTGTAGGGTGGGTTTGTTGTTTTATTGTTTCCCTTTACAGTCAACAAGAAATGATCCAGTGACTTTAGGCTATGAGTTGGTGAGTTCGCCACTGGGTACCCGAATCTAATGAAGACCGGTGATTCATGTTTACTACCACCACATTTTGTTGAGATGGGTGAATACATATTTGTTGTTTTAATGGCACACACTATGACAGTTAGAGAAAGCTCTTAACAAACAATACAAACAACAAAATATAATACGAACATCTCAAGACATGAATAAATAAACATAAATAAACAATCACACAACAATATCATGCAAAGACAAGGGTATATATTTGGTCACTTAAGTCTAACACAAAACTTAGCCCTCGACATCCACAGTGGAGTCGCCACTGTGAAAGACCTGGGGAAAATTTTGGTGCTCTCAAAAAAGAGATTTGAGTGATTTTTTAAGGCACCTCTCTTCTTGGGTAAGTGGTGTGGAGTCGCCACATATTTTTATACAAAAAAATAAGAAAAAATTAAATACAATTTTACATGACTAAAATATTCCATTATCATTAATTGAATAAAAAAAGTACAAACTTGATAAATTGAGTACTACAAGGCTTTGGGTCCTAGTTACAAACTACCAAAGATACATGGCTTTTTGTCCTAGTTACAATCTACCCAAAAATAAAATAAGGATAAAGCCTAGGTCTACCTATCCAAAAGAAACTAAATTTGAAGGCTAGGTTATGAAAGGAAGATGTTAGACACCCATTCTGCCCAGATAGAGTCTAGTCTTTTAGACTCTCATGACCAATGTATCCTTTATGCATGATATGAATAATATGTTGCATACATAAGACACTTAACCAAACTAAGTCACATAAATCTATTTATGAATGTGTCCTCTTCTTTTTTAAGAAACAAAAAAAATTCAGATCTATTTTTGTGAATAAAAAAATTAGATCCGTTTTGGTATAGGTAACAAATTAGTTTTGGTGAAGAAAAATCAAATCTATTTTGTAAAGTTGTGATTTACAACTATTTATGTTGGCTTTAATTCCGTGCCAAATTTGATTGTAATTATGTTCAATCTTTTGTACCTTGTATTTTATGTGAGATTTCTTGTAAGGGTTGTGTGTGTGTGTGAGTGTGAAGACTTAAGGCAAAGTGAAGAGCAAGAGGTTTTCGCGAGTAGCTCGCGAGAAGCTTTCTCGCGAAGTGAAGCATGTGCTAGCACATGACTGGAATGCGAAGAGTCAGGACAAGATGGTGACAGCTAGTTTTCGCGAGTGTCTCGTAAGTAAGGCCTTCTTGCGAGATACCTGTGAAACGTTCTGTTTTGCCAATCTGTCATATCTGATACATACTATCTCTACCCACACTATATATACATTCATTACCCATAGATGTTGAGGACTGCTTCTAAAAGAAAACCCTAGCCACAACCCTTGAGAGTTAGAGATTGTTATATCCACATTTCTCTACACAATCCATTGTGGTTTTTCCATAACTCCTACCTCTCCATTTCCATATTCTTGAGAGGTTGCTGGCCCAAACACTTACCACACCCATATTGAGTGTCAAGTGAGGTTTTGGTGCTGTTGGGAAGTATTGGAAGAAGCCAAGTTTTGGCAGATGCAATCAAGCATATTGCAGGATCCTAATAGCTAGACAAGACACGGTTTGGAGAATCCTTGTTGGAGTAGGAGCCTGGAGGGCTAAGGTGCATTGGGTAGATTAGGATTGGAAGGTCTCTTGCTATTCATGTGTCCCAACTTATTGTCTAGTGGATCGATTTACCGCTTGGAGGGTAGCGGAGAGGTTTTTTGTTGAGTTCTTCTGTTTCCTCTTCGATAACACATCGCTGTGTTATCTTATGTTTGATCTCTCTTCCCTTACTCTTGTGCTTTACTTTTATTGTTTATTGTACATGTTTATGCACTAGAGTAGTATCGGTTGATTACGTTTTATTTACTCTTGTTTCCGCACTTAGATAAGTTAGAGTAAAAGCAATCTAGCCGTAATTTTTAATTGGGGGTCTAAATAGCTCTTGTGTTTTAATACAATTTCGAGCTTTCAATTGATATTAGAGCGGGTACACTTGTATTAGTTTCATTACCTAAGTGTGATCCTTGACCCCGTGTGTGTTTTGTCATGGATGGTGTTTTGTATGCTTCTATGGATGTTGAGTGTAACATGCCATGTGTTTGTGAAAATGCCTCTATGAGTGTTAATCCTCAAAATTGTGATGACATGTTACATGAATCTATGGTTGTTGTTGATTTCCAAATGTCAAACTCTTGAAGAAAAAGTTTAAGAAGTTTCATGAGAATTTGAGCAAGTTTTGTTGTGAAAATGATGATTTGATTGCTAAGCTTAATGAATCCAATAAATTGGTTGAAAAGTATAAGAAGCTTGCTGAAAATTCTCTTGAAAAGTTTAAAGAGTTTGAATGTTTGAATATGGACTTGGATGCTAAACTCGTTTTGTCTAACAAACTAGTTGATGAGCTAAAATATGAAAATGAATCTCTTAAGATGCATGCCAAGTGTTTGATTGCTGAACCTATTACTAAAAAGCATGAAAATATTTGTTGCAATCAAGTTATGGTACCAGATTTTGTGCCTATTGTGTGTTCTATCTCAAAGGACAAATTGGTGTACATTCCTCCACACAAAAGAAATCAAAAGGTGGAGAGAAAGGCTCTTAAGCGAAAGCCTCCATTTAGGTCTCAATCTAAGGCTTTGGATGGATCTAAGTTTGCTCCAACTTGTCACCATTGTGGTGTGATTGGCCAATATAAGATCTCAATGTCCAAAGTTGAGAGAACAAAACCATGTTGCTAGATCCCTTCCCAAAAAGCCTAGTGGACCTAAACACATTGTTTGTCACCATTGTGGTGCCTTTGGTTATCTTAGACCACATTGATCTAAGTTTCAAGCTCTTAAGAGAATCAAAAGAAAAGAGAAACTTGAGCTTCTTGGAAGTTGTGCTTTGCAAGCTAAATCAGATTTGGGGGAAAATGGTAAGTTGTTGAAGAAAGTTTTTGATGTTCTTACCTCCTTGTCTATGTGCATCTCCGGTTTTCATTCTTTCAACCCTCGTCTCACTTCTCATGAGACACTCATTCCAAAAAATCGTTCTGTTTGGATGAGGAAGGGTTCCTATGGTTGAGCTTTTGCTCTTTTGGTCCTTGATCTAATTCTTTCGATCTTTGTAGGACCCTTCATGCATTAGATGCTTCATTGTCATGTATTTGTGCATCATGTGTCTCTTTATATGCATTGTTTTTATTGTGTTTGTTTTTTAACTTACTTTTATGTCTTTGTTTTGTGTGTGTAAAAATCCAAAACCACATAAAAAGTGAAAAATTCAAAAAGTTTGATCGTATATGTTTGAGCATATATCTCATGTGAGTTTGGCCTAATACCTTCGTACTAATGGCGTAGTGCATTTTTGAGCTTAACTTGTTATGTATGCACATTTTTCTTTATGGGAAAAATCTTGAAATCTATGTGTGACTGTTGTAAATCGATCTTCAAGCTTGTCATGAATAATTGGTTAATAGTTTTGTTGGTTTTGATACATGCATAGACTTGTGCCTATATATCTTCCCACACTTTTTTATGTTTTTGCTTAAAGAGCTCAACAAATGTAAATCTCAAAATGAAAAGAGATAATGAGCTGCAAAAGCTATCGCACATACTAGTATTTGACTAGGAAAAAGGGAAAGCAACTTTTTATTGAAATGTATGGTGCTCAAACAGCCAAAGACTTATTCTCAATATTGAAATATCAAAAATTTCAAGCACCGATCTCAAAATAAGATGTATTGTTCAAAAATGATCTAATGTTATGATTTGTAAAGAAGCCAAATGAAAAGTTTCAAAGATGTGTAATCATTCTATTGTGGGAGGTCATATATGTTCATTCATTGTTGTGCTATGTTTTAAGTCTTTGTGCTTATGTTTTGGACTAACTTGACACTAATCATGTTTGTGTTCTATTTTTGTGTTTTTGCACCTTTTGTGTGTGTGTGTGTGTTTACTTGTCCAGATGTCTCCCACCAAGCATTTTGCTTCCAAGAAATCCTCCAAGCGTCCTCACATGGACTCCGACAACTTCAAGTCCATTGAGGCAAACATGGCATATAATGATTGCTACAAACAAGCAACGATCATTATGGAGAGGGTTGTTCAATTGGAGACACTTCAAGACACTTCCATCCCTAAGGTGTTCAAGGAGAAGACCTGGACAAAGCTACTGAATCCAAGGGGCAATGTAACACCCCAAATATTTTTTAAAGCAATTTTTCCAATGAGAATAATATCTAAATTGGACTTTTTTTTTTTTAATCAGTGTGGTTAACTATTTTATGGAGGAGTTTTGAATATTTGGGCATGTGATAGTATTTAGTTAATTTTGGAATGGGCCAATTTAAATATGGAGAAACTTTAAGGGTAAAGTTGTAATTTTGATCCCAAGATATTTTGGAACAAGCGGTCCACAATGCTCCCATCAACACAGCCCCTTTCTCTCATCACCATACATATGCCCTTCTCTCAATTTCTCCACCACCACTTTTGGTGGATTTCACCAGAGAACCCCATTAGAAACCCCATACGCTCCATTCTCTCAAAGCTTTAAAGGTAAAACTCTTAATTGTTTGGTAGCTTTTCAAGTTTTTCTAAGATTTCTTTCTGATCTAAACTACATGAGTGGTATACATGTGATTGAGTACATGAATTTTTGATTTGGTGGATTTATTTGTTAAATGGTTAAGGGCTTTTACAAATGATGATCATTCGGAGTTTCTTCATGGCTAAAAGCTTGGGTCTCCTTAAGCAAATTGTATATGTTAGGTTCTAAAGATTTAGGAATTTATGTATTTAGAACTCTAATTTGTATTGTTGGCAAACCATGATCAAAATAGGTTGTTTAGTCTTGTTTAGGCTTGCTCAAAGTTGTGTCTTTCATGTAAAGTTGGAATCGAGAGGCTGCAGATGCATTGGTTCATTTCGGCCTGGCTCGATCGATCGAAAGTCGGTCAGAATGTTTTTCTGCAGAATTTTCCAACTCAGCCCTACCTCATTAAACGTTTAGGGTTTTATGTTTTTGCCCTAGGTATATAAGGCAAAACCCTAGCCACGTTTTTGTGAGTTGCTCTGAGTGTATTGTTGCTCATACTTTGTTGTTTGTGTGAATCTCTTGTGAGATCATTGAGGAGCTTTCCTTCACATAAACTTAGGGTTTTCAAGGTAGAGATTATTTCAACATCTTGATGATCAACTCAGTTGCTGCCATTGGAGCTTAAAGAAACACAAGCGGGGGTGCTTGTATCTTGTGGAGAATCCAAGAAAGAAGGAGTCCGTGGATTCGGAGCTTGCACGTGGTCGTGTCAGTAAGTTCTACTGGTGGGTAGCATTAGGAAGTCAAGCGGGGAGCTTGTAAGTCCTTTTGTATGAACTTCGATTCTTTCATATAGTGGATTCAAGTTTACCTTGAGGATAGCTAGGTCAAATCCTCCCTAGGTTTTTACCGTGTGGTTTCCTGGGTCATCATATCTTGTGTTATTTATTTTTCCGCTGCTTTATATCTTGATATGATTGTTTGTTTGTGATAACCTAGATTTGAATAATTTGACTAAGTTAATCATTTGGCTAATTAACTAGGTTAATCTGGTTGGGTTAAGGGGTCTAAAACTGTTTAGTATAGTTTGAGGTTGATTTTTGTAAGAGTGTTAACTTTGAATTTATAAAATTGGAGTGTGAGCATGTGCTTTTATTTTTATTTTTTGCATACCTAGTGTTTGATAAGTTGTTTATATGAGATTTTGGGTTTGATTCCTTGTTCTAAATATGCTTTAAATCTGGTGGCTTTAATATGAGTGAATTCTCAAATAATTTGGGCTAGTCTTACAACTATAGCAATTTTCTAAAGCTGTCACGACAGATTTGAGTCAGCCACAATGCATGATTTTTAATAAATTACAGAAAAATCATTTTAGGCTGAATTTCTGTGGTACATTGTATACATATAGGGGAATGTTCCCTTAAAGTTTTGAGTTAATCGGATAACGTTTCATTGACCAAACAATTTTTACAAAATGGCTGCCCTGCTATGTACTAAATCTGAAAGCAGGACAAAAACGCTGAGAAATTGTGGAATTAATCCCAAACCTTAGTTGATCTTATCTTTAGCTTATATATATTATTTAGTACCCAAAGAGATTCATGAGTATGCTATATTATCTTATGATGCACATTATTGCGGCAAAGAATTTAAAATGTTTTGGTTGTGTCAGCACTATGAGTTTCTTGGATGCTTGTTTGGTTCCCGTTTGGGTAGGGGTACTTGTTTTGGGATGGTCAAGCTAGGCTTTAGGGCCTTAGGTTTGATTTTTGAGCGAATATTCTCAGATTTATGGAGACAAATTTGATAGCAAAATTTCGTTGCAGGCCTTGTTATTAATAGGCTTGATACTTGTGTTTCTAGGTTCTAAAGTACTTGGTGATGGAACTAGTAACTTGATTGGTTGAAGGAGGTGCTCGGTTGAGGTAAATTTGGAATGGACTACTGAGGTAAGTAGCTTTTTAATGGGATTTTTGACAAATAAACATGTTGCATAAATGTTGTTTTTGGGTTAGACACGCTTTTGGAAACTACCTATGGAAATTATATTTTCCTAAAAACTATCGTGTCGTAACCTTAATATATGTATGATTATATATGAAAGTGCTTCATATTTGGTATTGCATTTGGGGAAATGCATGGATTGTTGATATGGAAAAATGGGCATCTTTTATTTAATCTTTGATAAGAAAATCATTGATTTTATGGTATATTGAAAAATTTAAAGATGCTTATCTTGTCTTGTATTATTTGGGAAATTGATAGAAAATCTCTTGACAAGAATGAAGTTGAAAACCTTACAAACTTTGTAGAAGTTAGATTATTTAAGGTTTTTTGAAACTACTTGGATATGAACTATGTGTTTCAAAGTAATGTAACCTGTGAGTTTATGTGGTTTTAACACCATGCCATGTGTGATTTCCCGGTGATCACTCGATTTAGTTTCTGTAGTCTTTGTGACAACGAAATCAAGTCTAGGTCAGTGCTCTTTCACTTTGGATGACGCGTTCTTCCCTGCTGCCCATGGGGGAAGAGGTTCCTTGATTATGTGTGGGTGAGGCTGCTGCCCATGGGGCCAAGAGACCACATGCAAGAGAGGTCCTATTTGACGCGATTTCTCTGCTGCCCATGGGGGGAGAGAAAAACCTTGAGGGTATGGGTGAGGCTGTTGTCCATGGGGCTAAGAGTCTGCATACCAGAGAGGACAATATCATGCCAGTTGTGAATGGGTGGATCCCCTGACCGATCTAAGTGGTAGTATGGTATATTTGTGATAATTTATCTTATGTTAGATATTATGGCTTTGGGAATTATATTGTTAGTGCTCACAGATCATAGTATATAGTTTCAAGGTATTTACTTTGGGAAATTTGTATTTCATTGTTAACTCATTCTTGTCATATTATTATTATTGAAGATGAAACTTGCATTTCCCCCACTCCCATTAATTATGCTACTTACTGGGCATTAGCTCATCCCATTCTCCAACAGTTTTTTAGATAAATTTACTATACCTCGGGCATGAAGCTTGTTTTATTGGTGGTGATTGGAGCATTATGCTAATTGAGAGATTTATGCTATGATTGGTTGGTGACTCGACTTTCTATATATATCGAGGCCAGACCTAATGCTATTGGAGATTGGGTTCTTGAGGTTTGCTAGCCTTAAGTATGGTAGGCCTAGATTTTTGTTGAGGTTGTGTACCTTAGAGAGGATCGTGATTTTGTGTTTATTTTATTTGGAGCGTTGGATTGTTAAGTACATTTGGAGACACATGATTTGTAGTTTGTATTGCTTGTAAATGTGTCATAGAGCTCTAACTTATATTGTGGAGAGATCAATATATTTATTTACTTTATCAAAAAAAAAAAAAAAAATTTCCCATACAGTCTCTCGCAGGCTTGGTTTCTCATGCTTTGGATCCTTTTGGGTTTGGGGCGTGACAGGCAATGTGTATGAGGATATCATACGAGAATTCTTCGCAAATGCCACTGTGGATGGAGACCACATAAACTGCTGGGTGCGACACAAGGAATTTTCTATCCTAAGGGATTCCATTCAAGAATTCTTAGAAGTGTGTCCACCCTCTCAGCCAATCTCCATACAGTATGATGACAGATTGGACTCTCTTGAGCCAACGGTGATGCTCCTTGTGGCTCTCTCAACAAGAAATCAATGAACACTATCCCTTTTGAAGCAGAGATGAGGACATTGGCTTATGTAATGATCCACAATCTCTACCCAGTGACTAACTTGACCTCATTGTCCGCACCAAGGAACATTTTCTTGTATGATCTCTACACACATAAAGAGATTGACATATATGGACACATATACCACCTCCTCACAAAGAGCATCACCAAAAGAAACTCCAGGACAATCTTGCCCTTTCCCACTCTCATCATGGGCCTCATTGCAAAGACAAAACTAAAGTTTCCAAGCAGACTAACTGTCATGCCAAGGGACTATCCCATTGGTGCAAACATGGTGACCAGAAGCAAAGCCCACATCACCGGACCCAAGATAGGCGTTTCTCAAATACCAAGTTGAGGAAGAGGGTGGTGATATTGAAGATGAGATTGATAGATTCACCTCAGCACCAGAAAGTTCTGCTCAACCATTCTTTCAAGCACAAGCACGGGGACCCGATCGTCTTGATCACCTTATTGCAAGGGTAGAGTATGTTAGGACATATGTGTTTCACTTGTTAAAGAACATATGTCATTCTTTTATGTAATTGGCTAATCCTTTGACAAAACACACTTTACATATAATTGGGTAGATCTAGGATGTGTTGAAATACTTCAAGAAACTATGTTTCAAGATCAAGTGTGGAAGCCTTCAAATCTGTCCAAGAAAACAAGCTGAAAGTGCAAGCTTACTAAAGCTCGACAGCTAGTATGTGTCGAGGTTTAGAAAGCTGTTCCAGCCCGTAAGCTCGACACCTACTCGACAGCTTCTATCTGTCGAGGTTTATAAAAATCAGAATTCTGATATGATTTCTTGGGATCCGTGAATGTGTCTTTGGGCTTTCTTTTCTCCTAACCCTAGATATATAAAAGGATTGTTTTAAGGGTCGTCAAACAGTACACAAGTTGCACAAGCATTGAGAAAACTCTGTTGAAGCAAATTGTGACTAGAGACGAAGTTCTTGCCCTAGTTCATCTATTCTGAAGAAGTTGCTGTGTATGTGCACCTTTGGGTTTTGTGACCAAGCATCTTCTTGATCTTCATCATGTAGGATGAACTGAAGAACTTTGCAGCCAACCTCTCTTTCATTTGGTGTTGAAGTCGTGTACTGGGATCCGCGCATTGGTTAGTCACGTACTTGGGAGCCGTGCATCAAAAGAGGAAATTGTCACTACAGAATAAGTCCAATTGGGTATTGGGGTAAGGGTTCAACTGTAGATTGGTAAGGTACTTGGGATTCCTTTACTTGTAACTGCTTGTTGTGATAATAGTGGAGTTTCGGGAGTGGTGACCTGAAAATCACCCGGTGGAGTTTTTGCCGTCAGGTTTTCCCCATTCATAAACAAATCACCGTGTCATTTAATTTCCACTGCATATTTAGTTATTTGGTGATTTGTTTGTGCTACCACGTGTTTGTATGTTAATTAACTTAATGAATTCACTTGGCTAAATTAATTGGTTAATTTATCACAAGGGGTCAATTTGTTTTTTGGCTTATCAAGTGGTATCAGAGCAGACACACTCTAATTAGGTTTAATCTTTGCTGTATTGATCCATTGACCCCTGTTTGTCATGGATAGAGGATAGTCATTAATCATACCTCCTTTATTTGATGACACTAACTATGCATACTGGAAAGTACGCATGAGAGCTTTCTTGCAGTCTGTAGTGATTGGCTGTAGAGATTGGCTGGACCAAGCCAAAAGAAGCACCGGCCGATTGGGATGAAGCCAAGATCAAGGCGACAAATTTCAACAACAGAGCGTTGAATGCCTTATTTAGCGCAGTCACCAATGAGGAGTTCAAGAAGATATCCTATACTGAAACTGCAAAGGAAGCATGGACCATCCTCCAGACAACCTATGAGGGTACAAAGGCTGTCAAGGATTCAAAGCTTCAAAGGCTCACTGCAAGCTTTGAAGAAATAAAGATGGAGGAGGATGAGTCGTTCAATGAGTTCTATGCCAAGCTCAAGGACATAGTGAACTTAGCCTTCAATCTTGGTGAAACCATTCCTGACCCCAAGATTGTAAGGAAGGTGCTCAGATCTCTACCCGAGAGATTCCATGCCAAGATTACAGCGATAGAAGAATCAAAGGATATTGATAAGATTCCTTTGACTAAGCTGGTTGGAAACTTGCAGACCTACGAACTAGGACTATCTAGGATTGGCAAGTCAGGTAAAGACAAGAGCATGGCCTTGAAGGCAAAGAGTAGTGACACAGATGATTCTTTTGATGATGAAGATTCTAAGATGAAGTCCTACATTACAAGGCAGTTCAAGAAATTTATGAAGAATGCCAATGGGAGGAACTTCGACAAGGACTGCAGATAATCCAGTTCTTCTTAGTCTAAGGGCCAAGACAAAGGGAAGAAGGATGCAAGGGATGGCGGTCAGTACACTGTTCCCACTGGACCTAAGTGTTTTGGGTGTCATGGTTTCGATCATATGAAATAGGAGTGCCCCACGTATCTCAAAAGCATTGGGAAGAGCAAGGCACTTGCTGCTACCTTAAGTGACACTGAGCTTGAGGATGATTCCGACGATGAAGATGACAGAATCTTGAATGCCTTCACTGCCACAGTCAATCCTACTGAAGGGATTGTTGAAGACGTGGAAGAAGAAGAAGAAGAATTGGTGGATTCTAAGTGTGAGAAGATGGATGATCAAGATGATAGCCATTCAGCCTATGAGAAACTATACAAGCTGTCTGAGAAGCATGAAAAACTATATAGGCTGGCCACCAAGAAGCTCAGTGATGTGGAACTTGATTGTGAAGAGTTGTCCACAAAGTTTGATGAGGCAAATCAGACTATTGGAGCGTTGAGGTTTGAGAACAATTTCTTGGCTGAGAAGACCAAGAAGCTTGAAGCGGAGCTGTTTCAAGTCAGAGCTCAATTGGAGAGGACTTCAAGTGCTAAACTTAATGAAATGCTCAGCAGTCAGAAATCTGCTTCGGATCGAATAAGTTTAGGGTATGGTCTTTCTTCCTCTAATATTGCTTTTACTAATACTACTATTTTTGTTCCTCCTGCTAATAATGTTGAAATTGAGAATAATGATGTTAAAACTGAATTAGCTAGTGAGAACTTAGACAAGGGCAAATCTATCTTAGGAGCACCCCCTAAACAAGATAAGAAAGATGTTAAAAACCCTAAGGCTAAGAAGGCTAACTCTCAAAAGCCTAAACAGAAGAAGCAGCATCTTTGTCATCATTGTGGAGCTGCCGGTCATACACGACCAAATTGCTATAAGTGGTTAGCCACTCAACAGAGCAACAACATGATAGCATCTGGAAGCCAAAATCAGCTTCAATCCTCTCTTGCTCCTCTTGGAGATCTTCTGAAAGCCCTTATGTTCCTTTTGAACTTGAACGGTTTCAATACTTCCCCCTCACCGCCGGTTCAAGGGTTCAATCAAAGGAAAGGTTCTTCCAGGGTGTGGAAGAAAAAGGACTCTAAGTGATTTTATCACTTTCTTCTATCTTCTTGTTTTTTTTTTTTTGTTGCATTACTTGTGTGTTTTGCATTTTTTTTTTAGTCAGTCTAGTTTTATGCTTTGCTTTGTTTAACATGTTTTTATTTGTTTGTTTTCAGTTTTGGTTATTTTTGTTTTTCATATAAAAATAAAAAAATAAAATTGAAAAATAAAAAAATACAAAAACAATGTGTGTTATGTGTACTTTGGTACTTGTGTACCTTGGATGGCCAATGAAACAAAGTTTTCTAAACTTTGTATCTTCTGTAGCTTAGATGAGCATCTCTATGCACAACTAAGCAAGTGAGCTTTGTGGCTCTTGTTTGTGATGAGTAAGATTAAGTCATCTCTTGAACTTAACACTCCTATCACTCTTTTTGACGGGTAGGACTAGAAAATCTTAAGAGAAAGGCATAAATAACCATCTCACCACTGTTGCCCGCCAATCATAATATGACACCTGTATGCTTCGGCATAGCAAAAGTGCAGTCTCAAAGACATCCGTATGCTTCGACATAGCAAAAGTGCAATGTCTATGCTTAACATGTTGGGTATTTCTTTTCTTTCTTATATATGCCCATTAAAAGAAAATATGCAAAGAAAATAAAAAGCAAAAAGATCAAAAATGCTTTAAATATGATTGCAAGCATGTTTTCTAGGAGATGTGGGAGTTATAGGATGTACCTCAAAGGTGATAGTCCCCATCAAACAGTTATGATTGTGTGTGAGTTAAAGTGATTTTCTCAAATCTCAAATCGCCATAACATGTATACACTTATGGAATCTTACGATGTTTTTAACACACAACACGCAATATTCTTTGCTACTCTTGATACATGTGCAGGTACAATGTGATTTGGCCATCACAAGGTTTTACATGTGCTAATGTATGCTCACTAAACTGTCTTGACTCGTTTTTGAAATATAAAATTGGTTAGACTTGTTTAGTGTGTGTGTGTGTTTTTGAGGATCCATGTGCTTAAAATTCTTGTTGAGAGATGAATTTGAGAGCTTAATATATTGATTGGATCATTTGTTGAGTTGCATGTTGTATTGCATTCATGTCTGTGTTTTTCATTTCTCAAAAAATTGTTTTTAAAAGCTGGCTCGACACCTCCTCGATACCTAGCCATCTGTCGAGTTTCTTCAGCTTTTTCTTATTGCAATCTCGACACTACCTCGACACCTGGTGGATTGATCGAGAAAGTTTATGTCTCATCGATACATTCTCGATACCTTGTCAATCGATCGAGATTCTGTTCTTGATTCTGGTGTTTATTTCTCGATACCTCCTCGACACTTGTATCTGTTAATGACCTTTTTCCTCGACACCTATCTCGACAGATGTCTCGACACCTATATCTATCGAGCCTTTCTGAGGATCTATTTAAGCCCTATACGTGATCCGGTTCTCATTTTCTCGATCTCTCTCGATTTGTCCACGCCTGTTCACCTCTTAAACTCTCTTTTCTCACTCAAAACCTTCAACCCACGTGATTTTCGGCCTTTCTTTGCTTCAAATCACTTGGTATGATCTCTTTTCCCTTCATTCTTCATGCATTTCATGTTTTTGAATCTTAGGTTTCGGGGTTTTTGAAAAATTTTTGGGGTTTTTCAAAATTGATGAGTTTTTCTTGAAATTTTGGGATGGGTTTTCTTTTAAAGGTGTTCAAAATCTCATGCATTGCATCACATTTGCATTATAATGGTATTTTCATTAGATGTGTGTAATATGTTTATGTGCTGGTAGGTTTGGATTGGGCTAAGCCCATGATGAAATTTCTTTTGCATGTCACATGTTCATGCATTCCCCATGCATACGTACTCTCTATTCAATATATTTGATATATTTGAATTGCTTTGGGACTTTTTTGATTGTCTCTCTCTCTCTCTCTCTCTCTCTCTCTCTCTTTCATTCTGTTTATGTTAGTAGTGTCTATGGCACCTAAGCGTAAATCTACTTCGGCTCGGAACCCTCTTTGTTCTGAAGCTTCCTCCTCTTTCGATTCTACTTCTCTTAATCTTCGGTTCCATGATGATGATGCCCACAAGGCATTCTCGGAGAACTTCTCTAGACGAGGTGTTCATTTGGAATGCCAAGTCATTTTGGCGGACTTCGCCGACATTGACCTTCCCTCTGTCATTCACAGTAGGAGATGGGAGTCACTGTGTGACGTCCTGGTCACATGTCCTCTCGTGCTTATTCGGGAGTTTTATTCTAATATGCACGGGATTGATCGTTCAGTACCTCTTTTCTTCACTCATGTTCGAGGTACACGCATCCCTGTCACACCGCAACTTGTTGCGGATGTGCTTCGGGTTTTTAGGATAGAGTTTCCTGACTATCCTTCTTATGAGCGTCTGCGGACTGTGTCCAAGGATGAGCTCATATCTGCTTTCTGTGAGCGTCCTTCGAAGTGGGGTGAGCGTCAGTTTACATCATGTCGGCCTTTTGCTAAAGGTCCTAGATTTTTAAACATGGTGATGACTTTTGTACTTCATCTGCTTTCTCACTACAACTCCATCATAGAGCCTCGTGCTCGATTTTTGTTATCCCTACTTGAGCATCTTACCATAGATTTTCCTTCCCATTTCATTCTGTTTATTATAGATGTTCATTTGGATGCGGCGACCCATGATAAGCTCATCTTTCCTTCTGCTATCACAAGGATTCTACGCCATTTTTCCATCCCTTTTCCCGTGTCCGACCATTTCACTTTCATGTGTGCCATAGATGCCACTACCGTAAAACGTAGTAAGGCTTAGTTTAGGTCGAGACAACCGGATTCCACTCCTCCCTCCCATTCAGCTCCATCTCGATTTGCTCCATCTACATCTGCTCCTTCTTCCTCCATGAGCGATGTGTCCCTTGGAGACATTATGGCGCAGCTGCAGCACATGGATGCTCGCCTTGATACACTCTCCACTGAGATGTATCAGGTGAATGTTCGTGTTGGTCATATTGCACGACTACAGGCAACCATGGGTGGTTTTGCTTCTGAGACTACTCCTTCACCACCTCCTCTAGTGGCTTCTGACTTTGAGGATGATGATGCTTCGGATGATGATGATGGAGATGCTAGCTCTACTGATGAGATGTCTACTTGACACTCTACCCTTTGTCACTCGTGACAAAAAGGGGGAGTAATTTTGGGATATGAGAGTAGTCATCTTAGGGGGAGAGTTAGTATAGGACATTTTGTTAAAGGGAGTGTTGATACTTGAGGGATGTAGTGAGGATATGATGTATCTTTTTCTTTTCTACTTTTTAGATACATTGTTCTTGTATATTAGGTCTTGTGACCAGTTTTTACATACATTGTACTTATTTTCTCTATATGTGGATGTATGTTTCTTTCACCTACCTCTACATGTGTTATTTCTTCTCTATCTTTATACACATGTTTCTTATACTTGTATGCAGTCTATTATTTCTGTTTCACACAAGATGCCTTGATAAGTTTTGTTTAAAATGTTTCAGAAATACAGGTTGTCAAAGTCTACTTGCTATAAACTCTTTTCTTGCAAAGTTTTTCAAGAGTTTATGTTAGGATAGATTTTATTGTATTCAACAAGTGAATATGAGTTGAGTGATTTATGACTTTTCTCATATGTTCATTCGTTTGTTGTGGTTTTGTCATGGATTGCCAAAGGGGGAGATTGCTAGGACATATGTGTTTCACTTGTTAAACAACATATGTCATTCTTTTATGTAATTGGCTAATCCTTTGAAAAAACGCACTTTACTTGTAATTGGGTAGATCTAGGATGTGTTGAAATACTTCAAGAAACTATGTTTCAAGATCAAGTGTGGAAGCCTTCAAATCTGTCCAAGAAAACAAGCTGAAAGTGCAAGGTTACTAAAGCTCGACAGCTAGTATGTGTCGAGGTTTAGAAAGCTGTTCCAGCCCATAAGCTTGACACCTGCTCGATAGCTTCTCGACAGCTACTATCTGTCGAGGTTTATAAAAATCAGAATTCTGATATGATTTCTTGGGATCCGTGAATGTGTCTTTGGACCTTCTTTTCTCCTAAATTTAGACATATAAAAGGATTGTTTTAAGGGCCGTCAAACAGTACACAAGTTGCACAAGCATTGAGAAAACTCTGTTGAAGAAAATTGTGACCAGAGACGAAGTTCTTGCCCTAGTTCATCTATTCTGAAGAAGTTGTTGTGTATGTGCACCTTTGGGTTTTGTGACCAAGCATCTTCTTGATCTTCATCATGTAGGATGAACTGAATAACTTTGCAGCCAACCTCTCTTTCAGTTAGTGTTGAAGTCGCATACTGGGATCCGCGTATTGGTTAGTCACGTACTTGGGAGCCTTGCATCAAAAGGGGGAACTGTCACTACAAAATAAGTCCAATTGGGTATTGGGGTAAGGGTTCAACTGTAGGTTGGTAAGGTACTTGGGATTCTTTTACTTGTAACCGCTTGTTGTGATAATAGTGGAGTTTCGGGAGTGGTGACCTGAAAATCACCCGGTGGGGTTTTTGCCGTCAGGTTTTCCCCATTCGTAAACAAATCACAGTGTCGTTTAATTTCCGCTGCATATTTAGTTATTTGGTGATTTGTTTGTGCTACCACGCGTTTGTATGTTAATTAACTTAATTAATTCACTTGGCTAAGTTAATTGGTTAATTTATCACAAGGGGTCAATTTGTTTTTTGGCCTATCAGAATAGATGTATGGCATGCTCGAATCTCATGTGCAGCATACCTCCAGCCAATTTGTATACATCCAAGGACAAATCACTGCCCTATCTTCACAGATTGAGGACATGTCGATGGCGCAAGGATCCGATTCCAAGTCAGATCAGTCCTAGCCTCTTTGGCCATTCTGGTCAAAAAGGGAGAGAAAGTTTTGAGGGGGAGAATGCACAATTTAAGGGGGAGCAAAACAAATTCATAGATAATTGGTTTATTGTTGGTGGTTTTAGCCGTTTATGGTTGTTTTTAAACTTTATTAGTTTTTACAACTCTTGGATTGTTTACATTGCTTTCCTTTAAAGCTTAAGTATATTGGTTTTATTTTCAGTTTAATATTCTGTACTTTCTTTATTTCATTGCTTTGTAGCATCCTTTTAGTACATCTAGATGTTGCTAAACTATCTTGAGTACTACACACTTGTACCCTTGTTGGATCTTGTATCCTTAATGCAAATACTTCTTGTACTTTGCATTGGTTGTGTGTTGGACATGCAATTGATCCTCGGATTGGTCTTAATTGCACTGCGCGTCTGGATGATCATTTGCTTGCTAAATGATCATTGTAGTCATTCTTTAATGACTGACCCTGTTTGATCAAGATATGCTTAACTGTTTTATAGTGTTTATTAACTTGATTACACTTTACTTGCTCATGTACCTACCATGTATTCAACTTGTCATAAGCTTAATGATAGTTTTGTTTGTGTGCGAGTGTTTCAAGTTATAGGTATATACATGCAAGTGCTTCATAGCTTCTAGATTAGGTGTGAATGAGTTTTGTCATTGTTCCCAAACTCATGTTTAAGTCTAGAGTCTGTTTTAGGGGTTTTGTCATGGAATAGCCAAAGGTGGAGATTGTAAAGTTGTGATTTACAACTATTTTATGTTGGCTTTAATTTCGTGCCAAATTTTATTGTAATTATGTTCAATCTTTTGTACCCTGTATTTTATGTGGGATTTCTTGTAAGGTTGTGTGTGAGAGAGAGTGTAAAGACTGAAGGTAAAGTGAAGAGCAAGAAGTTTTCGTGGGTAGCTTGCGAGAAGCTTTCCCGCGAAGTGAAGCATGTGCCTAGCACACGACTGAAATGTAAAGAGTCAGACCAGGATGGTGACAGCTGGTTTTCGTGAGTGTCTCGCGAGTAAGGCCTTTCCGCGAGATACCCGTGAAACATTCTATTTTGCCAATCTGTCATATCTAATACACACTATCTCTACCCACACTATATATACCATCATTACCCATAGATGTTGAGGAGTGCTTCTGAGAGAAAACCCTAGCCACAACCCTTGAGAGTTAGAGATTGTTATACCCACATTTTTCTACACAATCCATTATGATTTTTCCTTAACTCCTACCTCTCCATTTCCATATCCTTGAGAGGTTGCTAGCCCAAACACTTACCACACCTATACTGAGTGTCAAGTGAGGTTTTGGTACTGCTGGGAAGCATTTGAAGAAGCTAAGCTTTGGCGAATGTAATCAGGCGTATTGCGGGATCCGGATAGCTAGACAAAACATGGTTCCGAGAAGCCTTATTGGAGTAGGAGCCTAGAAAGCTTAGCTGCATCGGGTAGATTAGGCTTGGAGGTTTCTTTCTATTCATATATCCCAACTTATTGTCTAATGGATCGATTTACTGCTTGGAGGGCGGCGGAGAGGTTTTTCGCCGAGTTCTTTGGTTTCCTGTTCGATAACACATCGCTGTGTTATTTTGTGTTTGCATCTCTCTTCCCTTACTCTTGTGCTTTACTTTTATTGTTTGTTGTACATGTTTATGCACTAGAGTAGTATCGGTTGATTGTGCTTCATTTACTCTTGTTTCTGCACTTAGATAAGTTAGAGTAAAAACAATCTAGCCGTAATTTTTAATTAGGGGTCTAAACAGCTCTTGTGTTTTAACACAATTTCGAGCTTTCATGTTTTATTTAGTAAACAAGGTTTTTTGCTTAAAAAAATATTAGATCTTTTTGGAACAAAGTAAAAAATTGGTTTTGATTTGTACATTAAAAAAAAAAAAAAATTCATTTTGTAGAAAAATCTAGATTTGTAGAGAGCTAGAAAAAATCAGATCTATTTTTTATGTGAAATAAAATAACAAAGGTTTTTATTATTATTATTATTATTAAGAGGACTACACTCTTGAAATAAGCGTACGCTACTCGCATCAAACAAAACAAACAAAATATTACTGCTTGTGACTTTCTTTTTATTTCAAAATCTGCTATGTTTAAAAAATTCATATCTACATCTAAAGAAGATACAGATCAATTTTTGTATTAAAAAAAATTCGGATCTGCATCTAAGGAAGATACAGACTAGTTTTTATGAAAAAATTCAGATCTGCATTTAAGGAAGATACAGATCAATTTTTTATGAAAAAAATTCAAATCTGCATCTAAGGAAGATACAAATCTGTTTTGGTTTTGAAAATTTCAGATCTGCATCTAAGGAAGATACAGATTTGTTTTTAGTTTTGAAAATTATATGATAATAAGCAGATTTTTGAAACTCAAAAAGGTAAATCATGACAATTAAAACATCATGAACATATTTCAACAAAAATATTGACACACATGGTATGAGCATTAGAAATTAAAACTAAAAGAATATCTACTCATGCATCATCAAAATAAAAGAAACAAAAAAAGGGTAAAGAAAGACCACCTCTTGCATGGACGTACTCTTCTTATTGAGGGAATATTTTAGGGTTCAAAGAAATTTATTCAATTATCTTTGAAACCTAAAATACCTTGCTTACAAAAAAGAATTTCTTAAGGCTAGAGCCGCCAGAACATCTTTAACGTAAGAGAGAGAATAATAGAAAAGGAGAGTCAGAAAGAGGGGAAATCAGCGAGCGTGAAAAAGTGTGCTGAATTTTGAGATGTAGCCTTTATTTATAAAGGCTGAGATGTTCAAAAAATTAGCTAGAATACAAATTGGGACACGTCCTTATCTCTAAAAAATCGAAAAAGGATATGTTTCAGCTTAATCCAAGTGGCCTCAGGCCGGGGTCCGAGTTTGTGCCAATCAACACTCCAAAAGTGCCGAATGGCCCTTTTGGGTGCCAGTCCCTCGTTTGAGTTTTGATCCCTTTTGGACTCCTTTTTTTTTTTTTGATTTTTTTTTTTGAGCTGGGACTTGCACTTAGACACATTTTTATAAAAATTAAACTCTTTTTCTGATAATTCAAGTATTTTCAGCAAGGATCATCTTGTAGATAAATACTCTAAAAGTCTTGATTATCCACAATTTTATTGTTATCCGATTATCCCATTTATTCCCATGCAAACAAGCCTATTTTTGGACACTAACTAACAACCAATCATAAAATTTTTTAATTAAATTTAACTTTTTTAGCCAATTAGAATTAATTTAAATCAATCATGTGTGGTTGATTCTACCTAAAAACAATGCATGTTGACCGTGCAAACTTGATCATGCGATATCTTTCGATCTGACGGTCCGATTTGAAAATCGGGCATACCGTCGCGACCGTTGGAATCTCAAGATCATTTTATGATATGCAATGAATAAATTAATGCATGTAATGGAATCATAAATTTCGGGTATGTAATTGGTCATTCTAGTCATTTTCCTTGATTAAATCATGGGTGCAAAATCGAGTGTTTACAAGTACTACTTTGAAAACTCAAAATTGCTATAACTACTATACACACTCCAAAAACAAGGCTTTCATTAATGCAAAAAAAAAAAAAAGAATAAGGAATCCATATCACAACCCCTTTATATCAAACATGTACAACTACATTTAAAGACCACTACTTCAGCGTTGGGAAGAAAATTATCAATTCTTGGTAAAATCGTCAATCCATTTCTAGTTCATATGTACTACAGATATAATTGATGTGGTGAAAAGCGTCATAACCCATAAAGGTTTGCAAAACTATCATTCATGGCGACATTAATATATGTATCTATACTACTATTTAAGGGGCTACACCTGTTTGGACCGGATTTTTTTTTGTGTTCCAAAATACCCCTATTTCCCTAAGTTTAAGTAGAGATAAAACTAAAGGATAATTTGGAAAAACTACGTCTTTTAACTCTTGCAAAAACATTGCCTATAAAATAGGACCACTCCCTTTTAGTTTTCAAATTCAAACTGAACATCAAATTTTATTCTTTTTTACAATTTCAAACAAAAAAATGCCTAAATTTTAGGATTTTAAAATCCTATATAGATGCTATGATAGACTATCACGGTTTTTCAATTTATTTATTTTAAATAAACACACGTTTTAGGTATTTCCACCTCCCCCTAAAAGTTAGCCTATTAGTTTTTTTTTTTTTTTGAGAAAGACCTATTAGTGTTTTTAGGAAGTGCCTATTAGTATTTAAAAGCAATTATCTTCCTGATTTTATAATTTTTTTTTTCTATGATAGACTACTAACTAGCACGGTTTTTCAAAAAAAATTTCTTTTTTAAAAAAACACACGTTTTAGGTCCCCCCACCCCCTAAAAGTTAGCCTATTAGTATTTATTTTTTTTTGGAACTGTCTATTAGTATTTTGAAGTATTTATCTCCATGATTCTATAATTTTATTTTTAAAGAAAAGAAGAAGAAGAAAAACCCACGTTTTGGGTTTTTCTCCTAAAAGTTAGCCTATTATTTAGAAGCAGTTTTATCCATAACTTTATAATTTTATCTTTAAAGATAACTTCCCCCAAGTATCATTTTTCTTTTTCAAAATTGGCATATAATTGCTTACAGAATCCTCATGAACGGTTGGCATTTTTTTTTCCTTCGCATTTTATTTCGTATTTTGCAACTATATTCTAACACAATTGATTCTTTATTTTCTATATAGCGATGAGATGGTGAAGTTGAAGTAAATGCAAAGGAATTTAACCAGACAATTCATTGAGAGAATCCTCATATGAACGGTTGGTATTTTTTTCTCCTCATTTTACGTTGTTGAATTATGTTTCGCGATTTGATCTGATATTTACTAACACAAAAAATTATTATCCTTTGAAGTCTAAACCTTAAAGGCTACTATTCTAAAGAAAATTCTCACCCAGGGAGAATGGAAACACCATTTTCTTCTAGGTCCAACGACATGTGAGTGACTGCTTTTTTTTTTGTTTTTTTTTTTTTGTTTGCTAAACTTAAAGTCGACTGACTGTTTGATTCTATCACTGTTTCACCTCTTTTGTTATTTCTATCATTCTCAGGCGGTTTCGGAGACAAACCCGGAAATTATTAAAGAAAAAGACATGGAGAGGAAGATGAAAAAGGCAGACAAGGTTTTTATTTTTATTTTTATAGAGTAGTTTTTAATTGTGGTTTTTATTAACCCGTGGATATATAAAACATGTGAGAAACATTACATCCATGAAACACTTTGACATGTAATATTGTTTTAGCTGTTAATACAAAGTTGGCTAAGGACAATTATTATAGATTGAAAGTAAATCATGTAATCGAAAGATTACATTTTGATTGATGCATATCTTTAACCTCTGTGAAAGAATGTATGATGAAATTGAAATATTACATTTTGATTGATGCATATCTTTAACCTCTGTGATAGAAAGTATGATGAAATCGAAAGATTACATTTTGGTAATCTATCAAGTGGTTGTTAATGACTCCTTTTTGTATATAAGGAAAACTATTTATCCTACCTATGCCTATATTTATCAATTTGTGTAATTATATGTTGGATTCAATTTATTGTTTTTTGAAATATTAATGTACAGTTTAGCTTTATTTTTCTCAATTACATCTCTTCCATATGAAATTAATTAATTATCCCTAACAATTTTTGTGCCTTTCACTACAACTTCTTTTCATTTTTTTAAAGAAAATACATTTTAAAAATTAAATGAAATTATTGCTCGTGTGGGAGACTTCCCATAATCACAATCTTATTAAATTATTTAAATTAAAACTATTTAATTTTTTTTTAGACATTTGAAACTTTTGTTATGGATGCAGACTTAATGGCTACATATTATGACTAAGTGGCTACCTTTTAGGATTTAAAAAGGGAAAAAAAAAAAAAAAAAAAGCCTCTGAGCACGCGCATATTATGACAAAGTGGCTACCTTTTAGGATTTTTTTAAAAAAAACTAGCCTCTGAGCACGCACTCACGTGCATGCTCAGAGACTCTTCTTTTTTTTGGGTAAATGTTAATTTAGAGCATCCATTATAATTTTGGATCACTACATTTTTCAATTACAAAAAAAACTTAGGGGTGTGATGAAAAATTATTTCACCACACATAATACTCATCACACCCCTAAGTTTTTTTTTTGTTATTGGGAAATGTAGTGATCCAAAATTATAATGGATGCTCTAAATTAACCTTTACCAAAAAAAAAGAAGAGTCTCTGAGCACGCGCTCACGCGCGTGCTCAGAGGCTAGTATATATATATATATATATATATATCTATATTTATATATAATAGTAGAAGGAGAGAAAATAGGTTCCTATGATTACGCGCGTGCTCAGAGACTAGTATATATATATATATCTATATTTATATATAATAGTAGAAGGAGAGAAAATGGGTTCCTATGATTAAGGAGGTACTGACGAATAGGATAACAATTTAAAAAGCGATACATTACATTGTTTAGCAACGCTAAAACACCGTTTAAAAGCCATAAACTATAATGATTCACTAAGTTTAAACATTGTTCGGAGCCCTCTTGGTATAAAAGGGTACTAACCGCTTAAAAAAATAAAAAGAAGAAGAAAGATTGCTTCCCGGAGAAAGGAGAGAGAGATCAAGAGAAAAGAGGGACAGAGAAATAGAGAGACAGAGATAGAGAGAAGGGCGCCACACAGACCAGAACTTCTGCCATCACCGTAAGGGCACCTTCCGTTTCTCATATTCGGATACTTTCTTTTTGCTTCCTTTTCAATTTTCTTAACACCGATGCTTGCGATCCAGAGATAGAGGAGGAAAAAAAAAACTTGCGATATAGAGATGAGAAGGAGACAGACATTGAGAGAACTATCACCAGTAAGTTTTTCTTTTTTTCATTCTTTCTTAGATCTGGGTATGGGTATGAAATATGAATTAGTTTTGAGAAATTTGGTTGGATTGATTTTTATTTAGGTATTAGGGTAACATTAGGTTTTGATTTGATTTTTTGAAATTTGGGGTTATATATGATTATGTTTGGAGAGGGAAAAAACAGAGAAATTGTGCCTCTTCATACACAATAAAACACAATCTAAACGGTGTACCATTTAGTTTTTAACCGATTCATCACTAAAAAAAACACAATCTAAACAACGATAGTAACAAACGATCGAATGGTAGTTAGAATTGGTTTGGGGTAAGATTATGGTTTATAATAAGGTAGTTAGAATTGGTTTTATTGTGCATGGTTGTTGCAGTTGAAAGGCAGAAATTTGAGACTATAAAGCACAGATAGATTGACATCTGAACCTCCGCCAGTCAGACTACCGGAATCGTTACTGGTAAAGTTCTGATTATATTCTTATTTAAATACAATATCCTTCTAGCCAAATTGTTTTTGTCTGCCACCGTCCATATACCAATCTTCCTCTCTCCAATTTATCCTATCTGACCCTCTTCAGAAATTTTAAATATTAACTATCCGACTATCACCAGATGCATTCAATGATGACAAGCCCTGGACTTCTTAACGACGCATCAAAGATATTCAGTGACTCAATATTGTTTCACTAAGGTATTTTTGAATTTGATTTGTGTTTCAATTTATTTCCATTGTTACGTTTAAAAACTATGTCAATGCATGTAAAGAATTATAATTTAATTTGCACTTTATATATATTTCCAACACACTACTCCAGCAGGAAATGATGCAACCCATGGCTTAAATTGCATCGGGATTGAAAGCTTGAACAACCAAGGCTAGATTGAATGCAACCCCTGGCAGTGCCTCAAGATTGGTAGCAACACCATAAACGTTTTTTTTTTTTTTTTTGGTATTTAACTATCTTCTTCGTTTATACATTTTTGCTTTTGATAAAATTGTTGTCTAAACTTTATTGCAAATTAGAGCATTTTTTTGAAAGCACACATTCTCCCTTCTATACTTACTGCTGCATCATCCTCTATTTTTCTTCTCCAACCCCACCCAGGTTTAGATAACTTTCCTAAAGGCAAAAATAGTTTCACTTTCCATAGACACGCACCATCTGTTTGATAAAAAGCTTCTAAATTATTTTCATGACCAACCAAAATTAATACCAAAACAAGGAATCTGATTTTTTTTTATTTTTTTTATAAAGTAAGTAGGATATATTCATGATGTAGAGCATTAGATCAATTAGATAAAAGAATTGAATACTAATTTTAAAGTTTGGTACTATTGCAAATTTGCATAAGCATGTGCCAAAAGAAGTTCATGGTGTTTTTTTAGTCTCTATTATTAAGGTAAGTTTATCATTTTATCATAAAAAATAGCAAAAGAAGTCACATGACACAAATTTTTATGTTTCTTTATGTGTTTGGTATAATAAGGGTGATTGAAATGGAATGTAGCATTTAAGTACCTGGAAAAAAAAGTGACATTTATATTATAAATACTATTGTGTTACAGACACTTACAGCCTACTTTGTTGGGTTCAAAATCGCAGCAAGGTATCATGTGCTTTCTTATGATATAAAATATAAAAGCCATGGAAGAGTTGGGTTTTTGGCTTTACACTATTCATGGAATAAGTTAATTAGTTATGTAGTTACGTGTATTTGATACTTTTCAGTTTGTTTCTATCTTATCTCTTCTATTTGAAAATGATTGTGATCATGTAGTCTTTGAATTTGAGTAGGCTGACTCCATTTGTGGTTGCACCTTATCATTATCTAGCCCACCAAGTGGATATGATGGTGGGCATGGTACTGGTGGTCGAGGGGGGTTATGGTGGTGCTTCTGCTGAGGCCCCAGATGTGACAACTAAAGAACTAAGGGAGCTTTGTGGAGGCATTGGACAAGTAATATACTACATCTTTTCTTTTGAACTCCTTGCATTTAAGTTTTCTTAAAAAACAATTTAACATGGTTTTCATTCAAGTTGTATTTGGTTACTAGGAAAATGTTGGAGCAGAATAGAACTGAGGTTTTAAAAGTTTTTATGTTTTATTTTTTTGGTTTTATGGAATCAAGAAAGCAATATATTTTGCTGGGAAAACTAATTTTGATTGGCCTTTTATTTTTATTTTTTTGGTAACTTGAAAAATGGTTTTGGATTACTTTTGTTGAGCTTTTTATTTAATTTTTGAAACATCTGCAGCTTAAAATTTAGGGACACAAATTGGTTTTTTTGTTTCTTAAAAGTTTCTTTGTTTATGATTCTAATTTACTGTCAGTTGGCTTATGCTGTTGAGATATAGGAAGGAAAAGTTCCATTGTCTTGAAACTATTTTTTTGATTTTGTGAGTAATTAGCAACCCAAATAGCCCTACATTTACTTCCAAAGGAATTTATTGAAGAAGAAAAAATTATGTTTAAGAGTGATATATTTGAAGTGTTCTTCAACTGCTTCTTTTCCCTTTGAGAACCAAAACTGTTACTTGAAAATATATTGAAAAACCAAACAATTTTTACCTTGGTTGGCTTAAGTTTGTAATTTTTTAACAAACCTAATAACAAAAAGGGAGGGAAAGATTCAAGATATAGTTCTTTCTCCCTTCCCTCAACTTTCTGTATCATCAAGTGGTGTAGTGTTATTATTTCAGGAATTAAAATTTATTCTCCTTCACATCTAATCCCATTCTAGCTGTTATATAGGTCTCCATTCCCAGTGCATTGAGTTTGCTCTCAGTTATTGATGGCAAAGGCAAAACAAGAAGGCAGATCTTCTTTAACTTCATTCCATGAATCCTCTCCTGGATTAGGATCACCATACCCCTGGCTTAGATCGCCACGATCTGAGGATGGAGGTTTGCAATTGATAGAACTTCTTGGAGAATGTGCTAGCCATGTAACTGCCAGATGTCTTCATAGTGTTAATACCAGGCTTGAACATATTTCCTATCTTGCCTCTCCTAAAGGCACTGCAATTCAGCGAATTGCTTCATATTTCATTGAGGCATTTGCTGATAGGATGCTTAAAGGCTTTAGTGGTCTCTTTTGCAGTAAAAACATGATGTGTTCCAGGAATCAAATTTTCGTTGGATGAAAGTTTAGTTCAAAACTAACCCATCAGGGTAGCTAGGTTTTTTTTTTTTTTTTTTTTTTTTTTTTTTTTTAATTTGAGCTTGCCAAGTAATATTTCTACAATCACTTGATAATTTTAGGCTATTTAGCAATAGGCACTATCATTTGCCTAGCCAGTTGGCACAAAACCATCAATATAGATCATTAGATAGCTCATATTGCAATCTTTTCGATATAATTTATTTTAGTCTCACCAATCTATCAATCTGAGATTATGAATTGATTTGTTTCAATTGCATTGGCATAGTCATGATATGTTTTTAACATGTGAGCTTTGCTTCAAATGATTGTATGAGAATAAAAGGAATAAAAGGAATTATTCATTGAAGAAGAAGCAAATGAAGAAGAATAATGCACCTGCAATAATGGTTTTGTAATATGAATATATATTATGAAACATTCATATACATGTAGGATAGTGCAATATATGTAGGATAGTACACTTTCAAAGTTTCTTATTGAGTTAAAAGAGATTGCATTAAATGACATCATTGGGTTATTTTAGTTTTTTTTAAAGGTGTAGGAGTGGTGGAAAAAGTAGGAGTAGAGATGGAGATGAAAGAGTATGAGTATGAGTATGAGCAATTAGCTAAAACCCTTGAAATGTTTGGAGACAATATTGCATTTGCCTGCAAACATTATATCTTTCTTTTCTTTTTGTTTTTTTGTTTGTTTGTTTTTTGAAATATTATTGTTTGTTTTTTAAATATTAACATAAATTTGTTGATGTTGGGACTAAAGGATATTAGAGTTAGAGCAGTAAGACGCCAAGCTATAGGCCTATAACTACCCTAAAGTGCTTACAGTCCATTGTAGTTTCATATACATTGTGCTCTTATAAAGTACTCACTACCATAATTACAATATATGTAGGATAGTACACTTTCAAAGTTTCTTATTGAGTCAAAATAAAGGAAGACATTATGAAATTGATTAGGTGGGAAAGCTAGAATAAATTTTAATTTAATAGTAAATTCTAATTCTATAGAACTATCTTACCAAAAAAGAAAAACACTATTGATCTAGATAGTTTCCACACAACCTAGAATCTCTAATGCTGTTTTAAGAGTGGATCAAATTTTATGTATAGTTGTAGTTTTGAAAGTGTATCTCGATATGTGAAGTTATATTTCTATTGTACAATTTTATTATACTTTTTCCTTTGGCACTTGATTTACTGTCATCTCTAACTATTTCAAAGAAAAAAAAAAAAAAAAAGATGTTGGACTTAGGAAGTGCTAACGGCATAAGGTGTTTGCGACTTACTTTTTTTGTTTTAGACATCAAGGATTTTCACCCTTGATTTTAATAACTAGATTTCAATATGTGTACTTTAGAATGTATAGTAATAATAATTTTTTTATAAATGGAATTATGGAACTTTTTGGGTTAATTACTACATTTTTAAATAATAAACAAACAGATTGATAACTAACGTATCTTATACGCTTTGCAACAGATTTTTAGACGTTGATTTCCCTTCTACTTATCTCATATGTTTTAGCAAGCTTTTTTCTTTACAGATTGATTTTATTAACCAAATTTTCCTTCTACTTATTTCATACTTCAATAACTATATTCTCTCAAACCCACAACCTTTAAAAAAACCTTGAACCAATTAGTTGTAACTTATGGGATTTCAATTAACATTTTTTCTAGATCATGTGTTGATGCCAGGTTATGTCTGTCTTTTAGAAGGACACCTACATAAAGTGAAATATATTAAGTTGATGGTTTTTTAATTCATAAAATGATCCTGGGCATTGTGCAGGTTAAACGCTAGTAATAACTAATAGTTGAAACGTTTGACTTTTTGTTGACCACTCCTCATTGTGCCATGTGGCTACATAAATTATTGACATGTATACATTTAAAAACACTGAACAATTGTTTCTTTTGGGATTTTAACTTACCATTTAGTTCAATTCGTTACACAAGATATTAACCCGAACAATTATGCTTTTTCATTTTGTTGATTCAATTTTCAGTAACTAATTAATATATATTAAAACAAAAAATTGTCATTGAGAAGAAAACATAAATAAGGCGTAAGGAGAGGAAAAAAAAAAGTGAGAAATCTGAGGGCACTACAACCGTCAAGCAAGCATTGGCCAGCATCCCACAATCGGAACTGGTAAAGGTATCTTGAATAGACAAATTTAGATTTGGTTATTTTGGTTAGATTGATTTAATAGTGTCTGTGATGATTTTAGATTTTTGGTCTCTCTCTTCTTTTTGTTTTTTCTTTGCTTTCACATTACTTCTTCATTTTCACCAGCATCCATTGGTGTGCTCTGCTCTACATCTTCTTCTATACTCTCTCCCGCCCTCTCTCTCTGTGACTGTTTTTCTCTCTTTTTCATGTGAAAGTTGAAACTAGACTCCTCAGTAAAAGACGTGTAAGCATTCAAATCTACTTTTTGAGAAACGTGTAGCCATTGAAAGAGTATAATACTTCTATTTTAATTAAAAGATAAAAGTAGAATGAAATATGATAAGACAAAAAAGGAAGAAATAGGTGGAAGAGATAAACTAAATCAAGGAAAAAAATTAAAATCAAAATAATAGCGAATGCCTGGAGCCATGGAAGACAATAAATGAGAGTTGAAATATGGACAGATTGCAATATTAGAAATACTCACATTAGGATTAGGATTAAAAAAAAAAAAAAAAAAAAGTATCAAAGTAAAATCCAAAGCCAAATAGAAAAAGAAATCCCTCTCTCTTTGGGACGTTTCCTCAATATATATACTAAGCTCTCTCTCTCTCTCTCTCTCTCTCTCTTTGGGTGTTCTGAACTCTCCATCGAGGTAAAAATTCTCTCATTCACGCTTTTGTTTTTGAAATAGTTTCGGCATATTTTGATTACAGCTTTAGCTTCTTCGTTGGTTGTTTATTGTTGGTGTTATTTTTATTTTATTTTTGGTGTGAGTGGATCTAGGGTTTAACATTTGTATTCAAAGCTAATGTCTTTCTTTATATTTCCTTTGTAAAGATTTTATTTTATGCCTATGACTGTTTATGGTTCATTTTCATTGTTTAGAATTCAGAACCAATAAAACTTAATGCATTTTTTCTGTAAATAAATTTGAATCAAACCAAACCAAATTTTTTGGGATGGTGCTTTGATGTATAAAATACTGACATTTTTATGAGGACGGCTCTGGTTTGCTTTTTATGTTTAAAAAAAAAATCTCTACACTTTTATTTATCAAATTTTATGTTAGAATATGTTCATGAATGGTGAGGTTTAGAGGTTTGTAAGATTTTTTTTTTTTTTTTTTTTTTTTTTTTTTTTTTTTTTGAGAAACAGATTTATTGTTGAAGTTTGTGAAAAGTATTTGGTTCTGATTTTTTTTTTTTAATTACTATGCATATATGTAGATTTGAATTTTGATTTAAATTATGAAATTTGTTATTAGTAATTCCTCTCTTTTTGTTAAATATGGTCATGAAACAAGTTATAATTAATTGATTGATGGTCAATGTGATTGACCAAGAATTTAATATTACTTTACTGTCAATTCATTAATACCAGAGGCTCTCTCTCTCCCCAAAAAACAATAGTTTATTCAATTTGATTTTTAGACAATTTCCTAATGATATAGATTGTGTTTAAGTAGGATATATAATAATGTATAAAGAAATATATAGCAATGGATGAATACTAACTTAACTGAAAATTTACATTATTAATATTGTTATAAAAAATGTAGAAAAAAGTGCTTATTAAGTATTTATTTTAGAGGATACTTAAATTACATGAATTTTAATACATTCTAATATCATAATTTTGTGAATAATTTATTTTAGATCTTACTTTAAATAGTTTTGCCGTGCATCGCACGGATTAGCAACTAGTATATAGGACAAAATTGCTAAATGCCATTTTCTCCCAAACTAAGCAGCGTTTTGCCTTATTTCCCAAACTAATTAGGGAAATGCCCTTCTTTTGAAAATCGATTTTCTCAAAATCGAGTTAGGCCCTATAGCGGCGTTTTTAAGGAGCCTATGGTGACGTTTTCAGGATCTATAGTGACGTTTTATAACTCGACTTCCATTAAATCGAGTTATAGGCAATTTTTTTAATTTTTTTTACCTATAACTCGATTTTATATAAATCGAGTTACAAAACGCCACTATAGGTCTTGAAAACGTCACTATAGGCTCCTTAAAAACGCCGCTATAGGGTTTAACTCGATTTTGAGAAAATCGATTTTCAAAAGAGGGGCATTTCCCTAATTAGTTTGAAAAATAAGGTAAAACGCTGCTTAGTTTGCCCAAAAAGGGCATTTAGTAATTTTGTCCCTAGTATATATGTGTGTGTGTGTGTGTGTGTGTGTGTGTTATTTTCAGAATTGAAGTACATTGGGAGAGGAGGATTTTGGTTTTAGATTAACATTTGCAGTCCATCATCAATTCTTAACAGAGATGCTTTGGTACTATATATATGAGAAATAACTCAGATCTTTCCTTATCCTTCTTTAGTCTCAGCTATCGATTAGGGATGGCAATTTTTGCCCGATCCGCGGATACCCGGCCCGGCCCGACCCTAATGGGCCGGATTTTACCCGGTCCGATTAGGAATAGGGTCGGGTATGGGTTTTAAAAAAAAAACCCGAAACGGTTCCGGGTCGGGTCCGGGTTTTATCAAAAAACCCGAAACCCGACCCGAGACCCGACCCGGTTAAAAACCCGGTAAACTAAAATTACAAAAATACCCTAACTATATATATTCATATATTCTAACCCTAATCCCTCATTTTTCACTCTTCAGCAGCCTCACTCTCCTCTCCCAATCCAATCGGCTGCTCTCACTTCCTCTCACTTTCCTCACATCACTCTACTCTCCCCAACCTCTGATCTCTGTCACCACCGGCCATCATGTGCACAGGATCAGGTGGGTTTCTCTCTTTCTCTCAATCTCGGCTCACACGGTCTCACTCACTCGCTTTCAAGCAACGCCGCCCAAGCAGCGCCGCCCAAGATCTCAGCCTCTCACCACCATTCCAAGCATTCACCAACGCCGATCTGTTCTCACTCACTCTCAATCTCATCGCCGGCCCAAGTTCTCAACGCCGATCTGTTCTCTACTTCTCTTAATTTTTTTTTTAATGTTTTTTTTTTTGTTTTAATATGAGTCTTTGAGAATATAAGATGTTTGATTGTTTGTTTCAATTTTTTTGTTTTAATGAGTCTCTGAAAATATGAGATTAAACTCCAAAGACTCTCTCTCTCAAAAACTCTGAGAAAATCTCTAGGCCATTTAGCATTGTAGATGACGAAGAGCCTTTCCACGGCGTCGTTTCGTCATCTCAGTCTATTACTCTCGCAATTTTTTTTGCTTAAAAAGCGTTTGGGGAAAACGATTAGGGTTCCAGAAATGAGAAAACTTGTTCTAAGGTAACAACGATGGATGTTTGTGCTCTGTTTGGTTGATATGAAAATGTGATGAAAGAGAGAGAAAATGAGCTGTTAAATATGAGTTTGCCGTGGTTTTTTTTTTTTTTTTTTCTTCAGTTTCTTTTTACTAGGCTAAGGTTTTGATTGTTGGTGCATTGTTTGGATGCTGAGAAAATGTATTAGAATAAGAAAAGAAACGGAAACGCTTCAATTCTTTTTTTTTTTTTTTTTTTTTGTTGGGCCACGAATTGGGCCCAATTTCTTAACGGGGCCCATGGGACCCGCGGGGCCCGGTAGGGACGGGTCCGGGCCCCGGGAAAAAAACCCGCTTAGTAAACGGGCCGGGTTCGGGCCACGGGTCTTGGCCCGCGGGTCGGGTCCGGGTATGAAAAAACCCGGCCCGAACCCGACCCGTTGCCATTCCTACTATCGATGGGTTAGTCTAGGGGTGGGTGGGGTTTCCCTTTGATCGTGTTATTCAGAATGGAGGGGCGAGTTGTTTGCTATTATAATTTTTGGGTTTTAAAAAAAAAATTAAGAAATAAATATTAAATTAACAGGTTAATGGTAGGAATGGATGGAATGTTAACGGAGGACTAAATTGAGCAAAATTGAAATTTAGAGGACTAAAATGACAAAATGCAAACTTAGAGTACTGAAATGAAAAGTGGTGAAACTTAGAAGGTGAATTTTGTATTTTTGCCAATAAATAAATAAATAAAGAGTTTAGAGCTAAAAACATTATAACAGAAAGGTATTATTAGCATGAACATGAGATAACATAATTATATACATCATCAGGATGACAACAACAGGGTAGGTCATCTGTCTTCAAAACTAAAACTTCCCATTAGGGTGCTTGATAACAACTCATACAGTACTTAATAGACTTAATCAACCTATATGGCTATAACTAACGTACATAAAAAATTCACAACATGGCCATTTGAAATTAGTTTTTCATTTTGTCATGAATAAAAAGCCTATTAGGGAAGAACAAAAGAACACAAGAATCATGATTTGGAGCTGAAACATAATAAGTAAGAACCCAAGCTAGCTGGAAAATATATATATATATATATATATATGAAGAACCACAATTAGATTATTTTTTTTTAATTTTATTTATTTATTTATTTATTTTTAGTGTTTGAACCTACCACTTAAGAATCCAATCAAAACCCATGAAAATACCAAAAACCAGCAAAATCCATACCAAATCAACAAAACCCATACCAAATCAAGTGATTGATATCCAAAAATACCCCAAACCTATCAATATTTTGAAATCCAAAATTTGGGAAAATAACAAATCTTCAAAGAACACACCTTGAGGTTGTGACACCACTCTTGCGAAGGCTCCGACATAATTTTCAGACTCTAGAAAGGATGTGTGCAGCGGCGTAGAGCTCTGGTGCTAAGAAGAGAGGAGGAGATGAGATTTGGGGTTTAGGCATTTAGCTCTCCAAGTTTGAAACTATCATGTGTGAGGATTAAGGAGGATTGTAGATTTAATGAGTTATGATTGTGTGTGCAGAGGTGTATTGATTTTTCTGTAAAATGATGACATGGCTTTCATTCATTGGGTGGTGTAAAACACTCATTTTACACGAGCTCCGGAAAGAAGTTAAACTCGTAACAACAATAGTGTAAGTGAGGTGCAATTTTTTTTTTCTTTTTGGCACAAGAATCTATACCATTTCTGTTGCAAAGTGTTAAGGATGCTATTTGTAAGAGCACCAGCATTGCGAGTGTAAATACCTCCAGTTGTTATTTTGAAAGAAAGAATAAAACTTTTTATTATTTTATTAGTTAGTTTATATTATTTTATTGGATTTTATGTAAAAATAAAAATTGGGATGTAAGGTAAGTTGTAAAATAGATTGGTAAAATAGATAAAATAGTGATTGATGATGCAAAATAAGTTTTTTTTTTATTTTTTTATTTTATTATTATTTTTTTTAAGGTAGAAAGTACTGTAGGAGCAGGCAGTCATGAATCATGATAGCTCTAGACAAATTATTGAGATTCCCAATGATAAAATTCTAGTCTTATAATCCTTTAGCAATTGCAGAAAATCTCGCTAGTATTAATTAAGAAGAAAGATAGTATTCAATAGATCACACACACCTGACACACGGTACAAGTTGATCATCATAAGATATAAATGACTTTATCGATATTAAATCTGACTCATCAGGGTCTTGAATAAGCTAGGAAGGAGCATTTTTAATTAATGTTTAGAGCAAGACTTAGGTACAGTACTTTTGTGCTGTTCCTTAGGTTCTCCTCTTAAGATTCTGTTATGTAGATTTTTTTTTTTCATGGGATGAAAATTTATTTTTTAATTAAATAGTCACGTGGCTAAATCTTAAGAAGGGAACCTAAGGAACATCACTTAAGGTACTGTACCTAAGTTTTGTCCTAATAGTTAATATGAAAACTAGCCGGAGTTATCATGTGGTGATGATGTGGCACTTTCTTGAAAATAGCCCATGTCAAATGAAAGTACAGCGGAAACCCTGCTATAGCAAAGAAAATTAGCAGTAGGACTACCCATGAATATGATGGAAAAGCTGCAGATTTCAATCTTTCTCTTAGAATGAAGAAGTGTGCTGCAGAAAAACATATTGCAATAGATGCTATAGACATGTAGAACGCTGTTAAAGCCAACAAAAGCTTCATTGGTAGGGTACTACGAAAATTGCTTTCTTTATAGCCAGAGGTGAGGATTGCAAGGAACATGATGACTGTTAACAGTGAAGAATAGGAGGATATATAGGATGAGATGGCGAAAATATTAAATGCCAGCTGTTTTTCGAGGCGGGGATAGCCGTTGTCATCCACATCACCAGGCACGGTGGTTGACGTGTTAAAGGCAACTGTGACAAAGAGACCTGCTACAATTGAGCATGCATTCGATGTGTTGCTTAGCCACTTCCCACCCTCGTCCACAAGTTTTTTATGGGTATCCATGAAGATCTCCCCTGGGGTTTTGCCATCATTGTTGGAGAGATGAAGGAAGCCTGGTGGCATGGAGTCCTTTATGTGCTGTATTGATTAAGACCAAGGAAAACAACAACAACAAAAAGAAAAGAATGATTATTAGGATTTTGGAATTTCATCAAGAAAATGAAAAAAGAATTTGGAATTTATTATTTTTTTATTCTTTTTAATTACCTTCCCAAAAATTGTTGCCTGTATTCAATGTTCGAATTCAAACTATTCCCCTTGTATAGAGTATAGATACTTGACCACAGGATGATAAGATCATTAACAAGTTTATGAAATCAAGTCCAAAATAGTTCTTCCACGATCGTAATTTATGTTTGTGGGTTTGAAATGATAATTAATGATGATGCCGAAAATTTCACCAGTGAGTCACACGATGCTCACACACTTGAAACGACACCTGCACAGCAAAAAGAAGAAGACCTAGCAGAGAGCACCGGTGTGGTGCCGGCCAAATACTCTCTGAAGGTCAAGTTAGAACTTGTTTCAACTCTAGAGTGCTAGAGAGGGGTTAATTATGCGTACCTTGATTTATGAGGGTATTGGGGCTTTTATAGTAGTAGAGGGTGGACCTCACTTCCTTGGAGTAGAAGTCTTTTCCTTATAGGAGTCCTTATGACGTAGATTGCGGAATCCTTTCCTTGTAGGAGACTAACACTAAGCGTGGGATACAAGACATTTCCTTATATACTTATGCATGGTGGCCAAGTCAAGAGTACATTGGAGCCGTCAGCTTTAGGGTCGTCAGCTTTGCCTACTCCCTCGTTAGGGTCGTCAGTTTCGACTACTCCCTTCAGCTTAGTCGGGGTCATCAGCTTCGCCCACCCCCTTGTCGGGGTCGTCAGCTTCGCCCACCCCCTCGTCGGGGTCGTTAGCTTCGCCTACTCCCTCATCGGGGTCGTCAGCTTCGACTACTCCCTTCAGCTTAATCGGGGTCGTCAGCTTTGCCTACGACCTCGTTATGGTCGTCAGCTTCGATTACTCCCTTCAGCTTAGTCGGGGTCGTCAGCTTCGCCCACTCCCTTGTCGGGGTCGTCAGCTTCGCCTACTCTCTCGTCGGGGTTGTCAGCTTCGACTACTCCCTTCAGCTTAGTCGGGGTCGTCAGCTTTGCCTACGACCTCGTTATGGTCGTCAGCTTCGCCTACTGCCTCGTCAGGGTCGTCAGCTTTGCCTACGACCTCGTTAGGGTCGTCAGCTTTGCCTTCGACCTCGTTAGGGTCGTCAGCTTCGCCTGCACCCTTCAGCTTTATTAGCGTCAGCTACCCATCTTCATTGCCTAAGGTCAACTCGTCGGCTATGCGGTGAGCTTCGTGGACTCCCTAACATTGTCACTTACTAATGGATCCCGACGGAGGTTTGCTTACCCTCTTCAGCTTGTTCTTATCAGCTTCCTCTTATGCTTACTGTCTTCAGCTTACCGTCTTTAGCTTACTATCTTCAGCTTACTGCCTTCAGCTTAGAGACTGACGGCTTCATCTTGCGTGATGTCTTCAGTATGCATAATAGAGCTGACGGGTCTTTGGAGATCAATAACTTTTATTTTTCCAATTAAAAATTCCCCTTATCAATTAATATTAAATTGAAAGATAAAAATGTAATGATTTTCTTAAAATGTCATTTACTTTATATTAGAGGATAGAAGTGGTATAACTTCTAACAAGAATCTTATTTGATTATATATATATATATATATATATAAAATCAAAGGTAATATAAAATTCCAAATTTACAAGATATGAATTTACGTTGGGGCATAAAGAATGTGTAAAACTTATAAATTAAAAATAAAAAAAAGAAAGATTGGTTGTTCTTTCATTGTATCTAAAGTTGTGAATTTGAACATTTGATCTAGAAACTTTAAATTTAAGCAAAGACCTAACACAACCAAACTTTGGAACAATCCTATAAGAGTAGTACTTTCGAAGTACATGGTGCTTCATTCTTTTACATTCATGGTAAGATGATAAGAGAGAGCACCAGATCATTGTGCTCTAAAAGCATCTATTAATTTTCTCATGGACCATTGATATCATTGACCGAGAAAGGTAATTAATTGCCAATTTGCACGCTGAAGTTTCCAGCAGTATTTTAAAATAGGGTTAATAATTAATTCTGCAAGAGTGATTTGAATGCTAAAGTTTCCAGTATTCTGAAAGAGGGTTCTTGGCATAGTCTTCTAGCAAGATTATAGCAAATTGCCAAGCTGGGTTATCACAGATTACTCTCGTCTGTTGAAAACTTTTTCCAGCAGCTGATTTCAAAATCTGGGAGATTTACTTGCTCCTCTTCTTGGAATGAAATCAAGGCTAAGTATGAGAGGAGGTTGATTGGTGGGAATTGATATGGCAACATACATCCATTCCTAAACAGTTTGGTCTCGTCATCTACTAAGTTTGTGTGGTACAAGTCAAGTTGGCTTTACATGGCCTGAGATACTCAAATGGGGATTAGATGCTATGAAAATGGAGGGTCCAAATTCATCCTTTGCAAATTGTTGTTGGCTGCATCAGTGTACCATATTTGGAGTCAACGAAAATTCAAGCGTTTAATGGTAGCTAGGCGGAATATGTGTATCAGTTTGAATAGGAACAGGTTATATTAACTTAAAAAAAAAAGGGTTATAGTATGTATAGTATGGACAAAACTTATAGTATATAGTTAGGGCTGGTTTGGTCCCTGTGATGCATGAGTAGCAGGTTTCTCCAGTGGATTGATGTCTATATCTTTGTTTCTTTGATAAATAACACTCTTATTTAAATAAAATAAAATAAAAGAAAGGTGCTTTTTGGTTCATACCTCATACCACTTGATCTCCCATTGCATTTGCAATGCAGCCCCAGGAATTAGCCCAGTCTTCTGCTCTCCTAGTGTGGCTGCAAGGTGCAATGCACTGTTCCCTGTTTTATCCAGTTTTTGAAACATGCTTTCTTTCCGTAAATTTCTCTTGCGGAGTAGCTCGTATACTTGTGTTTGTCTGTACTCCGCTGCCAACAGCACTATATTTTTTCCTTCTATAGTTTCGTCATGTATAGCCATCGGAAAATATTCTAGTATTCCCTCAACCATTTCCAAGATTCCGTTTTTTGCCGCATACAATATGGGTGTCTTGTCGTTTTGCTGTGGCTGAAAATTCTTACAAGATTCTTTAATAACTTTTTCAATAACCTCGAATGCATCTGTATCTTCAGTTAGCAATGGATTCATCCCTCTATCGAAGTACTGCCCCTGGATTGTAGATTCGATAACAGTTTTCATGATCGAATCGGACAACATGTGCGTCTCTTTAATCTTCTTTATTTCCCCTGATCATCAGAATCATATTACAGAATTTATCTTATATATGAATAGGCAAATATATTAATGTACATATAGTTCCACGAACATAATTACAGTGCTCACCTCTTTTGCACACAGCTTAACGGTGTGAATGAAGAGTATACAAAAGACGTGCGCAATTAACATTTTCCTATGAATAAAAGCTGTTACACTCATTTACAAACACATGAAATTGCAAATGAAATTGTAACTTCATGTGTGTGTAATAGATTGTGTATAATAAACACTACTTTTTTCTTATTTTCAAATGAAATAACAAAAAATAAGACAAGATTAAAAGGGTAATACGATAATGTACCAAATCCAAGAATGCGCAATATTGCACCAATAACAAATGTGATAATCATAAAGGGGGCCGAACAATATTTCCAAAATGAATAATGCTTATGATCTTCACTTTCAGCATGGGATCCTTCACAAAATAAAATTAGATCATTATAATCTGTAAATAATAAGATTCATAAGTGAATTTTAAAAAACTATACATAAGTAAATAAACTGAAAAACTAACAAAAATATATAATATTGGTATTGGGAAATTTAGATCCAGTTGATTTTAATCAATTACTCCAATTGATTAATTATAAATAATATTTTTATAGAATTTTCTTCTTTTGGTGGACTCCAAATTTTTTTTTCTTGTAGATTCTAAGAAACCCTTATAAATTTAAGGGTTTGCGTCTAGTTAGAACAAGATTTGGCCCATTCATTCTTTCGGTTCTTCGTCAGTAGTCCGCTGGAGGTCAACACAAAGCTCACAACCCCTGACGGCGAACTTCTTCTTGGTGTCACACTCAATCGTTACTTGGTTGGTAGCCTGGTTTACCTTACATGCAGTCACTTATCTGGACATTGCCTATGCCTGTCACCTGGTCAGTCAATTCATGGCCATTCCTAGATCTGTTTATTATGATGCTATCCTTTGTTCCCTTTGATACATAAAGGGTACTCTCCTCCATGACCCCTGCTTTTGCTTTTAGTCCTATCTTTGTCGGCATTTGACCGTTTGGGCTAGGGACTTTATTGACTACAACTCCACTACTGGTGATTGTTTCTTACTAGTCACCTCTCTCGTATCTAGGCATTGCAAGAAGCAATCAATCGTTGCCCATTCCAATACCAAGGTAGAATATCATGCTGTTGTTGATGCTACCTTTGAGCTTCTCTAGCTTTGTTGGCTTTTGACTAACAGGTGCCCCTTAATCCATTTGCATTCTTGTTCACTGTGATAATCACAGTGTTATTCATAGTGCTCATAATAATGTTTTTCATGAGCGCATCAAGCACATTGAGATTGATTGTCACTTCATTCATCATTACTTACAAGAAGACAACCTTCATTTACTATCAGTCTCTCCGAAGGACCAACTCGTTGATGTGTTCACTAGGCTGTCTTCGGGATCTTGTCTAGAAATTTAATAGGGCTTCTTCCACACCACCTCCAGTTTGAGAGGAAATTTAGCATGGTATATGTTAGCATTTCTTGTATATATCCTTGATTGAGACTAAAATCAGGGACAATATTGATTGTCATTGATTTTATAGTCTCAATCAAGGATCCTTTGTTTATTTAAGTCAACTAGCTTAGGCTCCAATATATAGTGCTCATCCTCTGTATATTGAGATTTGCTAAACTTATATAAGTTATACAGATTGACATAGTTTATATTCTTTCCTTTTTCTGGCCATCTTTATATTTAACAGACATTAAGCTGAATGGCATGTGTAAGATTTAACACTAGAAGTATAAGGTCATTAAAGTATCCAATCAAAAAATTTATTAGGCGGAGAGGATCAACTTGGAAGCAAAATCCTTTTCCAAGTCTCAAACCCAACCGATGCAGTATTCTTTAACAATTAGAACACACTTACTACAGATGCATTCCTCACCTTCATGTCTCGATTTGGGACTGACATTCGATCCTTCAGGATTCTCTTCATCTGCTTTCTTGCCTTTGTGACATAATAATAAATTAATAAGCACTAGAAATTGGGAAACTAGCTTGCTTACGGACTAAGAGTATACAGCTTTTTAAAAGGAGAAAAAAATCAATAAATAAAAAAAAGCATTATATTGATTTTCTATTCTTGTGTATGTGCTAAAGTTTTAATCATTATTTTTATATGCATTTCAGAAGTAGCACTAAAATTTGTGTATTACTTGTTCAAAAAAAGTTTATTGCTCTAAATTGCAAAAGTTATGCTTCAAAAGAAGTATTTTTCTTTCTTATATCATTAATCAGATGGTGGCTTTTTTCAAGGTGTTTCAAAATTTTAAAACTTTCATTTCACGTATCTACTAAAACTAGAGTTGTCAATGGTCTTACAAAATTTTATAGTAGAGGGAGATGATAACATTTGTTTCGATGCTATAAATGATGGGACTATGGTTCGTCCTTGGATTGTCTCAAACTTGATTCATAACATTACCGATCCCAAACTTGATTAATAACATTGCCGATTGTAGAAGTTTATTTTCCCTTGTAATTTTTGTTGGTTAGAAGGAAAGCAAATGCTTTAACTTTATTTGCTGTATGGCCCTCTCAGATCCTCTTACTGTTGTAATAAGAACTCCCTGCCGGAATCTATTCGGGGTGTGTGGAGGAAGGATGCAGTTGTTGTTCACTTGTTTGTCCTTAATGAAATTGGTATATATATATATATATATATATATATAATAAAATAAAATAAAATAAAATAAAAAGGTCTAAACAATCTTTAGTTGCCATGATTAATTGTTGATTTGTGTTCTATCATTAATTTTGTAATGCCTTTGTTTCTCCGAAAAAAGAGAAGAAAAAAGAAGTTTTGTAATGCCTTTAAGATAAGTTAATTAATCTTAATGTTTTGTTTTTGTTAACAGCAATAAGTTAACTTTAATGTAATTATTCATTACACTTACCAACTCGAATCATAGTCAACAGAGATTGGTTGTGTGTTTCTTTTTCTTCTGTGCATCTTTTAATCAATCTTCCCGGGTCGATTCTTTTGGGCACATCAACCGCTATACCTTCCAAATAACAATAGAGGATAATGACAAGTTATGTTGTACGACAGGTATAAATCAAAGTATCCTTTGATGAAAGAGATGTGTATGAGTAAATATTAACAAATAGAAAATAAAGTACATTAATGTCGAAACTCAAGAAATTATTTGGTGTGCTTGTTGTCCCTAGCTCGAGTAATGTATGTGCAACCCCGATTTCAACCACTAACAAAATGTTTATGTTTGGGGCTTGACAATTTAATTAGTAACACTTACAATAATAAATTATGCTGCTCCACCATCCAAGGCGGCAACCACTTTTGAAGGCGGAAGGCTTATCTGCTAAGAGACGGAGAGGCGATATTCCTCTCTCGTCCATAAAGGTAGCAAGTTGTTGTTCTTGGTCAAGTATCCGATATGCCAGATCTGTCAACAAAAATGTTTAAAATCTTTGTTGGGAAATTTAGACCCGAGTTGGTAGAATTAACAAGTTTTAAACTCAAGTTATTAATTAAATTTATTATGAATCAAACTTGTTAAAACAAACAAACATCAATATCATGTCAAAATCATGCAGCGGAAAAATAAATAAGACAAGATATGATGACCCAAGAAAACCAATGAAACAAACTAGTTTCACAGTAAAAAACCTGGGAGGAAACCTTCCTGAAAAGCAATCCATTATAGTAAAGAGAAGTTTCAGATTTAGTACAAAACATTTGTCCTTAGACTCTACAATCCCCATAGATGAACTCACAGCAGAAACTTTTTACCGCTTCAGAACCTCTGAACTCTTCAATATATGAACGCCACCCTTTTGATGATGCACGAATCCCAGTACGTGACTAGCCAATTGCGCGGATCCCAGTACGCGACTTCAAACACCAACTAAAAGAACATTGTTGGCTGCAAAGTTCTTCACTTCATCAACAATGAAGATCAAGAAGCACTTGGTTAAAAAACCCTAAGACGTAAAATATATGAACGCCACCCTTTTGATGATGCACGAATCCTAGTACGTGACTAGCTAATTGCGCGGATCCTAGTACGCGACTTCAAACACCAACTAGAAGAAGATTGTTGGCTGCAAAGTTCTTCAATTTATCAACAATGAAGATCAAGAAGCACTTGGTTAAAAAACCCTAAGACGTAAAGACGCAGTAGTTTCTTTCAGAGAGAATAAGACATCAGTCACCTTTTGTATTTGTTCTCCTTGTATTCTCTTATGTGACGGCCTCTAAAATAAGCCTTATATAGGTATAGGGTTGTGAGAAAATAAACCCTACACAAATACATAAGCCTAGCCCAAAAATCAGATCTGAAAATTCTTATTTCCGTAACCTCGATAGATAGTATCTGTCGAGCCTCATTAAACCTTGATAGATAGCTATCTGTCGAGCAGCTGTCGAGCTATCTGTCCAGCTTTAATGAATAGCTTTTATTCACTTGTTTCTTGGTCCAATCTTCATGACTTTAATACTAGACTTGAACAACATGTTTCTTGAAGTATTAAACACATCCTAGATCTACTCAATTATAAGTAAAGTGCGTTTTGTCAAATGATTAGCCAATTACATAAAATATGCCCTTAACAATCTTCTTTAGCAGTATTCAATTAGCAGACAATATTTTTTTCAATGAATAATTAGCAGCCGATTTCACCAGTGTACAGTAAAATCTATTATTTTCATATGATCATCTACTATCAAATTATTGGAGAGCTAAAATTAAACATAATAACATGAAATAAATTTTTTCCTAGAGTTCAACATTAGTTCGTAAGTTATTTGTTTGGTAAAGTGACTTTCAACAAATAAAAATGCTCACCCCAACACTCCCTCTTGATGGCACCGTGTAGATTAGTCTCACCACCATTTTTTCTATATTAGGAGTCGTATAGCTTGCTTTTACAGATGTAATGGAGGCAAAGGAAGATGTCTGTTCTACGAACAAGAGCGGCCAAGAAGAGAGGGCTCTCACCCTCCTTGTTACGTTCATTCCCCAATGACGAATCAGCTTCAGCAATGCAGATACACATCCGCAGGGGCGGAGCCAGGACTTGGAGTTAGGGGGCAGAAGTATAAACAAAAAAAAAACAAAAAAGTTGAAACTCCAAATAAACATTCATTTAATAAACCATCAACAAAAAAAAAAATACACAAAATTATTGTATGATTAATAATCTACAATCATTACACACAATAGACAAATACTATGCACACAAACATTTAACAATTAACTAATAAATTTTAAAGTTACAAATAATTTCTTTAATTATTTATCCAACTTTAATGTTTTAAAAGACACTAACTAATAGATAAAAAAACTAAAGACAAAACTACAAAAAAAAAAAAAAAAATCACAAAACACAGGCCATTTAGTATTCACTATTGCTAAAGAGTAAAGACAAAATTACCTGTTACTTGCACTTTGAAAAGAATTTCCTGGGCCAATGCTTTACCCCTTCGTGGGCCCACTCGGCACAAACAGTGATTAGTCTCTGGTTGAAAACTTTGAGAAAACACTATGGAAAAAAAGAAAAAAGAAAAAAGAAGAAGACAAAACTACAACAAAAAAAAATTACAAAATATCAATGGCTTGTTGTCTGTTGCGTGTGTAGTTGTGTTTGTCAGATCAGAAGCAACTTTTTCATTTATAAAAGAATGCTAAAGACAAAAAGATGGGTCTTAGTTCAGTTTTTACCTCTCTTTTAACTCTTTCTCTCTAGTATAATATGTCTTTGAGTCTCAGTTCTCTCCGTCCCAGCCCCCAGACTCCCAAGCCCCAGCCGCCCAGCGTCCCTTTGCTTCTGCTGCTGCCGCTGGCTGCCAATTTCCTCTCCTCTGTGTTCAGCTGTAAATTAGGTTTTTTTTTTTTTTTTTTTTTTTTTGAATGGCTTAGAAATCCCCTTCTTTTTTCCCTTTTATTATATGTGTGAGATAACTTGGGTGATTCTTACTCCTAGGCTAGGTAGATATCTAATTAGTATCGGCTCTAATTTTTTTTTTTTTTGGTGTTGTTTGGGCTTAATTTTTATTGTTAGGCTAATATTTTTTTTATAGCATTTAAAAATATCAATAATATTGTTAAGGGGGGCAAAATGTAATTTTATTGAAACAAATTGCTAAAAATAATATATTATATATATACTAAATTTTTTTTTTTGAAAATCTGGGAGGGGGGGGGGGGGGGGGGGGGCACTGCCCCCCAGGTCCAAGAATAGCTCCGTCTCTGCACATTCGCAGACTCCCTGTTGATGCTGCCACATGCAAAGGGGTATTCCCTTACTTGTTTTTTATTTTTAGAGCCTTCTTCTGCTCGCCTTCCTTACAAAATGTTAGTGTATAGATTAGGCTAGATTAGCCCATTGGGCTTAGCCCAGTATATTACTTGTACTGTACTTATGTTATTTGTACTGCACTCATACCTAGCCTATATAAGGCTCTCTTTTGTACATTGTTTTATACATATCAATATACTGACTATTCAGTCATTCTCTCTCTCTTTATATTGTTAACACAAATTATTTTTACAAGTTTCTCAACAATATTTTCTACGCCGTCGGAGACAGCTAAATGCAATACCGTTCCACCTAATATCTTGATCAACACAGCATTGTGAACCCAATTAAAATTTTTCTCATATTCATTAACAACGAAATCCCACTTACCCGACTTGATTTCTCTGTAAAACTTTTCTACGAATCTGAAAATTTCTCTATCACCATTGCTAGGAGCAAAAGTTGAAGTCATCTTGGAGGACAAACTTCTATTCATGCAAAAGAGATGGTTGTGGAGCTCACAGTACCGGAAATGTCTATCAATTTTTATACCATCAACAGAGGACTATGATGTTGCCACAGGAGAGAGAAGAAAAAAGAAAAGTGGATAATTATTCCATGCTTCATAGGGAGAACTTGGTACCACGTGTTTTGCGGATCTAGATGGCAAAGGCCCCTCATGTGCTTTTCTTTAGTAGTAATAAATATCTCTTATTCAAAAAAAAAAAAAAAAAAAAAAAAACCTTATTAATTAATATGACAAGCAAAAGAAAATCAACATTAAAATAATTAAGTTCACAATGTTATGCGCATGCACAAGGCTGCCAATTCGAAACTTGAGAGAAGACGTGAATATTAGACTCAGTGGCGGAGCCACTTGAGGACCGAAGGGGGCCTTGGCACCCCCCCCAATTTTGAAAAAATTTATAATTTTTTTAATATCTTAAATAATTTGAAGATTCTTAAATAATCTTCTCATTTTGGCCCCCCATCCCTGATAATATACCTATATAAAGTCTAAAAATAATTACAATTTTCATTTAAATAAAATACAATCCACAAATACATGTCAATAAATTACAATAATTACACATTTAGTATCTTTAAAATGAACAAAGGTATTTTAACAATTACCTCAACAAATAAAAGAGAAAAAAAATTTAATTTTTGTCCCAATACATCTAGGGCTTACTTGTACACGGCAAAAAAATTGAAAAGTCTGAAACTTTGTCTCTCCCACACGGCCACACAGTTGCAGCAGTCTTGCAGAACAAAAAAAAATCTTTCTTACAGACTTACACATGTGACTCTCTCTCTCTCGCTCTCTCTGTCTCCGTTGAGGACTTGGGCTTTGCATTCTTTTTCTTTTTCTTCCTTCAGTTCTTTCTCTTTGCCTTCAGCCTCCTTCAGTCCTTCTCGCCACTGCACTACCTTTGCCCTCTTCTTCTTTTTTATTTTTATTTTTTTTATTTTTTATCTTTTCAGATTTTAGTTCTTTGCTTTTCATCCCTTTGTTTAAAAGTAAAAGTTTTGTCTCTTTGTTTAAAAAGTTAAGGTTTTGCACTTTCCAGAATTGAATAGTGTAATGTATGTACTATGTGTTCAATTTTTCTTTGGTAAACGTACTATGTGTTGAATTTAGACAATAAAGAGTGACTAATTTTGTCCCTTTCTCATTATCATTGTCAGTAACCTATTGCTGTGGGCCCCTCAATTTGTGAAGCTTTTGTGCTTGTGCTTGTGCTTGACAGCTTGTGCTTTGTGCTCCAGGTATTTGTATTTTCTTTGTTTAGCTTTCATGTTATTGTATGTTTTGCGACTTTGCCCATTTTATAGTTGATTAAAGATATTAAATTATTTTTACAATTTTGTCTCATGATTGTTTAATTTTAATTAAATATACTTTGGTTTATACATATTCAGTTATGAAGTATTGTACATTACTATTTTACATTTCATACACACAAAAAAAAAAAAAAAAAAAAAAAAAAAATATATATATATATATATATACATGGCCCCCCCAAATATAAATTTATGGCTTCGCCACTGATTAAACTAATCTAGTTTTATGGAAAATCCAAACCAGCTTTTTATAATTAACGTCCATCTCTTTAACATCAAGACGATGCTCAAAAGACTGAATTATTGCACATCAGCAGTAAAAATTTAAATAATTAATGTCTTTCATAATATGCATGACAAGAAATTCTCAATAATATTCTTCACGGTAGAATTTTAAATTTAATTTGTTCCGAATTGAATATGATTTTATTGAGATTTAATTTATATTGGACTAGCCTTATTATTATTATTATTATTATTATTATTATTTTAATTTGCTTCTTAGGATTTTTGAATTTTTATAGAACCTCCTGTGTACAACCTCCTGTGTGTTTCAATCAACTAGAACCTTGCCGTGAAAAAGAGAAAGAGGGAACATGTTTTTTATTATTATTTATAGTTAGATAGTATTTCAAATCTATGGCTATAGCCGTTACCTAATGATGAGGATGAAAAATCTCATGATACGCCACTGAGAATCACAACCAAAATGAGGATGGTTATAACCGTTACCTAATATCCGTTACTGCCACGATGAAGGATGGCAGAAAACAAGGAAATAGAAAAGTAATTAATATCTAGAACATAAAACAACTAGAATCAATGCCTAGTTACTTTCTATGGTAACATTCTAAGCTGCTTTTTGTTGTTGTTGTTGTTGTTGTTATTAGGCATCACCTTGATCAGTTAGTGTGTAACGAATTGCTTCAACAGGAATGAGCCGTGGCTAGGGCGGTTTCTTTTTCTTTACCATAATAAAGCGAAGGAACTAGAACCTTGCCTTTGAAAAAGAGAGAGAGGAGGAAGAAAAGAAAAAGCGAATATACTGTGCTTAAATGAGGAGGCAAATTATTAAGTAGTCCTGGTGCTAAATGAGAAAGCACACGAGATGACAATGGTGCATACTTTAAGAAAAGAATAATAAGCTAATTAATGAGTTGTACATTTACAAAAAAAAAAAAAAAAAAAAAAAAAAAAGGCTTGTGCAAATATTAATTCATCAGGAAAATATCCTCGTCTCAAATGTCTTGCTGCATTTTAGAACAGCCATAATAGCTCTTTTAAAAAAAAAATTTATTTTCTCAATTTTGGACCTATTGCAGTACTTTTGAACCACTGTGATAAGCCCTACTGTTTTTTATTATTATCTTTATATAAAAACATTTAACAAAAAAAAAAATATGACCAAGATCGGCATTTTCAAACCACTGCAATTTGTACATCCTTCTAAAGCGGCGCTATAGACCTACAAACTGCCGATATAGACCATATCTATTGCAGCGCTTTCAAAAGCACCGCTATAGTTCTAGGGTTTATAATACCCGTGGCCAAAATTGCCATAATAGGTGACATATAGTGGCGGTTTTAGGAAACTTGGCGTAACCAATCTATACGTAATAGTAGTATAATGAGAAATTTGACATAACTAATATCGTGAAAATTGCAAGAAAAAACCATTTAGTACTTCCAAATGTCCTAGTCAAACTAATGTCCTATATATTTTAAAATTCAAACTAACATTAATAGCACTACTACAATTCATCATTCTCGTGCATAAGCAAGGTTGAGTAATGCTATAGTCACAGACTATTTTATAACATTTTTACAAAATGTTGATGTCACTACAAAAAAATCGGCCTGTACCAACATTTTTTTTCCCGACGTTTTTCCAAACCGCCATAATAGATAAGCCTGTACCAGCGCTTTTTGAAAACGCTGGTATAGGAAATCTTATTACGGCGGCTCAAAACCGGCGCTTTATAAAGCGCTGCAATAGGAGGCCTATAGCGGCATTTTTCAAAAACGCTGGTATAGGAAATCCAAAAGCGCTGGGATAGGGTTACTGATTTCCCTTATGAGAAAAGACTTGTCCCAGCGCTTTTAAAAGCGCTGGTACAGGTCCCTCCATTCCGTTATGGGAAAAGACCTGTCCCGGCGCTTTTGAAAGCGCTGGGACAAATCCATCCATTCCCTTATGGGAAAAGACCTATCCCGGCACTACGAAAAACGCTGGGACAGGTCACCTATAGTTTATTTTTTGTTATTTAATTATATGGGTCTTAATGGATAAACCCACTGCAACCTATCTAAAATTTAAATAAACAACATAAAATCTAAATTTCTAGAAAATGACCAAAATACCTCTGAAACTATACCCCCAAAACCATAAAATGACCAAAATACCCCTGAAACCCAAAAAATGACTGAAATACCCCCAAAACCTAAAAAAATTAGAAAAATACCCCCAAAGCCCAAAAATTGACCAAAATACCCCAAAAACCTAAAAATTCCCCAAATATCCTCTAAACAAAAAAAAAATGACCAAAATACCCTTGAAACCTAAAAATAACTAAAATACCTCCAAAACCCAAAATAATGACCAAAATACATTTGAACTCTTAAAAATGACCAAAATACCCCCGAAACCTGTAAATGGTAACTTATTGCAGCGTTTGGTTAGTAGATACTTGTTTTCCCTTGATGTTATTGTGTTAAAGCATATTATATATAAATTATTAAATAGCTCATGTCTACTTGTGGAACAAATGCAAACTAGCAAAATATTGGAGCTTATCTTTTGGTTTGTATATCTTTGCACACCTTTCCCTATTTTAGTTTATAGTTTGTTCTCTCGGTGTACTTAGTTTAGTAGTGTCTTCTCCTTTACATGATTTTGGATGTGAAGTCACCTAATTTACGTCTTTTAAGTTATTTTAGACTTAGATTTTGCAAGATTAGCAGCTTGCTCTAAGTTTAAGTTCCTATTTCCGTGAGCAAACTAGTGAATTGCTAAAGGGTGAGTAATATCTGCTTCATAATACACTACTAGTTTATAATTATATGTTAAAATTTCTGTTGTGGTGGATTCTTGGTTTGGAGTGTGATATAAGGTGGTCTACCTTTTAATTATTGAACACTAGGTTTCTAGGTGATTGGAGTGGTCTAGCATTTTTAAGCTTTTTTAGCATTAGCTATGGAGTCAAATTCAAGGCATTCTTGATTATTACCGATGATTAAGTTCAGATTTTTCATCGTCGATAAGTATATGTATGGTTTGATTTTGTTTTTATTCATCAAAATTTTTGTTCTTTGTTTGTAAATCCGATTTCACTAGCTTGGCGCTTCCTACCATGGTGTCTTGCACCAATTAGGACATTATATTAAACTAAGAGACCGTAATGGTTAGTAACGGAGGGTTAAATCTTAACTAGCATGAATCATTACAATAAGTTGGCTATGAACATAGCATTACAGTTTGATTTTGCTATTGGTATGTTTTCTTCTCTTGATTTTGTTTCTTCTTGATTTTGTGCTATGAGTTTATGGTGAATTATACATGAAGTAGGCTATATCTTTTATACATTTCATAGGTGGACATGAAGTAGTATATTATTTTTATAATGAAGAGTGTTTATTAGCTTATTAAGATTGTTGTTGAGATGTATCTAGTAGCATTCTGTTCATGTTTATTTTTCGTTGGTATTAGTATATTTGAAAGTTATACTATTTTATCTTCCTTGTTGTTTTTTTGGATGTATCATGTAAAGTACTAGTTGAAAGTGTAATTGTCAACCTAATGTATTTTGTATTATTCATTAAATGCATTGTCATATTCAGTGTTGTAGACCATGGACATTAAGCTTAGTTAAATCATTAGATGCAAGAAATTATTGCCTTATATTTTGCTTTGAAATTTGAGTGAAAATTAGGTGTAATAAGAGTATAATCTGATGTATTTAGTTGAAAGTATATTGAAATACCTGTGAATTTAGCTCATTTTTGTGTAAATAGTTTGTTGGTATTGTGGTATTGTATTTGTTATTTGAAAATATGAATTGTGGTTCATTATAGGTGCTATAAAATATGTATTCTAAGTACATTTCAGGTGCTATAAATTTTTTTTTTTAATTTAAAAAAAGGCCCTATTGCAGCGTTTTGAAAACCGCTAGAATAGGGTATGGGTGTAGGCAAGGATGTTATGCCCTATACTAGCGTTTTAAAGGCCTATGCCAGCGCTTTCAAAAGTGCTGGCATAGGTATTACCTATTCCAGCGCTTTTAACTACCTATGCCAGCGCTTTTGAAAGCGTTGGTATAGGTTATATTCACATTTTCATAAAAGCTGTCCCGACACAATTAAAAATGCCGGAACAGGGTCTGAAAGCCCTAGGACCTATGCCAGCGCTTTTGAAAAGCGCTGGTATAGGCCTTTTAAATTTTATTCATTAATGACCTTGTTAGGTTCTAAAGATTTAGAAATTTGTGTATTTAGAACTCTAATGTGTAATGTTGGCAAACTATGATCAAAACAATATTTTTAGTCTTGTTTAGGCTTGTTCAAAGTTGTGTCTTTCATGTAAAGTTGGAATCGAAAGGCTGCAGATACATTGGTGCATTTCGGCCTGGCTTGATCGATCGAAAGAAAGACTCGATCGATCGAATCTCGGGCAGAATGCTTTTCTGCAGAATTTTCCAGCTCAGCCCTAACTTATTAAACGTTTTGGGTTTTCTGTTTTTACCCTAGGTATATAAAGAAAAATCCTAGCCACGTTTTTAGAGTTGCTCCTGTTGTATTGTTGCTCATACTTTTCTGTTTTGTGTAAATCTCTTGTGAGATCTAGAGGAGCTTTCCTTTACACAAAGCTTAGGGTTTTCAAGGTAGAGATAGTATCAACATCTTGATGATCAACTTGGTTGCTGCCATTGGAGGTTAAAGAATAACAAGCGTGGGTGCTTGTAGCTGATTGGAGAATCCAAGAAAGAAGGAGTTCGTGGATTCGGAGCTTGCACGTGATCGTGTCAGTAAGTTCTATTGGTGGGTAGCATTAGGAAGTCAAGCGGGGAGCTTGTAAGTCCTTTTGTTTGAACTTTGATTCTTTCGTATAGTGGATTCAGGTTTACCTTGAGGATAGCTAGGTCAAATCCTCCCCAGGTTTTTACTGTGTGGTTTCCTAGGTCATCATATCATTGTGTTATTTACTTTTCCGCTGCTTTATATCTTGATATGATTAATTGATTGTGTTAACCTAGATTTTCATAATTTGACTAAGTTAATCACTTGGCTAATAAACTAGGTTAATCCAATTGTTGTGTTTTAAGGGGTCTAAATTTCTATCAGACCTATACCAGCCCTTTTGAAAGTGCTGGCACAGATAGTAAAAATGCTGGTATAGGTTATATTCACATTTTCATAAAGGTTGTCCCGACACAAGTAAAAACGCCGGAATAGGGTCTGAAAGCGCCGGGACCTATCCCGACATTCAAAAACGCCGGGATAGGAATTTTGACCCTATCCCAGCGCTTTTTGGGGCTATCCCAGATAGCCCCTTTTTTTGTAGTGTGTGGTCAACCTTTTATTGGTTTTCATCTTGGCTCACCTTTAATATTTTTTTTTTATTTTCCAATAATCACTCACCATATCAACCGTGTGTAAATATTTTTGTAAAATAGTTTGTATCTTTAGGAAGTTTAAGTAAGGATTACATACTATTATTAAAATTTAAAAAGGGAAAAATAACCTTGATATTGGCTTAGCTGAGCTCCTTTTTGTTGACTGTTACTGGGCCCGGAAGGTTTGGGCTGGTTCATTGTTTTTCATTTTGCTTATGACATCCATAACTTATGTTGGTTATCCCTCCTTTATTTTGGGCTGCTGTGTGGGCCTCTAATCATACCAGGCCACAGTCGTAATCAGTTGGCTCTAAAGGCCTACTATGCTCAAATCCCTAGGCCCATGCCCCGCAGGCTTTCTCGCAAGGCAACCCTTCCACTACTAAATCATGGTGCACGTAGTTGAGGATTCAGAAACAACACCACTGCGCGTCTTATCTACTTATCTCCTAGATTTTGGTTACTTTAGGGTAATTATTGGTTTATTTATTATACTATTAATGTAAATCTTATATTGTTAGTACATTATAAACTAAGCCATGCAATGTGGTAGTGCGTTGTCTAGAGTAAAGATTAAAGAATTCATAGATCTTGACAAGCCATTGAAAAAGATCTACACTTTTGAAATAAAACTCCATGAAAGCTTGATGAGTTGCAACGGATTCGTTCATTTCAAGATTGATGGCTCTGATGCCACTTGACAAGCTTGAAATTGTAATTAACTAACTAACTAAATCCCAATACAATAATTATTCCCTATATGCCTATAGGCTTCCTAACATAACCACCGTAGGCAGGTTACTCAAAAAGAAGAGAGCATTAAAACTACAGGCCCTATCAACGAATTTGTTAACAACTAATCTAAGAAAATGAGAACGGGCAACTCTATAATCTTTTCATTTCCTACAAACTATATAAAGTTGAACTTACAACATTCAAATTCACAATGATAATCACAACATTCAAATTCATAATGATAATGAAAAATAAAGCACCTAGGCAAATTGAACTCCCAAGTCCCAACGATAAATTGTAGTCCAACAACTTAATTAAAAAGGTAGATAATTTTCAATTCACCTATATAAATTTGTTTTACTTTATTGAAATAGAACACAAACAATAAAAGTCTAGCATCAATCTTGTGGGAGAAAGTGTAATCTAGTTTATCAACCAATCAATAACATGCATCAACCATCAGACTCTCGAAGAAGATAGGAATATAAACTTATAAGGGATAAAAGCTGTTACACAATTTAAAAAAACAAAAAATTGAAATCGTGAGTTGAATAGTACATGAGTTCCAAATTATAAATACTTAAATACGATCTTCCAAAAGCCAGTGAGGAACATTCACCCTGTACTTACGTTGTGGTACCTTCTTCAAGGTAGCCCACACCAAATGAAAGAAGAGCGGAAACACTGCCATAGAAAACAATGTTACCAGCACAAGGGTCACTATATACGAGGTGGAAGACACAAATGTTAGTTCAGTCCTGAAGATGAAGAAATGCCCGGTTGTGTAAGATATCAAGGTAGAAGCTATAGACACATAAAATGCTGTTAAACCCAGCAAAAGCTTCCATGGTAAGGCGTGGCGAAAATCTCTTTCTCTACAACCAGATGTGAGAATTGAAAGGAACATGACTACTGCTATGAGTGAAGAATAGAAGGAGACAAAGGATGCGCCGGCAAAAATTTTAGATGCCTTATTGTATTTGCCTACTACGACACCATCAAGCACGGAGGTAGCCGTAGAAAAGGTACTCGAGACAAAGAGACCTGCTACGACTGAGCATGCCTCCGATGTGTTGCTTAGCCAATTCCTGCCCTGTTCAACAAGTTCCTTGTGGTTTTCGGTGAAGACCTCCTCCGGGGTTTGGCCACTCTTGTTGAGGAGAAGGGCGCTTCTTTGCATCGTGTCCTTGATGTACTGCATCCCCCACAAAAAAAGAAAAAAGATAAAAAGATAATTTTATTCTTTCACTACATCTGTGTTTGGATACTGAACATAAGACTAGCATGTTACAAGCTAAGGAACGCTTTTGTTTCTTTCTGAAAGCAAGGTCTTGTCGGTGACCCCATGTTATCAATCTAGATTAAGTTAGAATAGAATTTTTTTTAAAGAAATAAAATATATATATATATATATATAAATATAAAAATTAACTACTTTAGAATTCAATGTGCACTATAAAAAATATACCTATGAAGTTTCAACAAACTTGAGTCAATATAGAAAATCTCAGCAAAAAAAAAAAAAAAAGAGTCAATATAGACAAAAATATTCGACATCTATAACATATCTATCAGCAACTATTATATTTATGCGAAGGAATTTTTTTTTTTACACATTTAGTTTAATTTTGAAGATAATTGTTAAGATTACCATGTGTTTTACTGCAATTTTTACGATGACTAATTATTTTAAGTAATTGGTATATACAAGATCATCACTAATATGATTGTGATTTGGTTCAAATGAATATAAGAAATCTTAGACTTTATTATAAATTATTTATATTTATTTTATTAGTATCAATTTTAAATTGGATTTGGAGGCCATTTATATATACTTAATCATCTTATAAAATTCTGAGACAATTCATATATAAACATTTAACAACTTAAGATTGAAAAAAAAAAAAAAAAAAAAAAAAAAAAAAAAAAAATTTGCCTCCTTGCCCTAAAGTGGCTCAGTCACTGCATAGCAAGCCAAACCTAGAAAAAAGAAGTTTATTATATGATTGGATGTTTTGGGCTCGCTCATACCTCATACCATCTGATTTCCCATTGCATTTGGGATGCATCTCCTGGAACTGGCCAATTAAAATTTGCTTTCCGCGCAGCAAGATGCAATGCAGAATTACCGTCACAATCCACTTCATAAAATAAGTTGTCTTTTAACTTGTCTTGCTGCTTGAGTGAGATTAGGAGCTCATATACACGAGGTTGCTTATACTCCACTGTCAATAGCACAATGTTCTTCTGTTTTTCATCCACCTCATTCATGGCCACAGGATATCTTTCAAGGGTTTTCTCAACCATTTCGATAATTCCATTCTTTGCTGCAATTAGTATTGCCTCTGGAGGCGGATCAATGTGTTCGTCTTTTTTTTCTTGATCTGTCATTACACAAAACAATAGATTTTTACTTCAATTTTAATAAAAAAATTCATACTTTTCTTTCTCTGTAATATAATTTTTTATTCATTTAAGAAATATACATAATTTTCTCTAGAGTTTCAGGTTGGCAATAAATTGAATTCTGAACTTCTAATTATTCAAGTTGGAGAATAAATTTGACATTTAGATAAATTGAACGTATCTTTCCAGAAATGTCCCAAGTATTCATGTATGAAATTAATGAATTTCATGTATAGTGTCATGTACCAATTGATTTTGATTGAGTTGTTCTTGAGTAGTTCCAAAATATTTGAAACATGAATATTCAAAAGAATGGGTACGTAGTTAATGTAACACATATAAGGACATCACTTAACTCAAAAGACTTAAATATATGAGTTTGGGCTCAACTATATTACATTTACTATTTATCATTGTCATTTTTATTCAATATGGGATTTCACTCCCACTTGTATTTCCAATGCTTTCCAATTTGTTCATTTCATTTCACCTCAATTAACTTTATTTGAGGATCAAAAGTCTTGTGGCTCAATATCTTCTTGTGTTTCTTAACGGAGTTGAGAGGAGACCTCTGTCTTATAATTGAATTCTTCACCGCATATATTGATTGATATTGGAGATATCATGTAGAAAGGGGATTGCATGGTGAGGATAAAAGCTCTAGTGAATGATGAACTAGATGATACTACAGTGGGCCCTCTCCTACACAGGGACTTAAAGTGTTTTGGAGAGAGTGTAATTGGCATATTGACTGTAGAGCAGTGTTTATTCATATACATGCTCTTACATACACTTTCACACTTTAAAAACAAAAAAATTGAAATCAAGTCATGATTTCATTTATTTTATTTTATTTTAGTGTGTAAGTGTGTATAACAGCATGCGTACGAGTAACCAATTTTTCCCTTGAACGAATGAGCAATATTTTGGCACACAGATTCACACTTCATGCTCTAGCTGTACAAGATACAAAAGTGTTGTATGCGACGTAGGTGTTCATCACATCATTAAGTTCGACTAAGTATTGTGATACACTTTGTATGCGATGTAAGTGTTGTGATACACGTATAAAAACATGGTAAACTCCATATTTTAAAGGTATACCAAAGAGTGGAATTTGTAATTTATCCGAAAAAGAAAAAAATAGTCCTGCCACTGCATATCATAATCATCATTTTCTAGTTCATTTTATTGGTTTACTTTTAAAAGACTATATTAGGGGTCCGTTTGGATACAACTGAAAACTGAAAACTAAAAAATATTGTAGCAAAATAATTTTTAAATGTATGAATAGTATCGCGGGGCCCATTTTTAATGAAAAAGTTGCTGAAAAATGAAATTTGTGGGTCTGTAAATACTGTGCACTGTTCACAGAAAAAGTCAAACATTTCGCTCAAAAAAAAAGAAAAAAGAAATAGTTTAAACACAAAACGTGCGTTTGAGAAGCGCAAACGTGCTTCCCAAATGCACACTAGGTGTTAATAATTAAGAAATTAAACATCAGCTACTTTAAAGTATAATGACTTAAATCATAAGAAAATAATTCAAATTTGATAAAAATACAAAAATAAAGAATTATAATTATTTCCCTAAAAAAATTAAGGTAGAATAGATTTGGATTAGATGGTTACCTTTTTCACGCATATTATTTAAGCGTTTGCGACCTGATGAAAACTGATACATTGAAGCGTATTTCAGCAATTCTTTCATGATCAGAATAGACCATGCGTGCCTCACCTTCGTCTTCCTTACCTTCCTTAACAATTCTGAAGGTTCTAAAGACATATTATGCCGCCAATGTGCATGGCAATGTGAGCAAGGAAATATATAAAGGAAACAGAACAGAAAACAACGGAGCATGAGTGAATACCAAGTATAAATAGCACTGCCTTCTTGACAAGTTTTACAAACGAAAAGCAGGTTGTGTAATTAGGCGGAGGTTGTAATGTTGGAGGCCCTCGAATGGGTGATGGGTTCTCTATATCAACTTCCCTCCTTGGGTATTGTAATGCTAAAAATGAAAAAGGATTCCAGTCGTAAAGCATATCTTAAATGAAAGTGTGTTACAAATAGTTCAGTAGTCAGTACATACATAGATGACAAAACAACACAGTATAAAGCGGAATACCAGATATAGATGACACTGCCTCGTATACAAGGTTTACAAAGTCAAAGCAGGTTCTGTAATTAAGCGGAAGCTGTGTTGGAGCTCCGTTGGATGATGGGCGTCCTATACACAGACAATTAATCACTATCTATTTTTTTCTCAAGTCATGAAACCAATTTTTTTTTTTTTGTTGGTTTATTCAAATTTTTTTGTCTAACTACTTGAACACACTACGTATACTTTTTTTTTTGGGGTAACACATTGTGATGTGTATGTGTGTGTGTGAACATTTGTGACTTTGGTGTCTACCTCCGTCTGTAACTTGTGGTCCTTCAAAGTTCTGTTCATCTGCTTGCCGAATTAGTTCCTTTTCGTCTGTTATGACAATCGCTGGAATGAAAGCAGCTCAGTTACAAAGCACATTGTAAATTATTTTTTCATGCTACAAGTTGATGAAGTAAGATCGGGCCATACCACACGGAAACAACGTATAATCTACCTAGTTACTAGGTGACTTCTTATTGTAGGTTGTTAATCTTAATTACACGATTTGTTGCTTTAGAGGCTCTAAGAGTGGTCACATAATTTTATTTTCGTTCATCCTCCTAACTAACAACTAATTTACAGATATGCATAATAATTGACCTGTTAGATATTATAGAAAAATTCAATTAGAAATAAATGTAAATTAGGATATAACTTGTTCTTTTGCACGCTAACATTACACGTACGGTAATAATGATAAGTTGTTCTTACCTAGGTGAGTGAGGTAATTATCTCATTTTTTATACTAAAAATTATGACTGGATTATTTGGCAAAACATTAAAGTACAATTAGAAGCTAATTTACATTCGGTTTGGATTCTAATTGTAATTGTTGTTTGACTTTAATATATTATTATATGATATAAATTCGATTTTACAGATATGTGACTTTAATATATTATTATATCTTTGAAAGGATTGATAATTTAATTTAGTGACCCTAATCATTTTTTAAATTCAAATTGATTCATAATCCCATATTAAAAGAGGGAGTGGGGCAGCGAAAATGAAAAGAAAGATAAAACCAGTGGCTTGATGTTTATTTGCTAGAGATACACAATCAAACTTGAAAATTCAACCCAAAAAAAAAAAAAACACTTACAGTGATAAATGATATTTTCAAACCATCGAAGATCGCTGCTACTTTTGAATGCAGAAGGCTTACTTGCGAGGAGATGGAGAGGGGTCATGCCTTTGTTATTACCAAGGTTTACAAGTACTTCTTTATATTGGTGAAGTATCATTAAGGACAATTCTGCGAAGCACAGGAACTAAATGTGACCTAATAATATATATATATTCTAACGTACGTATCTAATAACAACCTAATGCACAACTGGCCAATTCTCATCAACTGTATTATTACATTTGTTTACTAATGTCATAATTAGAAAGATTAATAATCCATAGGCAATATTAACGGGTGTTCTTAAGACAATTATTAATAAACCATATTAGGAAAGTTTTGACATCACTTTTATAGGAAAAATAAAAAGCTGTCAACAATTTTTTTTTTAGAGAAAGGATAAACAAAATTAATTGTTTTATCATTTTGCTATAAAATATTTCTAAAAATAGTTCCTAAATCAATTCCTTTAGGTAATTCTCTAACATTTCTCATAATCTATTTCCATGCTATTTGGAATTCGAAACATAACTTAATTAGTTGATGAAATGAAACGTTCTTTGGGGGATAAATATATACATATCCTATGTGCTCAAGTGTGTTAAGCATGAAAATGCTCACCATACACCTCAGATACTTGGAATGCCATCAAAGAAGGAAGAATTTAAATGGTGTAATCTGGTAAGGTTTCCTACTGCTCAACCAAAACACATGCTTTTATGCTTTGGTTTACTATATATGCTCAAACCGCTTTCTATAAGAGATAGGCTTGCTCAATTGGGTTACATTAGAGACATATACTGTGATTTTCTGCAGAAGCAATTGGGAATGTAGAGATTATTTTTTGTTTTGAGTGTGATATCACAAAGAGAGTTTGGATGAAGACCATGGATCATTGTTTGAAAACCCGCCAACTGAATGGAAAAAGGTGGTGGATTTGGGTATGAACAAATTAATGGAAAAGGGAGTAGTCTACAAACTGTTATTTGTAAGCTGTCAGTCTGTCATGGGGAGCTACGACAGTCTACCATATTTGGATTTCAAGAAACAAAATTATCCATGGTGAACAATTCAAGTCTGGAGAAAGTATTCCATTTTAAAGAGAGCCTGGTGCTGTGTTCTAATAAAAGCTCTTGTTTGTTTATCAAAAAAAAAAAATGCTCACCATAGTGTTCTTCAGAGATGGCACAGTGAAGAATGTTGTCACCATTTCTTCTTATACAGTAGTCTTTTTCAGGGCCGCATACATAACTGAGGTAAAGGAAAGCGTCTGTGTGACCATGAAGTGCTGCTAAGAAGAGAGGGGTCTCACCTTCATGGTTACGAACATTTACTACAGTTATTGATGCTGTCATATTGATGATGCGGCGACACATCCTCTCACTCCCTACTGATGCTGCGTAGTGGAGAGAGGTATTTCCCTTACTGTCTTTCTTTGTTAAACAATATGCTGCGAGAAGACTCCCCCGAACTAATTGGTGTTCAAGAAGTTCAAAAATATATTCTTGCTTATAGTAGGCTGCTATGTGGAGTACTGTGCCTCCTAACTTGGTAATCTGGACATCTAAAAGCCAGTTTTCTTCACATATCTTACGAACTTTATTCCAATCACCTTGGGCAGCAATTTGAGACAATTTTTCTGCTTCGTCCTTCAAGGGATGGGGTTCAAGGTCGAGAGAGGTTTCAAACTGGAATTCTTCCTCCAATGCTGGGTCAACTTCTCCTTCAAACCAATGTGCAACAGCATCCATCTACTTAGAACAATGAAGATGAAAATTGGACATAAATTAGGATTAGGGTTGTAGAACAAGTTTCCGACAATGGATTTTTTTTAATCATTGTATATGTACTAGAAAAACGAGTTTCGTGCTAATGCACTAATCCCCCGAACCCCATACCATCCCTTTGAGCAAAATAAATAAATCCATATATACAACAAAATATTTTAGTTAAATGGAAAAAAACACTAAAAGTTATGCATATAATTAGTTAAATGAAAACAGTTTATTTAGCTGAAACTGAAAACTTTTTACAGAAAATACTTTAAATAAAACTAAAAGGTAGCTGAAATAGTATAGTGTGACCTATGAATAGTATCAAAAAATCACTGGGACCCATAAATAGTAGCAAAAATAAACTGAATAATAAAAAAAACTGACTTTTTAAGCTATGTCAAATGCACACATAAAATACAAAATAAGGCAATATTTTTGCAACCTATATATATATAGTTATGAATGGTTGCCATATTGTGGAAATTTTAGTACGTATCGTGTGTATATGTTGTGATTTGTGAAGTCACAAAAATATTAAATTGGACTAATATAAAGACCACTCTTGAATTTAGTTATCTGCAGTCAATGGAAATAGTACTCTAACAGCAATTTACAAATGTCCTTATTGACTTGAAGATGTTACTAAATCTCGTGTTTATCTATCACCTCTATTGTGGAAAAGAATCATCAAGATTGCATCTCTTAGGCCCGTTTATTTGCTATAAAATTTAAAAAGTTTATATGTAAAATATTTTTTTTATAATTGAAAACATTTTCAATAATAAAAATTTATGTTTAGGTGTTTGATTATATTCTTGAAAATGATTTTAAGTTGTTTGATGAAATTAATAAACATTTATTATGTCATGGATGAAAGGAATATATAAAAGTTCATGAATTTACTTAGTGAGACCTATTATTATGTATACTCTTAAAATATTGAATAAATACTCAAAAAAATCTAAATCTTTTTTGAAATTGATCAATTTTATAATTCAAATTAAATGTTACAACTCTAAAAGTGTATTTAGTGACACATCCTCCTCTCACATAGGATTATATATGTCTCACATGTGGATATTATATATGAGACTCATCTTTATATAAGAAGAAAGTATATTATATCAGGGGTATGAAATAAAACATCTGAGTACCTCAGGGTCTGTGGGGGGTTCATCCTCTTCCTGTATTTTTATTTCCAATTCAATTTTAGCACTTCTAGCAGTCATCCTTCCAGAATTCAGTGGCAAAAGGCAAGAATCCTAACAAATTGAGGTCCAGAAACAATGAAGAAAATAATGTCAATATTTGAGTGTAGAATTGGGAGAGAAACATATTACATCCTTAATTAATTTCATTTTATTTAGTTTCCAAATTACTAGTATTTTTGTGGACTTAAGATTTCTATTTGAATTTTAGATTTATTTCTTTCAGTTTTTCTCTATTTTTATAATAAAAAACTCACGTTAGACTTCTAACTAGACTAGCACTTTTAAACAAACTAAAGAGCCGTAAACTTATAAACATATTTGACATTTGTATAGCATCTAAAAGAGTACAGGCATCTGAAACGTAGGAAAATTTATGCTTTTGAAAAATTTGTGAAGTAACCCTAACATAGGTTTACTTACTGGAACCTATATGATCATCTTGGGTTGATCATTACTCCATCATCAAGAGGGAGCCGTAAAAGTTTAAACATATTTGACATATTGGAAAACTATAACGTGTACTTCGGATCTGCATACTAATTAAGCAGTCCCGTACTCACATGCAGATCACTTTCTTTATGGCAAATAGCCTAGGAGTGAGGTTGCCAATTAAATCATATATATATATATATATATATATATATATTAATACAAGATAGAATTTCTACTCTGGTTTAATCTAAGTGTATATGTGAGGGAAGTTCCCTCCTGGAAACTTGAACCCCGAACCTTACCTCTCACACTCTACAAGCATTTATACTTGTGGAGTGACCACCACACTAAGGGTGCACGGTGGCTTTTTTTTTTTTTTTTGAAACTAACTAAGAAGCATCAATTTAATCATTAAAGAGAGCAGATATTACTTTTGGTCTATATCTCTGGCCACTTACCAAAAAATAGTTCTACTTACTAGGAAAAATGCCACTGGTCACCAAGTCGGCTTCCAAGACTATATGTTGGTGTTGAGCTAGCTATCTGATGCAATATTGTCCAAAGCTCACGGAAATCTACCCGTTTATTTATAGCATCATGTTGGCTAATGTTGTTAAAGGAGATTGTGCATTGAAACGGGCCCCATAAGACTTGGAGTTTAATTAAGCTAATATTCCACATCATTTTGAGTAATCCTTAAAAAAGAGAAAGAGGCCAGGGAACATGTTAACTTTTTTAAATGAAAGGGGACATCTTCATTATTTAAATAATTTGATTAAAATATGTACAATGTATTGATATCACTTCAAGATTTTGATTCCTCTAAAAAATAAAAAGTAAAGAATTCGATGCTAGAGAAATGAACACGCAATAACTATAGAAATGGTGGAGTTAGGAGTTTATTTTTTAGGGCCTAAGTAGGGTCATTTCAATGTAACTTGAAGCTTAAGATGATAGTTTTAAGTCCTTTTTTTTTTTTTAATAATAATTACATATTATAAGTTTTTTAAATTGAAAATCTATAATTTTCATATTGAGATTGATATTGATATTTTGTTGTATAAAATATATATATATATATATATATGTATATAATATTTACAAATAACAGAAATCCTATCTACAATATAAAATTATACTATGTGTTTGTTTGTTTAGACCACTGTAAGCTAGATTTGTTTAACCTAATTAATTAGCCAAGTAATTACTTAGGTTAATTATTTGGATCTAAATTAAACTCAAGCAATCATATCACAAAGTGTAGAAATATAAAGAAGATAGCGATATTGTCACACCCCAAACCCCAAAGGGTTTGAAGCATGAGAAAGACGTCTCAAAGTACTTGTAGATTTTTCCTTTTTGACAATCCAATCCACATAAATCATATCAAGTACCAACATCAAGAATTATCATAATAATTTCATTTAATATACTCTCAAAGTAAGTCAGAGCTCTATAACACATTTACGAACAATAACTAAAAAATCATGTGCCTCCACATAATACATGAATATATATTATATTACAAAACTTTGATGATATAAATGGAAAGTCCCAAAGCTCTCTAAAATATGCAATCCCAACAAAACTCTTGGGCTAACAAGCCTCAAGAGCCCAACTTCTAATAAAATTAACTACTGCAAGCACCCTTAAAAACAACTAAATCAAATCACCAACCATTAGTAATGTAAGTCTCCCAATTCAGCATAAAACTCCAATCACTATCGATAAGGCAAGCTCCATTCCCATGATATAGCTAATTAATCTGTAAGACTGTGAAAGATTGGGATGAGCTAAAACCCAGTAAGTAGCATAATTAATGGGGGTGGGGGAAATGCAAGTTTCATCGTCAATAATAATGATATGACAAGAATGATTAAATAATGAAACATAAAGTTTCTCAAAGTAAATACCTTGAAACTATATACTATGATCTGTGAGCACTAACAATATAATTTCCAAAGCCATAAAATCTAACATACGGTAATTTATCACAAATATACCATACTACCACATAGACCGGTCAGGGGATCCACCCATTCACAACTGGCATGATATTGGCCTCTCTGGTATGCAGACTCTTGGCCCCATGGACAGCAACCTCACCCATACCCTCAAGATTTTTCTCTCCCCCCATGGGAAGCAGAGAGAGCGCGTCAAATAGGACCTCTCTTGCATGTGGTCTCTTGGCCCCATGGACAGCAGCCTCACCCACACACAATCAAGGAACCTCTTCCCCCCATGGACAGCAGGGAAGAACGCGTTATCCAAAGTAAAAGGGCACTGACCTTGATTTGATTCCGTTGTCACAAAGACTACGGAAACGAAATCGGGTGATCACCAGGAAATCACACATGGCATGGTGTTAAAACAACATAAACTCACAGGTTACATTACTTTGAAACACATAGTTCATATCCAGGTAGTTTCAGAAAACCTTAAATAATCTAACTTCTACAAAGTTTGTAAGGTTTTCAACTTCGTTCTTGTCAAAAAGATTTTCTATCAATTTCCCAAGTACTAAGACAAGATAAGCATCTTAAATATTCCAATACTCCATAAAATCCAAGATTTTCTTATCAAAATTAAATAAAAGATGCTCATTTATCCATATCACAAATTCATGCATTTCTCCAAATACAATACCAAATATGATGCATTTTCATATATATAATCATATATATATATATATATATTAAAGTTACGACACTATAGTTTTTAGAAAAGTATAATTTCCATAGGTAGTTTCCAAAAGTGTGTCTAACCCAAAAACATTTATATAACATGGTTATTTTTCAAAATCCCATTAAAAAGCTACTTACCTCGCAACCGCAAAATCCTAATTCTCCAAGCTCCAAGGAGATTAGCTAGAACCTCAACAATATCAAGCAAACCTAACACAATAAGCATAAAGCTTAAAATTGTATCTAACCACAATTTAGGAATTGCCAATTAATCACTTAATTAGGCAAGCCTAGTATTTAACCTCATCAATAATAATATATCCCACTTCCAAGGTTTCTCGACAAATTGATTCACAAGGCATAAACTCCAATTTATAAAGTTAACCCCTTTAATATCATCTCCAACATTATGACTAGCTTCCATAAAATTTACACTGCATCAATAAGAGACCCATGAAAGCAAAATCAATATATCCTCCAAGATAAGAAATTTAGAACTTCAACTAACTCCAAATAAACCCAATAGCAATGGAAAAATTGGATTTACCAACCATCACATGGTATAACTCAAAACCCCCCAAATTTTCCACCATACATAAACCTTAAGTGGTCATCAATAGCACAAAATATATACCCACTCATCAAATAATTCCACCAATACAAAACCCATACATAAAAACACATAAATACCACTTCCAATGCTCATAAATCACATGGGTATCATTATTAAAGCTTAAATAAAAATAACCTCAAGCAAAAGTGTAAAACCCATCAAAAAGATGAGAAATTCTTACCTCAAAAAAAGGATGTGAAGGTGCTTATGGGTTCACAAGAATTTTCCAGTGATCATGCTGGAAAATGATGGTGAAAAATGGTGGTGGTGGTGGTGTGGAAGTACCGGGTGGAGAGGATATGAGTAGAGAGCAGAGCGTATGAGAGAAAACAAAAAAAAAAAAAATGAAAAGAAGGAAATGCTGAGAGTGAGCCGGCCAAAGAGAGGATAAGATGGAGTGATTGTGAGGTGGGTAGTGGGGTTAGGTGGGGCTTGGCACGTGGGAAACCAAAATAATCTGACCTTGACCCCCTTTTTTTTTTTTTGTGTTGACTGGGTCGTTACATTCTTCCCCCCTTATAAAAATTTCGTCCTCGAAATTTTACGTATCTTGATCTTGAAAAAGGCTTGGGTATCTCGACAACATATCATCCTCATGTTTCTAAGATGTCTCTTTCACCGAATGATTCTTCCAAAACACCTTTACCCAAGATATTGTTCTATTGCATAACACTTGCTCCTTACGGTCAAAAATCTCTACCGTAACTTCTTCATATGACAAGTCATCTCTAATTCGAAGAGGCTCATAACTCAAAACATGTGAAGGATCAGGAATGTATTTCCTTAGCATAGACTCATGGAAAACATTATGAACTCCTGACAAGGCCGGTGGTAGGGCAATTCTATATGCAATTTCTATAAGCAACTTCACCCACTCTCTCCAAGACCTCAAAAGGCCCTACAAACCAAGGGCTTAACTTACTATTTTTGCCAAATCTCATTACTCCCTTCATTGGTGCAACCCATAGGAAAACTTTATCTCCAATTTCGAGTTCCAAAGCCTTCCTTTTAATGTTATAATTGCTTTTCTGTCTACTTTGGGCTGCTCATAGTCGATCACGAATCATATATACATTTTCACAAGTCCTCTGAATAATCTCTGGCCCCAAGAATTTTCGTTCTCCAACCTCATCCCAACAAATTGGGGATCTACACTTTTTCCCATACAAAGCCTCATAGGGTGCTGCTCTAATACTTGAATGGTAACCATTTTTATAAACAAACTCCACCAAAGGTAAGTGACTAGCCCAACTTCCTTTAAAATCCAAACACATGCTCTCAACATATCTTCTAGAGTTTGAATAGTCCTTTTAGACTATCCATCTGTCTGAGGGTGGAAAGCTATGCTCAAATCAAATCTAGTACCCAAGGCCTTTTGCACAGCACCCTAAAAATGAGAAGTAAACCTTGGATCTCTACCTGAAACAATAGATGTAGGTACATCATGAAGTCTCACAATCTCATCAACATAGAGCTGGGCTAACTGATCAAGAAAGTAGTTCATCTGAATAGGGAGAAAATGAGTTGATTTTGTCATTCTATCAACAATCACCCAAATAGCATCATGACCCTTAGGAGACCTCAACAATCCTGAAACAAAATCCATAGTGATTTTCTCCCACTTCCATTGGGGAATAAGAAGTGGTTGCAACAAACCCGAGGGTCGTTGGTGCGACACCTTAACCTGCTGACAAGTCAAATATGCTCTATAAAGTGAGCAATCTCTCTTTTCATATTATTCCACCAAAAACTTTCACGAAGATCATGGTACATCTTTGTACCACTTGGATGTATAGTATATGGAGAATATTGAGCCTCCTCTAGAATCTCCTTTTTAATCAATGGATCATTTGGCACACAAAGTCTACTCCCAAATCTCAAAGCACCATCCTCAGAAATAGAAAATTCGGGTTTCTTTCCACTACGCGCCTCATCCATGATTTCCTTTAAATGTGGGTCATCGGCCTATGACAATTTAATTCTTTCTACCAAAGTTGGTTGAACACTCAAACTAGTCAGGTAGGCCTCAGAATGGCCCAAAACAACCTCAATCTCTGTCCTTTCAAGACCACGAATAATTTCATTTTGAGTGGTTAGCAAAGCAATTGAAAAACTTGAAGGCTTACAACTAAGAGCATCAGCTACAACATTAGCCTTACTAGGATGATAGTTAATAGAGCAATCATAATCCTTAACCAATTCCAACCATCTCCGTTGCCTCATATTTAACTCCTTTTGGGTAAAGAAATACTTTAAACTTTTATGATCCGTGAAAAATCTCGCATCTTTCTCTATACAAATAATGTCTCCAAATTTTCAAAGCAAAAACAACTGCAGCCAACTCCAAGTCATGAGTGGGGTAATTTTTTTCATAATTTTTCAACCGACGAGAGGCATAAGCCACAACCTTCCCATTTTGCATCAACACACAACCAAGTCCCTTATGAGAAACATCACTATAAATGACAAAACCCCTCGTACTTGAAGGGATAGTTAATACTGGAGCTATGACCAATCTCCCACTTTAGCTCTTGGAAGCTTTTCTCACATTCTTCCTTCCATTCGAATTTAACATTCTTCCAAGTAAATTGTGTTAAAGGAGTTGCAATGCCGGAAAATCCCTCTACAAATCTTCTATAGTAACTAGCAAGGCCCAAGAAACTTCTAACCTCACTCACTTGTGTAGGCATATCCCAATTAGGATCCATCGTAATTCCATCCTTAAATATCACATGACCCAAGAATATTACTTGATTCAACCAAAATTCACATTTCTTCAGTTTAGCATACAACTTCCCTTCTCTTTGAATCTGCAAAACAATCTTCAAGTGTTCTTCATGCTCCTTTTGACTCTTAGAATAAATCAAAATATCATTAATGAACACAATGACAAATCGATCCAACTTATGAAACACCATATTCATCAAATCCATAAAACCAGCAGGGGCATTAGCTAATCCAAACGGCATCAACAAAAATTCATAATGATCATATCTAGTCCGAAAGGCCATCTTTGGTATATCCTCACCCTTAATCTTCAACTGATGGTAACCAGAATGAAGATCAATCTTAGAAAAGACTTGTGCTCCTTGCAACTGATCAAATAGGTCATCAATATGAGGCAAAGGGTATTTTCTTAATGGTGACTCTATTAAGCTCACGAAAATCTATACATAACCTCATAGACCCATCCTTTTTCTTGACAAATAAAACTAGAGCTCCCCAAGGCGAGGCACTAGGGTGAATAAACCCCTTGTCTAGCAATTCTTCCAATTGCTCTTTAAGTTCTTTCAACTCTGATTCTCTTGGAGGCCTAAACACCACTTCTTTCTCAAAACAATGCACGCTAGCATGGTAAGAAACCAACCAATCCATGCCCAAAATGACATCAAGATCATGCATATCTAACAACACCAAATCAACTAAAAACTCTTTATCCTCAATACACATTGTTAGGTTCTAAAGATTTAGGATTTTATGTATTTAGAACTCTAATGTGTAATGTTGGCAAACCATGATCAAAACAATGTGCTTAGTCTTGTTTAGGCTTGCTCAAAGTTGATAAAATATTGTAAAGTTGGAATCGAGTGACTGTAGATGCATTGGGGCATTTTGGTCTGGCTCGATCGATCGAAGGAAAGGCTCAATCGATCGAATCACGGACCAGATGCGTTTTCTGCAGTTTTTCCAACTCAGCCCTAACTCATTAAACGTTTTGGGTTTTCTGTTTTTACCCTAGGTATATAAAGAAAAACCCTAGCCACGTTTTTAGAGTTGCTCTAATTGTATTGTTGCTCATACATTGCTGTTTTGTGTAAATCTCTTGTGAGATCTAGAGGAGCTTTCCTTTACACAAAGCTTAGGGTTTTCGAGATAGAGATAGTATCAACATCTTGATGATCAACTCGGTTGCTACCATTGAAGCTTAAAGAATATCAAGCGTGGGTGCTTGTAGCTAATTGGAGAATTCAAGAAAGAAGGAGTTCGTGGATTCGGAGCTTGCACGTGGTCATGTCAGTAAGTTCTCTTGGTGGGTAGCATTAGGAAGTCAAGCGGGGAGCTTGTAGTCCTTTTGTATGAACTTCGATTCTTTCATAGTGAATTCAGGTTTGCCTTGAGGATCGGTGGGTCAAATCCTCCCCAGGTTTTTACCGTGTGGTTTCCTGGGTGATCATATCATTGTGTCTTTTATTATTCCGCTGCTTTATTCTTTTGATATGATTGTTTGATTGCTTTAACCTAGAATTGCATAATTTGACTAAGTAACAACTTGGCTAATTAATCTAGGCTAACCAATCTGGTTGTTTTTAAGGGGTCTAAAACCGTTCACACATAATACAAGACTTAATCACAAGATTAGTCATTAAAGTATCACCAATAGGGGTAGAAACCAATAACTCAAAATCAAGTAGTTTAGGGCTCTCAATAACTTTTCCATCTTTAGCAACCAATTCTGCTGCCATTGGATTAGGCTCCCCATTAAATGTTGGAGGGTTTTGCTTATGGAACTCTCCAAAGGAACAACCCTCCTACCTACACTCACCACCCTGGACCGATCTAGCAATCCTAGCATAGATCCTGTCTACCACCTCATCAATCTCACCACCATCAGGAGTGACAAATCTCTCACGCTCTTGGCGTTGCCTATGGCCATGCTATGGAGTTGTTATCTTATCTACATGCCTTACTTTATGTGCTTTCTTTTTAGGAGGTATAGTGTACAAAGGCACTTACATCTATACCCAAGAAATAAGCAAGTAAATCACAAGGCAACATAGAAGGTTCGCATAGAAAAGATAGATAAGGAAAAAGGAATAGCAGGTGGAAGCTGAAACAAAGGAACAAAATAAAGAATTCATCAAACCCCTAATGCTCTGACTTAAATAAAAATAAAAATCAATTCCTATTTTCAATGTCTACAGAATCATAACCTAAGCTCTAATACCATAACTGTCACACCCCAAACCCCAAAGGGTCTGAAGCATGAGAAAGACGTCTCAAAGTACTTGTAGATTTTTCCTTTTTGACAATCCAATCCACATAAATCATATCAAGTACCAACATTAAGAATTATCATAATAATTTCATTTAATATACTCTCAAAGTAAGTCAGAGCTCTATAACACACTTACGAACAATAACTAAAAAATCATGTGCCTCCACATAATACATGAATATATATTACAAAACTTTGATGATATAAATGGAAAGTCCCAAAGCTCTCTAAAATATGCAATCCCAACAAAACTCTTGGGCTAATAAGCCTCAAGAGCCCAACTTCTAATAAAATTAACCACTACAAGCACCCTTAAAAACAACTAGATCGAATCACCAACCATTAGTAATGTAAGTCTCCCAATTCAGCATAAAACTCCAATCACTATCGATAAGGCAAGCTCCATTCCCATGATATAGCTAATTAATCTGTAAGACTGTGAAAGATTGGGATGAGCTAAAACCCAGTAAGTAGCATAATTAATGGGGGTGGGGGAAATGCAAGTTTTATCGTCAATAATAATGATATGACAAGGATGATTAAATAATGAAATATAAAGTTTCTCAAAGTAAATACCTTGAAACTATATACTATGATCTGTGAGCACTAACAATATAATTTCCAAAACCATAAAATCTAACATACGGTAATTTATCACAAATATATCATACTACCACATAGACCGGTCAGGGGATCCACCCATTCACAGCTGGCATGATATTGTCCTCTCTGGTATGCAGACTCTTGGCCCCATGGATAGCAGCCTCACCCATACCCTCAAGGTTTTTCTCTCCCCCCATGGGCAGCAGAGAGAGCGCGTCAAATAAGACCTCTCTTGCATATGGTCTCTTGGCCCCATGGACAGCAGCCTCACCCACACACAATCAAGGAACCTCTTCCCCCCATGGACAGCAGGGAAGAACGCGTCATCCAAAGTAAAAGGGCACTGACCTTGATTTGATTCTGTTGTCACAAAGACTACGGAAACCAAATCGGGTGATCACCGGGAAATCACACATGGCATGGTGTTATGATAGGCCACAATCTGAATGACCCCTTGTGATAAAACCAATTAATTAATTAGCCAAGTTATTTATTAATCAATTTAACATGCAAATACGTGGAAGCACAAACAAATCACCAAATACTAAATATGCAGCGGAAATTAAATAACACGGTGATTTGTTTACGAATGGGGAAAACCCTAACGGCAAAAACCCCACCGGGTGATTTTCAGGTCACCACTCCCGAAACTCTACTATTATCAAATCAAGCGGTTACAAGTAAAGGAATCTCAAGTACCTTACCAACCTACAGTTGAACCCTTACCCCAATACCCAATTGGACTTGATTTGTAGTGACAATTTCCACATTTGATGCACGGCTCCCAAGTACGTGACTAACCAATGCGCGGATCCCAGTACGCGACTTCAAACACCAACTTAAGAGGAGAGGTTGGCTGCAAAGTTCTTCAGTTCATCCTTCACGATGAAGATCAGGAAGATACTTGGTTACAAAACCCTTTGGTGCAAATACACAGCAACTTCTTGAGAGAAGATGAACTAGGTCAAGAACTTCGTCTTTTGATCACAATTTGCTTGAACAGAACTTGCTCAATGCTTTTGCAACTTGTGTACAATTTGACGGCTCGTAAAACAATCCTTTTATATGTTTAGGGTTAGAAGAAAAGAAGGCCCAAAAACATATTCACGGATCCCAAGGAAATCAAATCAGAAAATCTGATTTTGTAATTCTCGACAGTTAGCAGGTGTCGAGGTAGCTATCGAGCAGGTGTCGAGAATTAATGAACTTGCACTTCAGCTTGCTTTTTCTTGGACAGACTTGATGACTTCAACACTTGATCTTGAAACCTTGTTTCTTGAAGTATTAAAAACACCTAGAACTACCCAATTACAAGTAGAGTGCGTTTTGTCAAAAGGATTAGCCAATTTACATAAATAAGTGACATATGTTCTTAACAAGTGAACACACATATGTCCTAACATGTTAAAACAACATAAACTCACAGGTTACATTACTTTGAAACACATAGTTCATATCCAGGTAGTTTCAGAAAACCTTAAATAATCTAACTTCTACAAAGTTTGTAAGGTTTTCAACTTCGTTCTTGTCAAAAAGATTTTCTATCAATTTTCCAAGTACTAAGACAAGATAAGCATCTTAAATATTCCAATACACCATAAAATCCAAGATTTTCTTATCAAGATTAAATAAAAGATGCTCATTTATCCATATCACAAATTCATGCATTTCCCCAAATGCAATACCAAATATGATGCATTTTCATATATATAATCACACACACATATATATATATATATATATATATTAAAGTTACGACACAATAGTTTTTAGAAAAGTATAATTTCCATAGGTAGTTTCCAAAAGTGTGTCTAACCCAAAAACATTTATATAACATGTTTATTTTTCAAAATCCCATTAAAAGCTACTTACCTCGCAACCGCAAAATCCTAATTCTCCAAGCTCCAAGGAGATTAGCTAGAACCTCAACAATATCAAGCAAACCTAACACAATAAGCATAAAGCTTAAAATTGTATCTAGCCACAATTTAGGAATTGCCAAATAATCACTTAATTAGGCAAGCCTAGTATTTAACCTCATCAATAATAATATATCCCACTTCCAAGGTTTCTCGACAAATTGATTCACAAGACATAAACTCCAATTTATAAAGTTAACCCCTTTAATATCATCTCCAACATTATGACTAGCTTCCATAAAATTTACACTACATCAATAAGAGACCCATGAAAGCAAAATCAATATATCCTCCAAGATAAGAAATTTAGAACTTCAACTAACTCCAAATAAACCCAATAGCAATGGAAAAATTGGATTTACCAACCATCACATGGTATAACTCAAAACCCCCCAAATTTTCCACCATACATAAACCTTAAGTGGTCATCAATAGCACAAAATATATACCCACTCATCAAATAATTCCACCAATACAAAACCCATACATAAAAACACATAAATACCACTTCCAATGCTCATAAATCACATGGGTATCATTATTAAAGCTTAAATAAAAATAACCTCAAGCAAAAGTGTAAAACCCATCAAAAAGATGAGAAATTTTTACCTCAAAAAAAGGATGTGAAGGTGCTTATGGGTTCACAAGAATTTTCCAGTGATCATGCTGGAAAATGATGGTGAAAAATGGTGGTGGTGGTGGTGGTGTGGAAGTACCGGGTGGAGAGGATATGAGTAGAGAGCAGAGCGTATGAGAGAAAACAAAAAAAAAATGAAAAGAAGGAAATGCTGAGAGTGAGCCGGCCAAAGAGAGGATAAGATGGAGTGATTGTGAGGTGGGTAGTGGGGTTAGGTGGGGCTTGGCACGTGGGAAACCAAAATAATCTGACCTTGACCCCCTTTTTTTTTTTTTTTTTTGTGTTGACTGGGTCGTTACAGATATGATGATCCAGGAAAACTAATGAAACAAACAGTTTCACGGGAAAAAACTTGGGGATGATTTAACTTAACTATCCTCAAAGAAAACAAATTCACTATGATAGAATGAAAGTTTTACAATAGATTTTCTTCCTAAAATCTAAAGTTACCTCTTGTAGTACTTACTCAAATGACCACTTATAGCTCCAAATCCACGAACTCTTCCATCTAAATTTGCTGAACACAAACACCCACGTTTGTGACTTTGAGATCCCATTCAAAAGTTTTAAGATCACCATCAGTAGTTGATCTTTATGCAGCAACTTGTCTCCACCAGTTCTTGATTGTAGATCTAGTTTTCGGTAGATGTTTGTTGAGTTAGGAAGTTACAGTATCCTCACAAATCTCACAGGAATTACTGACAAGACTTCCAAGAATTTCTAAAACGTATTTAGGATTTTTCTTTTATACTAAATAGTGTTGGACACAAACCCTAAACATTTTTGCGGGCTTTGGGCCTGGTTTAAATTCTGCAGAATATGACTTTTGATCAGTTGAGCCTTTGTTTCAATCGGTCAAACTTCACAGATTCCGAACTCTTCTTTCTGCAACTTAACTATTCTTAATCTTGACTTGAACCATCATGAACAATGTCTAACACCTAAACTAAACATGTTTTTGTTCTTGGTTTGCCAACATACATAAATTTGGAATAAAAAACATTTAACCTAAATATTTAGAACCTAACAATATGTGATAGATAGCTAGGTAGTTACAAATGAAAACCAAAAAAAAAAAAAAAAAACCAAAAAACAAAAAAAAAAACAATTATCCCTCCTTAAACTGAAAGGGTCATCTAAACCAACTTTCACATAGCTCATATCTGTAGTTTACCACCTTCCATGATAGACAAAAATAAAAATTACTTTTATTAACAAAAAGAAAACATATCCCTTATCAACCACCAAAATAAAAATAGATCTTTGTTTAGTTGAAAATAATGACTAATATATTATAGCTGTGTTTGATACAACACCTTGATTGTGTAATTTTTTATAGCCCTTGTTGAGAGACAAATTTTCAACCAATTATAAATTACCACATAATTACTTCATCATATTCTTTTTTTTTTAGAGGACTTCATCATATTCTTGTAGTACGTATGTTTAAAACAGCCAATCACAACATATCAAGTAATATTAGGGAGTCCAACAATAGCTACACTACAAAAAACGCGTTCAGAAGCTACGTTTTTCAAAAACACAGCTACAGGGGGTAATTTGAGCCGCGTTTTTGGAAAACGTGGCTCCAGCCCTAGACGTATAGCTGTGTTTTCTAAACACGGCTATAGAGCAGCTCTGAAGCCGCGTTTTGTGATGTTGAGGCTGCGTTTAGCTGGAAAGGTCTTAAGCTGTGTTTTTAAAAACATGACTATAGACCCATCCGGGGAAATTTTTTTTTTTTTTTTTTCAATATATCCCAGAGCTGCGTTTAATAAATGCAGCTTGAACCTTTATAGAGCTGCGTTTGATTAAACGCAGCTCCAGACCTGTTTAAGCTACGTTTAATCAAACGCAGCTCTAGGTTTGCTATAAATTGAAAAAAAAACCCTAAATTTCAACATAGTTGAAAAAAAAAAACCCTAAATTGAAAAACCCTAAATAGCAATTAAAGAAACTAATAAGAATTTGCCAAAGTGTCATTAAATATGAATTTTTAAAAGATGTGTGTTTTTTATTTAAAGTAAAATAAGTAATCTAATTAACTATTATCATATGTTACTTAAAATTAGGACATTTGAGCGAATCAGATGAAGTCATGTGTTATTTGAAAAACAAAACTTAAAGTACCCCATTATAAAGCTTTCATAAACTTCGTAATTGAATCATCTCAAAGGAAAATCACTTTGCATAATAAATAACGCAACAAGATCTCTGCTATATGAACACATTTACTCTTTTCATTGTAGTCATCGCAGTACACGACAACTGGACTATTTTGTTAATTTGTGATGTACTGACTGGTCATGTGTTTCAACACTTTCACGATGTGGACCCTTTTTTGATGATCTTTCAAGATGCGAATTGATTAGTCATATATAGTCCCTACTTATAAATGACTTATATGACTTATGAGTCTGAAAGGGGAGTTGGAATTGAATCATTTTTCGCCATTATTTTCGGGGAATTGAATGAGTGATGAGTAGGCCACTTTTGATTTAAACCACACTGAGAGTTGCTTTCCTACAACGAGTTAGATTAAGGTTGGCTATGATGTGTTGTATTTGGAGAACATGGTGGTAAAATTATAAATCTTTCGGCCTCGGTGATAAGAGATGTGCAATACTTGAGAGTAAAAGTTTTCTGGATGTCCTATAATATATGGGTGCAACCTTCTAGGGAATCCTGCTCCTATTACCACAGAAGGCAAACTACTTGTTTCTCAAAAGTGTAGAAGAGGGGAGAGGAGAAAGAGAATCAAAATTACTAACTAAATGTCATTTGTATTTTAGTTTTTCTAACATCTCCCTTTTGAATAATAATAAAGACTAATTCACTTATTCCTCTTGTTATATAATGGAATTTAATTAGGATTTTGTTAATTTAATTTTTTTTTTTTAAATTTAGCAAAAGCAACAAAGTTTGGAAAATAAAATCCTATATTCAAAATCGTAAAATTTTATAATTGAACAACTTTATAATTATTTTTTTTTTATCTTTAAGTTTCATTATTTTATCATCTCTTAACTATTTTTGATGAATTTATTCTTCATTTGAAATATTTTTATCTAAATTTTCTGCTATAAATTTAATATTGCCAGTAACCAATATTTTTATAAAAATTCTAATAATTTTTTTTTAGCTTCTTTCAAAAATTTGTATCAAGATTGATATTTTCTATAAAAATGATTTATTATAAAATACTTAAAAATAAAAAGAAATACTATTTACAATATAAAATAACAATTAACAAGTACAAAAGCGTATTATTTCTTTCTTTTTGTTGGGAAATTGCCTCAAATTCAAAATTGTTGGAAAGTTAATTGGGTTTCCTAGTTGAAAAATGAAAAATTAATTAGGATTTTTTTTGGTGCAGGAGGAAAGACTTCCTTGGTCTGGAAGAAAAGTCTATTCCTTGTTAAATAAGTAATGTATTCATTGTCCAAGAAGGAATACGAAAAAAGCCTTATAAATAGAAAATATTATAAATAATTTGAAGGCTTTGGCCGAAGGGTCCTCCCTATGGGGAGAGGGAAAAAAAAGTATGAAACCAAGAGAGGAAAAAAAAAAAAAAAAAAAGGATTTTTGCTTGGGGGTAATGCAAAGAGAGAGACAACTAGGTTTGGGTTTTGTTAACAACATTTTTTGTAAAACACACAAATCAAGAAGAATTTGTAAATTTTTGTTTAATGTTGCAAAGAGCCAGAAAAAGAGGTGCCACATAAAGATAAAGACAGCCAAGAGAAAGAGTTGTGCGTGAAAAAGAAAATAAAGAGGAGAGGGCAAAGTGTTGCCGCCTTTAAGAAAAATAATTGGTGTGTGTGAACAATGAGATTTTCTTGAATTATTGTAATCGATTTAATAATAGTGAATTGATTCGGAGTTTGTCATGTGATTTTTCCCTACAAGAAGAAAGAGTTTTTAATGTAAATATTTGTATTATTATGTGTGATTAATATTTGAATGGATAGTTATGTTGATAATATTATTTGGGAGTACCCAACAATCAACATCTTTCTCACAACAACTGGATTTGTTTGTGATGCAGTGAGTCAGTGATTGTTCATGTATTTCTCTGATGTGGTGCTTAATTTGTGTACGGTTGAAATTTATCAACCATCTTGTTGGCTTTATTCCGTGCCAATTTGCTTGTAATTTAGCACTTAGTAACCCTGTAAGGGTAGTGTGTGAAGAGAGTGTGAAGAAAAGCTCAAGTTTGTGCAAAGAAGCAGAGTTTTGCAGCTAGGACTCGCGACTGGCAAGCCGTCAACTGCAAGCACGTGAGAAGCACACAGGGGAGCTAAAGGGTCGCGCCAGCTGTCGCACTACAGGACAAAAGTCCCAGGCTGGCCAGGCTGTTACTTTGCGACTTGGACAAGCCGCGAGGCCAAGCCGCCAACCAGCCCTGTTTGGCAAAAACTGTCTCTTCGTATTACAAACACACACCACTATATATAGACCCTTATACCCACTAAATTGAGAGAGCTTCCAGAGAGAATTTTTGAGAGAAACCCTAGAGAAAAACAAGATTGATTCATCCACAATCTTTATCTTAGAGTCTCTACAAATTCCTCTACTCTCTTCCTCTCCATTGTCATACCCTTGAGAGGTTCTTTGCCAAATCCTTATCTCACCATACCCACGTCTGGGAGAAGGTTTATTTGGTACTTTTGGGAAGCAGTTAGGAAGGAACCAATATACATTGGTAGATGCTATGGTCTAGTAGCGGAATTCGGGAAGCTAAAGAAGAAATAGGTTCGGCATAACCTCGTTGGAGCAAGAAGGTTGGAGGGCTTAGGTACTTGGGTAGATTAGGCTTAGAGGGTCTTCTGCTGTTCATGTATCTCAACTACATTCTTTAGTGGATTATTTCACCGCTTGGAGGGCGGCGGAGATGTTTTACGCCGAGGACTTCGGTTTCCTCTTCGATAACACATCGTGTGTTATCTGTGTGTTTGCATCTTCCTTCCCTTTATCTTTGCCTTATATTTATTGCTGTGGATGTGTTTATATTTGGTTTAGATTAGTTATCAATTTTGTGATTGGCTTATGTTCATGTTCCGCACATTAATTGTTTGATTATATGCTTGAATTGATAATTTATAATTTGGGGTCTAAACGTTCAAGGGTGTTTCATACCCATTTTGAACTTTCAATTGGTATCAGAGCAGGTACACTTATTGTGGTTTAAATACCTAAGTGTGATCCTTGACTCCTTGTATTTATTTGCCGTGGATTGTGCTTTGTATGCATCTTTGTATGATTTGATTGGTGTTGATTGTAACATGTCACATGTTTGTGAAAATGCCTCTATGAGTGTGAATCCTCATGATTGTGATGCTATGTTACATGAATCTTTGGATGTTATTGATATTCCTAACATCAAACTCTTAAAGAAAAAGGCTAAGAAGTTTAATAAGGATTTGAACAAGTTATTTTGTAAAAATGATGATTTGATTGCTAAGCTCAATGAATCCAACAAATTGGTTGAAAAATATAAGAAACTTGCTGAAACTTCTGTTGAAAAGCTGAAAGAGTTTGAGTGTTTGAATATGGACTTGGATGCTAAACTTGTTTTGTCTAACAAACTTGTTGATGAGTTAAAATGTGAAAATGAATCTCTTAAGATGCATGCCAAGTGTTTGATTGCTGAACCTATTGTTAAAAGTGATGAAATTATTTATTGCAATCATGTTGTGGTACCCGATTTTGTGTCTATTGTGTGTTCTACCCCAAAGGACAAATTGGTGTACATTCCTCCACATAAAAGAAATCAAAAGGTGGAGAGAAAGACTGTTAAGTCAAAGCCTCTGTTTAAGTCTCAACCTAAGGTTTTGGATGGATTTAAGTGTGTTCCTACTTGCCACCATTGTGGTGTGATTGGTCATATAAGATCTCAATGTTATAAGTTGAAGAGAGAACAAAATCATGTTGCTAGATCCCTTCCCAAAAAGACTAGTGGACCTAAACATATTGTTTGTCACCATTGTGGTGCCTTTGGTCATCTAAGACCTCAATGCTCTAAGTTTCATGCTTTAAAAAGAATCAAAAGAAAAGAGAAACTTGAGCTTCTTGGAAGTTGTGCTAAAAAGAGTAAACCAGATTTGAGTGAAAATAGCATGTTGTTAAAGAAAGTGTTTAATGCTCTTAACTCCTTGACTATGTGTATCTCCGGTTCTCATTCTTCCAACCCTCATCTCACTTCTCATGAGACACTCATTCCAAACAATCATTCCGTTTGGATGAGGAAGGGTTCCTATAGTTGAGCTTTTGCTTTTTTGGTCCTTGATCTAATTCTTTTGATCTTTGTGGGACCCTTCATGCATTGCATGTTATATCTTCATGCATTTTGTGCATCTTGCATTTATTCACATGCATTGTTTTTGTTTTGATCTTAATTTTATGTCTTTGTTTTGTGTAAGTAAAAATCCAAAACCACATAAAAAGTGAAAAATTCAAAAAGTTTGATCATATATGTTTGAGCACATATCACATGTGAGTTTTGCCTTGTACCTTCGTACAAATGGCTTTATGCATTTACGAGCTTAGCTTGTTCTTTATGCACTTATATCTTTGTGGGAAAATCTTGACATCTTTGTGTGATTGTTGTAAATCGATCTTCAAGCTTGTCATGAATGATTAGTCAATAGTCTTGTTGGTTTTGATACATGCATAAACTTGTGCCTATATATCTTCCCACTCTTTATTTTGTTGTTTTAGACTTGTGCCTATATATCTTCCCACTCTTTATTTTGTTGTTTTTGCTTAAAGAGCTCATTAAATGTAAATCTCCAAATAAAAAGAGATATTGAGCTGCAAAAGCCTGTCGCACATACTAGTATTTGACTAGAAAAAAGGAAAAGCGACCAAAATAACATGTATGATGCCCAAAAAGCCAAAGGCTAACTCATCAAATTGAAATATCAAAAATTTCAGGCATCGATCTCAAAATGAGATGTATTGATTCAAAATGATCAAATGTTATGAATTATAAAGTAACCAAATGAAAAGCTTCAAAGATATGTAATCATTGTCTTGTGGGAGGTCATATATGTTCATTTCTATAATTGAGATAGACCATTTGTCTTAGCACTAGTTGTGTATGACTTGATTGAATTGATCATTGAAACTTCACTCTAGACTAAGGACTATTCCACACTTGATACACACACACAACACACATGTCTAATGTTCAATGAATGCATTATTCATTTGTTCAATTGTACTTGTTTAAATATGATGTGTGTGTGCTCATCTTTATATGGATCAATCCAAAAAGATTTTTGATCATTTTATATGTTTTTGGAAGTGATTTTTATCACTCTTTGTGTTCATGCTTAGTGCTTACATTGTTTTTCAGTGTTTAAACATGTTCTGGGTTGAAAAATAAGTGTTAGAATTTTTGGCCACTCATTTTGGTGACTTGCAACCAGCCAAACCAAGCTGCGAGTTTTGGCGACTCGTTTTGGCGACTAGACCAATTGTGAGCCCAGTCGCGAGTTCACACAGGATGGTTTCGCGGCTCACTAGCGACTCATTCGCAACTCGCCCAGTCGCCAAATGCCCAGAATCAACTTTTTAAAGAGTTTTTTTGTGGGAAACTTGTTTTAAACCTCTCCCATCCTCTCTTAAACCCCTCTTTCAATATTTTTATATCAAAACCCAATCAATTTGAATGGTTTTTCATTCCATTAACATCTCTAAGGTAATTTTAAACTCTTTCTATTGTTTTGGATCCTTAGATTATGTTTTGGTGAGTTTTGTGCTCTTGGTTGAGTTTTTCATCATAGGGGTTGGGAAAATTTTTTTTTGGTCAAATTTTTGTATGGGATTGGTTTCTTTTAATGATTTGCTTTGGATGTTGGCCCCTTGTGGCAAAAAGAACATGTATTGAGGGTGGATTTCATATAGTTCATGCATTGTTTCTCATTGTTGCTCATAGTGTGCATGCTAGGTGTTTGATAAAATGTCTCTTAGGCATTTTCTCGCTTGTTTGGACTCCGATGAGTATCAAACCTTGGGGTTTCTCATGTTTAGTTCATTGGTTGTGTATTTAACACACCTTGCCCCACATGTGCATTTTCCATGCATTGGTCATGCATTGCACTTTGCCACCTCTTGCACACACCTTGCTACCATTGTCATGCATTGGTTCATACATTGTTTCTTCATCCTAGCATGTCATGTCTTAGGTTTGAGTTTCATTTTCTCATGCATCATTGCACCCCTCATGCATTATTGTCATTGTTCATGCCTTTATCTCTTGCCCTCGTTTCTCTTTGACCCTTTGTCTATTCCTGACAAAAAGGGGGAGAGTATACTCTAGGAAGTATACCATAGAGTTTTTTTCATTTCTATATGACCCTTGTGCACATTCTTAGGGGGAGAAATTCTATTTCTTGTGCACATTTGTAGGGGGAGAGATATTTCATAGGGGAGATGCATGGACCAAGGGGGAGAAGACATTGAGCTAATAAGAAAACTTTGTTTTGGTGTTTGGTGTTTGATCAAGTTGCTCACATGTTTCACATCATGATTACTTGATCGCAATTTACTTGTTACATTATACTTGTCCATTTATTACTTGCCTTACCTTAAGGGTCTAATGTGTTTTGTGCAAGTGTTTCAGGTTACAGGTATATATGTTCCAAGTTCATCACAGCTCCTATGATTCATGATAGGGGGGGTGATATGATAGGGAAGTACTTTATTGTTTTGTTCCCATGTTGCTTTTGTAAGCTTTTAGGGGTGTTTCTGTGCACTTTGTAGGCCTTTGTGGTTTGTACCATGCTTTATGCAGCCTTTGTGCTTTGTTAAATCAGTACTTCTAACTAAATGTTTTGCATTTCCTTCTAAGTACTGTCACTCTTGTGCCCTTGTAGGATTTTTCCTAGATGCACATACTTCATGTACTGTGCATTGGTTGAGTGTTGGTCATTCAAGTGATTTGCCTTGTGTTTGTCATCTTGAATGTCCGGATGTTCATTCCAAGTGTGAATGAGCATTGTGATCACTTGGTTATAGTGATTACATGTTTTGGTCTTGCCATGGTTTATTACTTTATTCCATTGTGCTTGATCGCATTGTGCTTGCTCCATTTGCATTACAAGTTTTCTGCATACAATGAACTTATTTTGTTGTTGTGTTTCAGGAGTTACTTGTTCTAATGGTTCTAAAGCTTCACAGATTCTAGAGTTAGGTGTGAGTGAGTTTTCCAACTGTTCCCAACTCACGCGTTAAGTCTAGAGTTTGTTTTAGGGTTTTGTCACGGAATAGCCAAAGGAAGAGATTGTAAGGTTGAAATTTATCAATCATCTTGTTGGCTTTATTCCGTGCCAATTTGCTTGTAATTTAGCACTTAGTAACCCTGTATTTAGGTGGCATTCATGTAAGGGTAGTGTGTGAAGAGAGTATGAAGAAAAGCTCAAGTTTGTGCAAAGAAGCAGAGTTTCGCGGCTAGGACTCGCGGCTGACTCGTGACTGGCAAGCCGCCAACTGCAGGCACGTGAGAAGCACACAGGGGAGCTGAAGGATTGCGCCAGCTGTCGCACTACAGGACAAAAGTCTCAGGTTGGCCAGGCCGTTACGTCGCGACTTGAACTCGCGACTTGGACAAGCCGCGAGGCCAAGCCGCCAATCAGCCCTGTTTGGCAAAAACTGTCTCTTCGTATTCCAAACACACAATACTATATATAAACCCTTATACCCACTAAATTGAGAGAGCTTCCAGAGAGAATTTTTGAGAGAAACCCTAGAGAAAAACAAGATTGATTCATCCACAATCTTTACCTTAGAGTCTCTACAAATTTCTCTACTCTCTTCCTCTCTATTGTCATACCCTTGAGAGGTTCTTTGTCAAATCCTTATCTCACCATACCCACGTCTGGGAGAAGGTTTATTTGGTGCTTTTGGGAAGCAGTTAGGAAGGAACCAATATACATTAGTTGATGCTATGGTCTAGTAGCGGAATCCGGGAAGCTAAAGAAGAAATAGGTTCGACGTAACCTCGTTGGAGCAAGAAGCTTGGAAGGCTTAGGTACTTGGGTAGATTAGGCTTGGAGGGTCTTCTACTGTTCATGTATCCCAACTACATTCTTTAGTGGATTATTTCACCGCTTGGAGGGCGGTGGAGAGGTTTTACGCCGAGGACTTCGGTTTCCTCTTCGATAACACATCGTGTGTTGTCCATGTGTTTGCATCTTCCTTCCTTTTATCTTTGCCTTATATTTACTACTGTGGATGTGTTTATATTTGGTTCAGATTAGTTATCAATTCTGTGATCGGCTTATGTTCATGTTCCGCACATTAATTGTTTAATTATAAGCTTGAATTGATAATTTATAATTTGGGGTCTAAACGTTCAAGGGTGTTTTATACCCATTTTGAACTTTCCATTTGTTTCTAGTTCAGAGGGAGACTAGATTAGTTTTATATAATAGAGGGAAATGCTAACGGATTCCTTTAGGGTAATGGTTAAAAAATCCATTTAAAAAAAAAAGGTTTTTATGGAAAAAGAAAAAGAAGAAATTAAGGTTATGTTTGGTAACAGTTCTTGTTTTCCATTTTCAAAAACTTGTTTTTGGGAATATAAAAAAAAAAACAATTTTCTTATATTTTTGAAATTAAAAACATATTTGGTTAGTTGAAATTTAAAAAAAAAAAATAGTTTTTTGAAGAAAAAAATAGAAAATACTAAAAAATGTTGTTACTAGGATTTGAACTTTAATGCTAACTCATTAAATGAGATAGATTCATTAAATTAAGTATGTATTTTTATTGACTTTTGAAAATTAGAAATTGAAAATAGTCTTTTGCATATTTTCAGTTTTCTTCACAAATTGAATTTTGATAACAATTTTTGTTTTCTGTCCATTTTGAGTTACCAAACAAGTTTTTTAGTTTCAAAAATAGAAAATTCTTTTTGAAAACAGAAAATAAGGGAGAAAAACTGTTACCAAACATACCCTAATATTTTGACAGTTTTTCCATTTCTCATAAAAATAATGTCAAAACTTTTCTAAAATGGATTATTAACTATTGCTCTAAGGGCACCTATTAAAAACAAATATGACTTATGAGTGTGAAAGGAGACTTGGAATTGAATCATTTTTCTTCATTATTTTCGGGGAATTGAATGAGTTATTTATGAGTAGGCCACTTTTGGTTTGAACCATGTCAACATTATAGAAATTAGTGATTATAAAAAGCATTAAATGGTTTCCATCGTTGTCTAGTCCTCTCTAAGCCAACTAGCTAGGTAGGTATCCTGTCACTCTAAACCTCTCTTTCTCTTATTTATTTATAGGTAAATTACAAATTGCACTCCTAAAGTTTGGATGTGATTGAATTTTACACTCTAAAATTTTAGAATTTGGATAAGATATATATATATATATATATATATTTAATGAATGCTCCCTTGAAAATTATGGTGGAAGATAAGGCGTCATTTGGTATATGAGTTCAAACACATGTTTTTAGTTTTTAAACAACATTACACATATTTCCACACACTTTTTCACTCACACATATTTTCAAAAAAAAAAACTGAAAACTGTTGTTTAAACACACATACCAAACGGACTCTAAAGTTTAAAAAAAGAAAAAAGTGACTCAAGCGCTTTAGGGAGTGGTAGGCTGGTGATTGAAAAGAAAATTGGAGTCTTATATTTTGATTAAGAGTCATTTGGGAAGAGCTTATTTAGTTAAAATTGAAAATTATTTTACTGAAAGTACTGTAAATAAAACTAAAAGTTAACTGAAATAGTACAATAAAACTCATAAATAGTACCTGTAGGGACTGGGTTTGAGCACTTCTACTGTTGAGTAAGTGGACTCAAGCCCAGCTAGCCCAATACAATGAATTTGTAGAGAGCGGGTTCAAGAACTAAGCCCTAGCAAGCGGATAACGCCCAATGTGATATTCACCACCATCGAACGTAGATGAACTAAAATCATCTTGGAAAGTCTGTCCTCGGCTCGGTCCGAGGAGCTCGGTGGTACTCTTTATCCTGTGAGAATCCCCCAGCTATAAGAATGGTTCTTCCCATTATATAGTCCTCCTCCAACGATCCCTTTCCTCCACTTGTTGATCATTCATGCCTCTCTCTGACAACCCGTCCCATCAGCCACCTTACCAAAACTCCCTGTGAGTTGCAGCAACCGAGGCAACACTACTCAAGGGTCATTTCCCCATTAATGCTGCCGGAACATCAGTCGTGCGCATTTAATGTGGAAGTGACAGTTCAATCCTGGTTTTGCTCCTCAGCTATTCTTCCATGGTTGACATGTTGTACTTGTTCTTTCTCCTTAGATGCCCTGGAGGGCTGCCTATGGTGGCCCATTACTTCCTCCTCCCATGGTCTTGGTTGGTCGAGAACAGGGTTGTCCTCGACGAGGGCATTGGGCTTCCTCCTCCTCGGCATGGGCCTTGGGCTTGATATAAAGTGGGTCGGGGTTGCCAAATTCTCCGACCCCACAGTACCAAAAAGGGTAATAGGACTCATAAATAGTAACAAAAATAAGGTAAATAGTAAAAGAAGCTGTCTAATATAAACTTGTGCCAAAATAAGTGTGTTATAATTTGGATAATTAGTGATTGTAGAAAATGAAAGTAAACATGGTGGGATAAAATAAAACTTCTCTCGCACCCAACTACCCAAAGTCTCAATGGAAAGAAAATAAAAAGTCCAAATGGTAAATTACAAATTATATCCCTAAAGTTTGAAGTGATTGGATTTTATATCTTGATATTTTAGAATTTAGATTTTACCTTCTAAATTTTAGAAGTATTTGGATTTTACTCCTTAAAGTTTGAGTGTATTTGAATTTTACATCATGAAATTTTAAATTTTGGATGTGTAAAATTTAAACACCCCCAAACTTTAAGGGGTAAGATCCAAATTTTGAAATGTCAGAATGTAAAATCCAAACACGCTTAAACTTCATAGGATAAAATTCTAATTCTAAAAATTTAAGATGTAATATCCAAATACCTCTAAACTTTAGGGGTACTGTTTGCAATTTACCTTAAGTCCAATTAATGGGTTCATGCATTCTTTTTTATTTTCATTTTTTTTATAAGGCTAGATGCTTTTTTTTTTTTTTTTTAGAAGACTTAAGGAATTTGTTTTTTTTCTACAAGACTTAAGTCATTTTTATTTTTTTTTATAGGAACTTAAGGCATTTTTTTCTATAAAAAATTTCTAAAAATAATTGCTAAATCAATTCCTTAAAGTATTTGTTAATTTTTCTATAAAATGAAAACATTAAATATATATATATATATATATATATATTTATATTTATAAAGCATGCACTAAATGTGGATCCTCCTATTTGAGATCTAAACGATTCATATCGGTCCAGTTGGGGATGTGTAGTTCAACTCATAAAAAAGTAGTTGTAGAGTTGTAGTGGGATATGAAGCACAGGATATAGTTAGATTTAGCAATTGTTTCTTAAAAAAAAAAAAAAAAAAAGGATTTAGCAATTAGATAGCTATGACTGCGAAAGAGGGTCTGAGTTTAAACTTTAAAGAGAGAAGAAGACAATGGAGGCTAGAGAGAGTTAATGCTCTTTTCTTTTTCTTTTTTTCTTTTTTTTTGCTGAAGAGAGTTTTAATGCTTTTTAGATCATTAATTCCTAGAATGTTGATGACATGAGAAATCAACCGTCTAAGAAAGAGGTAAAATATTGGTAAAATTAAGCCAGTTGTTATCTCATTCAGAAAAGTCAATATTATCAAGTATATATTGTGCAATTAAATAGGTTAATTTATGGGTTTCAAGTAGTTCAATTGGTAAAGTCTATGATAGTTGAATAAGAGATTTAGGATTCAATCTCCGCCTATACTAAAAACCGATTGATGTCTTGGTCTAATAATAAAAAACTATTATCAGGAGCAGACACTATACATTGAAACTCTCTATAAATAAATAAATAAAAAGTTAATTTTAATTGTGAACGGTTTTAGACCCCTTAAAAACAACCAGATTGGTTAGCCTAGATTAATTAGCCAAGTTGTTACTTAGTCAAATTATGCAATTCTAGGTTAAAGCAATCAAACAATCATATCAAAAGAATAAAGCAACGGAATAATAAAAGACACAATGATATGATCACCTAGGAAACCACACGGTAAAAACTTGGGGAGGATTTGACCCACCGATCCTCAAGGCAACCCTGAATCCACTATGAAAGAATCGAAGTTCATACAAAAGGACTACAAGCTTCCCGCTTGACTTCTTAATGCTACCCACCAGTAGAACTTACTGACACGACCACGTGCAAGCTCCGAATCCACGGACTCCTTCTTTCTTGAATTCCCCAATCGGCTACAATCACCCACGCTTGATATTCTTTAAGCTTCAATGGTAGCAACCGAGTTGATCATCAAGATGTTGATACTATCTCTATCTCGAAAACCCTAAGTTTTGTGTAAAGGAAAGCTCCTCTAGATCTCACAAGAGATTTACACAAAACAGCAATGTATGAGCAACAATACAACTGGAGCAACTCTAAAAACATGGCTAGGGTTTTTCTTTATATACCTAGGGTAAAAACAGAAAACCCAAAACGTTTAATGAGTTAGGGCTGAGTTGGAAAAACTGCAGAAAACGCATCTGGTCCGTGATTCGATCGATCGAGCCTTTCCTTCGATCGATCGAGCCAGACCGAAATGCCCCAATGCATCTACAGTCACTCGATTCCAACTTTACAATATTTTATCAACTTTGAGCAAGCCTAAACAAGACTAAACACATTGTTTTGATCATGGTTTGCCAACATTACACATTAGAGTTCTAAATACATAAAATCCTAAATCTTTAGAACCTAACAAATTGAAAATACCAACCAAAGGTCTAATTTGTTACAAACTTAATGTGAAGGTCCAAGGATCACATTAACACTGGCGTAAATACAAGAATAATACTTGTAAGTACCCCAAATGATGAAGTTATCATTTTTAATTTGAATTTTTTGCACACTTAATCTAGTAAGTATATATGACTTTCTACTTTTTAGTAAATTCAAACGTGTAATTATAAATGAAAAAAAAATTCTTGAAACATAACCAATTTTACAACATGCTTAAATGTCAATTTATAATAAAATGGTGCACAACAATTTTATTTTTTATAGGTACCAATGGCATTCTAATGTATAAGTAATATAGTCCAATTACAAATTCACTCAAGCAAATTGTAAAAATTTGTTCTCTATTTAAGTGATGTGGTCCTTTTTAGGAGAAGCTAACAAAATCCAACAAAAGAATTTTACCAACGTCTTCTTTTCCCTTCACTTGACTATAACTAACAAATATATAACCTTTGCAAGTACTTCATTAAATGATGTGGCCTCTCTATGCAGTTAATGGTCTAACCTAACCAAGATATTTCGACCAAAGAGATAATAAATAAAGAAATAAATAATAAAAAAAAAAAAGCCAACTTTCCAAACAATATAAAATAGGATCCAAGAAACAGATTATTTATAATATTTGTTAATAAACTATTTTAGAAAAGTTTTTATATCACTTTCATGAAAAATATAAAAAATTTGTCAAAAAATTATTTATTTTTTCTTTTCCTATAAAAAATTTCTAAAAATATTTCTTAAAAAATATTTTTAAACCATTGATTAACTTTTCCCTATAAAATGTGTTCTCTCCTTTGATCTTTTATAAAATCACAAATACATACACTGTTAGGTTCTCAAGATTTAGGAATTTATGTATTTAGAATTCTAATATGTATTGTTGGCAAACCATGATCAAAACAAGTTGTTTAGTCTTTTTTAGACGTGCTCAAAGTTGTATTGTTCATGTAAAGTTGGAATCGAGCTGATGCAGAATTTAATGTGCATCTCGGTCTGGCTCGATTGATCGAAGCTTAGGCTCGATCAATCGAATTTCGCACAGATGCGTTTTTCTGCAGTTTTTCCAACTCAGCCCTAACTCCTAAAACGTTTAGGGTTTTATGTTTTTGCCCTAGGTATATAAGGCAAACCCTAGCCACGTTTTAGAGGTTGTTCATATTGCTGTTTGTGTGAATCTCTTGTGAGATCTGTGAGGAGTTTTCCTTCACACAAGCTTAGGATTATCAAGAGGAGATTTCTTCAAGACCTTGATGATCATTCAGTTGCTGCTATAAGAGCTTAAAGATACACAAGCGGGTGTGCTTGTATTGCTGGAGAATCCAAGAAAGAAGGAGTCCGTGGTCTCGGAGCTTGCACGTGGTCGTGTCAGTAAGTTCTACTGGTGGGTAGCAATAAGAAGTCGAGCGTGGGGGCTTGTAAGTCTTATTGTATGAACTTCGATTCTTTCAAGATAGTGGATTCAAGTTTACCTTGAGGATGGCTAGGTTAAATCCTCTCCAGGTTTTTACCGTGTGGTTTCCTAGGTCATCATATCTTTGTGTTATTTATATTTCCGCTGCTATATACTTGATATGATTGTTTGATTATGATAACCTAAATTTGCATAATTTGACTAAGTTAATCACTTGGCTAATTAACTAGGTTAATCCGGTTGTGTTAAGGGGTCTAAAAACCATTCACACACAACCAACACTAAGTGAAAACCATGGCACAAGTGGAAGCTAAACCAGTTTTGGCTACAACTGTTTTTTCTCTAGGAAAATTTCCTTTTACATTCAAGAAAGTGGAGACATCAAACCGTGGCTCACCTCCAAAACCAGTGCTAATTGTTACGCCAACAACTAGTAGCCAATACCCTGTCATCTTGTTTCTTCATGGCTTCCTCCTCCGTAACGGCTTTTACTCTCAGCTCCTTGAACACATATCCTCTCACGGTTTTATAGTCGTTGCTCAGGTATATATAATTCGCATACATTAATTAAGTTAAGCTCTTGTTCTTTTTTTATATATGGTATGTATTTTGAAGCAGCAATTTGGTCTTCATAACAAATTAACATTTTTTGTTAGAATTAGAAAATTAACAATTGAGTGCGAGCTAGCTATATATTTGTGAGGGATTTCACAATTCGCTCCAATACCAATGGGCTTGGTCTGCGATCGAATGCTATAAAAGATTTGTGCCCCCTCATCCTTCACCAATTGGTGGTTGGATGGATTGGTAAGGCACACAGTCCGACAAGTGGTATCAGAGCCAAAGTCATAGGTTCGAGTCGTTGGAGCCGCATTGTGAGGGAGGGATTGTGAGGGATTTCACAATTTGCTCCAATACCAATGGGCTTGGTCTGCGATCGAATGCTATAAAAGATTTGTGCCCCCTCATCCTTCACCAATTGGTGGTTGGATGGATTGGTAAGGCACACGGTCTGACAATATTGAAGCACCAAATGAAAATTAAAGTTAATTGTATTTTTGCTAATTTCATCGTCGCACCACCTCTAAAGATTTCCTTACAATCATAAACTATGTTTTCATTTCCGTTTCCCAAGAGTTGCTGCAAGGATATGAGTCACTTTCTTTGTTATTTCTTTTCTACTTTGTACTTCTCAAAATTTTGCTTCATTAGATTATAAAGAAAACCTTAGGCTGCGTTTGTTTCGACTGAAATTAATTTCCAACTGTGTGTATGTTTTATAGAAAAAACCACACAAATTTAAATAAAGGTGAAATTGAGATATTGTTGAAGCTTTAAGGACTAAATCGAGGTATTCAAGTATAAAATTTAAATAAAACCTATAATAATAATTTAAGGAACAAAATCCTAAATTAACCACGTTTTATATAAAAAGTTAAGATAAATTAAGCTAACCATTCTTGAGATTTCAAGAAATATCATAAACTTTCATCATATTTTTAGAAATGATAACTATCCCCCTTGGGAGTATTACTTTTTATTTTCTTGATTTTCCTTACCATATAACAATTTAAATTAGTTTACTTTTTGATATTTTCTAAAACCTCCTATGAGTTTATAATTAGGGTTCAATTTACACAAAAATTTACTTATATTTGAAGAAGTGCAAACTGAGTGATATGCAAGGAAAAGTGGGTTATCTAATGTAAAACTACAGGCTAATGAAATTACAAGTTTTGCTAATGGACGAAATGAGATGGAATGACTAAATTGAATACATATTAAATAAATACATATTAAAAGATTGAATTGATAATATGTCAAGTTAAAGGATATAATTCATAATTTAGCCTTAATTATATTAAATAAATCAATAGATCTTTTGCAAGACATTTGACTATTAAAAGTGGTGTAAATTATCTTAAACTAAAAAAGAATAAAACATTTTTTTTTCCATAATTTTTTACATGACTTTGTATGGTTGGTGCATAACAAAAGTGGTGTTAATGGTGGTGCTAGATAAAAGTAACATTATTCTAATCCCAATAAATAATATCAACCCTTACAAAAAAATAAAAAATAAAAAAAGGGTGAAAAATCGTCTATCCCTAACACAATATTTTAATGGTCTTAAAATGTTATTCTTCTCCAAATTATTACTGATCTCTCTCTCCCAACTGTTTGTGTAATCTTCTTTTTAAGTGATACGAATTCACGATATTAACAACATTAAGAGCACCAAGCGGAATGAAAGAAATTAAATCAGCTGCAAGAGTGACAGACTGGTTATCCAATGGCCTCCAACCCAGCTTCCTGAAAATGTTGAAGCAAACCTATCCAGGCTTGCTCTAGCAGGCCACAGCAGAGGTGGACAAGCGGCATTTGTACTAGCACTAGGACATGCCAATACTTCGTTAAAATTTTCAGTGCTACTAGGCATAGACCCCGTGGCAGGAATTGAACATAGGAAACTGGAACCCTATATTCTCACCAATATCCCTAGATCTTTCAACATTTCAATTCCTGTTACAGTAATTGGCACTGGCTTGGGTCCGGAGAAAATTTTCGGACTGGCATCAAATGCTCCAGAAGGTTTGAACAGTATTTCAATGAGTGCAAAACCCCACGTGCCCATTTTGTTACTAAGGACGATGGTCACTTGGACATGCTAAACGACGATCTATCGGATATACTTTGGGAAATAATAAGAAGGTTCTTCTGTGTGAACGGGAAGGGTCCAAGGGACCCCATGAGAAGGAGTGTGGGTGGGATTGTTGTTGCGTTTTTGAGGGCTCATTTGGAAGGTGAGAATGGGGATTTAGTACCCATTTTGGGTGATCCTAATCTTCGTCCCATGAAGCTCGAACCAGCTAAATTCATTAAAGCATAAATTCATGAATGCATATATGCTCAAGTTTACTGGCTGCAGGGTATGAAAATGGATTGTGGTATATATGTATTTGGTGGATAATAAGTGGCTCACTTTACTGTATTTTCATGTACAACAACTTAAGAGGTAAATAACTGGTCTGTTATGAAGGCCTACACGGCTACACTATGTAATAGTGGTTATATATATATATATGCGCGTGTGTGTGTAATACTGGTTATATTTATGTAGTATTTGTTAATTTTGGTTCTACGACATTTATCATCAACTGGGAACATTGAAAAGAAAACCAAAGAGCAAAGAAAGAAGAAAGAAGAAAAAAAGAAAGAGATCAAGAAAAGTAAGGGGAAAATAAAGGCAGCTTGCAACTGGATAACAGCTAGTTAGGTAGGTACATATTATCATAGTTTTAAAAACTTGTACGGTAAAAGAACTAAAAGAATGATTGGTTACCGAATAATTTTGTGGTTGGACTGGGATTCGACCGATGGTCGAATTGGTAACGTCATAAATAATTTAATTAATAATTTTAAAATAATAAAAATAAAAAATATATATTTTAAATTTTTTAACCATAAATATTCAAGTTAAACATATATATAAAATTAAAAAAATAATGTGAGTTTAGTTTTCGTGTATTAAATTTAGGAAATAAAAATAACAAAACCCACGAGCCATATATAAAAGTTTATAACGTTAAGAATCAAATTAACAATATATAATATATATTTATTATTATTATATATTTAATACCTATATATAGACATGGCAAAACGGACTGAAATTTGTTAGCCCGACCCGAACACGCCCGTTTTCAACCCGCCCAAACCCACCCATTTAGTTTCGAATTAAATATGGGCCAACTCGTAGCCCGCCCATTTTTTTGTTGGCCAACCCAACCTAACCTGCGGCCCACCCGTTTTTTAAACTTTTTTTTTCTAAAAAATATCTAAATACTATATGGCATTGTGGCAAGGTATGCTAGACTACTCTTAGGTACATAACATTATTATAAAACACATAATGAACTTGTGTGTTCTGGCAATTCTACCGCCTATTTACTAAAAAAAATAAAAAGTTAAATGAAAGGGAAAACAAATATACAAAAGGTATAGTAATATACTTCCAATTTTTTTTTTAATCCAAGTTTGGCTATTTAATTTTAATATAGTATTAATAGTAATAATGTAATATACTAATATCTATTTAATTTTTTTTCCTAGCACAAAGCCACAATGGGTCAGTGACAATTGACAAAGTGACAAACAGTAAACAAAAAATAATAATTAAATCATGACTCAAACAAAATAATTGCAATTTTTTTAATGGTTAGGATTTTGAGCATTATGAAAGTTTTCATAGAACCAAAAAAAAAAATCTCAATTGAACTTGTATTTAGAAGAGTCTAGACATAACAAATAGCGAAATCCAAAGTTGGAAGTTCTCCCTTGGTGGAAAAAACATTACAACCGGTTTCTAAAGCACTCTATAATGGCACAAGATCTCATGAGCACAGGAAAAAAAAAATGCATCTGAATCAAGTTTTAGCATAGGAAAAAAAATTCTTACTTCGTATCAATCACGTCTTTTGCCTGGGAACATGAATGCTATGTTGTGCACTAAAAGTTGGTTATATATATAGATTTGAAAGGTTTTTTAATTTATTATTAGAGTCATATAAATTACACATTTTTAACTCTATTGATAAGCTTTGATTTGATTTCATGATACAATTACGTTATATTAAAATAGTGGAGAAAATGGGCAAATGCCCTTTTCGCACAAATTATGTAGTGTTTTGCATCATTTTCCAAATTAATTAGGAAAATGCCCTTCTTTTGAAACTCGATTTGAGATAAATCAAGTTAGGCTATATAGTAGCGTTTTTAAGGACCCTATAGTGACGTTTTAAGAACCTATAATGGAGTTTTGTAACTTGACCTCCATGAAGTCCAGTTATGGGTAAAAAAAAAATAAACAAAAATTGCATATAACTCAACTTCATGGAGGTCAAGTTATAAAACGCCACTATAAGTTCTTAAAACGTCACTATAGGTTCCTTAAAACACCGCTATAAGACTCTAGAAGTTTTTTTTTTTTTTTTTAACTCAATTTCTCTCAAATCGAGTTATAAAAGAGGGGCATTTCCCTAATTAATTTGGAAAAGAGGGCAAAACGCTACAATTTTTTCCTTAAAATAGTGTAATGTAGATGAAGATATTGATGAAATTAGCCAACTTGAGCTACAATTCTCAAGTATGAATATTTGTAGTGCTAAATCTACTACCAATGTTGAGTCATTGAGATATAATTCTTATAAAATATTTACTTGTTCTTCTTTAATTAATTGTTATGTTCATTGTTAAAAGTTTAATTTTATATCTAGTTTGTCTTTCTATATAATCTAACATTATTATTATTTTAAATGTAACAGGGATTTGTGTACTTAAGAATGCTAATAACTTGACATGGTCCATAACATTTAGGTTTTTTTTTTTTTTTTTTTTTTTGGTTCTTCAATTTTGTGGGAATGATATCACTAGTGAAATTTGAATTTGAAGTATGCAGTCATGCTCAAAAAATCAAAACTGTTTGAATTGCAAGGATATAGAAAATTTTATGTTTTTTGGTTTGTCTATTTTTTTCCCTTCACATCACATGTATAACAGTATATTAGTAACAAATAGTCTACCTATTTGATTTTTCATTCTCTCTAAAATGTTGGAATTTATTTATTTATTTTTTTAAATGTGAAAATATGGGTCAACCCGACCCGACCCACAACCCGAATGACTTGACCCATTTTCAACCCATTTAAAATGGCCTGTTTTTTGCCCGGCCCATTTTGATCTATGACCCGACCATTTGCCATGTTTACTTATATATAAGTTTGGCTTACCTCTAATATTTTTTTTAACTAGAGGACTCCTTTTGTTTTAAATACAAAATAACAAGTGGTAGTGGGTTTTAATTTCCACCTTTTATTTAAGTAGTGGTCGATGTGGCTATTTCTCATTGAAATAAAAGGAAATTTCAGTTAAAAAAGTACTAGAGGTAAGCTAAGCCTCTTATATATGTACTAAGTACTGACATGGTAAGGTTTTTTTTTACCCTTCCTTTACCTATAATGAGTTGTCCTGTAAAAGTCACTTTGCTTCTTTTAAGAATTACTTGTAACATGGCTCTAGGAGGTGTAAGTCGGACAAGACAGAAAGAAAAAAAACAAAAAAAAAACAAAAAACAAAAAAAACAAAAAACAAAAAAACAAAAACAAAAAAAAAAAACCAAAACAAAACAAAAACAAAAAAGAGTCATTCATTCTCCTTCATTAATACTTCACCAGCCCCTTCTTTTCATTAATACTTCACCTACCTTCGGAAAGCTAAAGTCATTCACCTCTTTTGTTTTAACTTTGAAGTCTCTTACATATAGTTTCACACTCTCACTCTTGGTCTCAAAGTATTTTTGCTGCAAAATAAAAAAATTCAGGAAGTTGATGCTGCCAAGGTAATTCATATTTACCTAAAAAATAATCAAGAATCACATTTTAATCTTTAGTTCTTTACCTCTCTCTCTTTTCATTGAGGTTTTTTTTTTTTTTTTTTTTTTTTTCCTTCCCATAGTTTTGGATCATCATTCTTATGGGTTTTAGGCTAGATTTGAAGGGAAAAAAAATGCAACTTTTTGAAAAAAAAAAGTGTGGTTTTAGTTCTCTCAAGCGTTGTATCTCCTATAAATATTATCTTCATCTATAGCTACAGGAAACAAATTTTTTTGGCACATTCTCGCTCTCTTATAGTAAGCTCTCACTTTTTCTCTCTTCCCTTTACTTTTTCTCTCCTCACACCTTTATTGTCACTAGCTCTGGTCTCTCATCTTCCCATAGATCTCTCTCTCTCTCTCTCTCTCTCTCTCTCTCTCTTCATGTTTCTCTTCTCCTTTGTAACACAGTTCCCTGCTTAGATTTTTTTTCCCTCACTGATCAGTCAAATAGCTCCAACATGTACAGGAGAAAAAATTTGCAGTGGTAATTATTTCATTCCTCTCTACCAAAATCCTAATTCTTTGCTTTGAATTTCAAGCTTGATTTTCTTTTTACTCTAAAAAAATTTCGGTTTGATGGATTCCAGCAGAAGTTACTTCTTTTTTCGCACATAAAAGTGCCACAAAAAAAAAAAAAAATAAAGAAGAAGAAGATGAATGAATGAATGATGTAAAAGGCGAAAATTTTAAACATAGTGCTTATATGGCTCTAAATTGCTTTTACATAGGAAAATTTTTACGGTAAATTAATATTATTGTTATATAATAAATGATAATTGTTTAGGGGAATTGCATTTGTTGGTAGATACATTATGTAGATACTATGCAATGAAGATATATTATGCAAATACATTATGTAAATATATATATAGCTAGAGTTGAGAGAAAATTTAATTAAATTCTAAATTAGAGTCTAATTGTCTACCAGCAAAAAGAGCAAACAATTAAAAGTTATTATTATTTGTATTTATTGAAGATGTATTCTCCCGTCAATTTTATATATATAGACAAATGGTTGATATATATGTGTGTGTGTGTGTGTGTGTACGTTACAGTCCAAATATACGAGCAAGAAGAGTAGTAGAGATCATGAAAATTTGACAATTAATTTTAATTGTATCTATTGTCAAAATTTTAGTATGAAAACCAAATTCATTCTTGGTTTTTTATTTATATTAATTACATTAGTTGGTTTACATAGTACACATGTTTTAAATTATACAGGAAAAAAAAATTCCATACCAAACATCAAAAAACATTCTTAAGCTCATTTTCAAGGTTGTTACCAAACACCGGAATATAAGAAAGTTTTTTTAGAAAATACTCTTTGGAAAATAAACAATTTCTCAGAAAACGTTAATACTGAGACAAACTGAGTGTTAGAATTAGAAAATTAACAATTGAGTGTGAGCCTAGCTATATATTGAAGCACCAAATGAAAAGTTTTTTTTTTTTTTTTTTTTTTTTTGAGAATAAATGAAAAGTTGATTGTACTTGCTACTTTTGCTTTCATCGTCGCACCACCTCTAAAGATTTCCATACAAACATTATCTATGTTTTCATTTCCGTTTCCTAAGAGTTGCTACATTGATAAGGATATGAGTCACTTTCTTTTCTTTTTTTTTTCTTTTCTATATCGTACTTCTCAAAATTTTCACTTCAATGGATTATAATTTACTAGCTTCTGAGCAAGCGCTCACGCGTGTGCTTAAAGGCTCATCTATTTTTGAGATAAATGTTAATAATTTGCATCTATTATAATTTAGAATTTTTTTTTAAAAAATTTTCAAACAAATAAAAAGGATAAACTTTAAAGATAAGAATTAACTGTAATTGCTTTTTTGAAAGTGAAAGGAAAAATATCCTCAATTTTAGGAATTCTCTTTTTGAATTTAAAATGAAGTTTGTTATTTGACATTTATGACCATATTTCTAAATAAAGTTACCTTTCATTAATGAATGTATTTTTGAACCACATAAAAGTCTAGTTGAAAGAGATGAATCTTCTTATATATAATATAAATAAGCAAACCTTAGGTTGCGTTTGTTTTGACTGAAATTAATTTTCAACCCGGTGTATGTTTTATAGAAATTAAAAGGCCACACAAATTTAAATAAAGGTGAAATTGAGATATTATTAAAGCTCTGAGGACTAAATCACGGCAATTGATTCAACGATAGAATTTAAATAAAACCGATAATAATTTAGGGAACAAAATCCTAAGTTAACCACGTTTTATATAAAAATTTAAAATAAATTACGCTAACCTTTTTGAGATTTGAAATACCATAAACTTACTCAATTAATGTCTTTTTATCGGAAGTGAATTTTGACAAATTATTATTGGATTATATCTTCTTCTTTTTTTATATCTTTCATACTTACAAAATTTCCAGAAAATTAAAGATCAATAGCTATGTTATCAAGTTTTTGTAGGGCATCTAGAAAATTACACTAACTTTATTTAAATTACAAGTTTTTGTAGTTTAAAATTATGTATAAAATATAAGTTCTTATAAATCATATAATAAATAATATCCGATTAACAGAAAATTTGACATGTGTATTATAATTAGCATTTAATTTACACAAAAATTTTAATTATATTTGAAGAAATGCAAGCTGAATGATCAATGATATGAAAAGAAAAGCGGGTTATCTAATGTAAAACTATAGGCCAATGAAATTACTGAACAAGTTTTGCTAATGGACGAAATGAGATGGAATGACTAAATTATATTAAAGAAAGCAATAGAGCTTCTACAAGACATTTAATTATTAAAGGTGGTGTAATTTATCCTAAACTCAAAAAGAAAAACATTTTTATAAAACTTTTTATGGTTGATGTATAATAAAATTGGTGTTAATGGTGGTGCTAGATAAAAGTGGCTTTATTATAATCACAGTAAACAATATCAACTCTTATGGGTAAAAAAAGGTGAAAAATAGTCTATACTAAACATTATATTTTAATGGTCTTAATAAGTTCATCTTCTCTAAATTGTTGTAGATAAGGTTTCTCTCAAAACTAGTTTGGAGATAAATCTTTCAAATTTTTCCTATATATTTATCTTTGATATAAATTTTGAAAATCTAGTTACTAGATTGCATGTTCTTTATGTTCTTACCATAAATATAAAATTTCATTCAAATCGGATATTATTTAGTACTATTCAATCAACAAACTTTTTTTTTATGGATAATTTTAGATCACAAAAATTTGAAATTTAAACATTTGGTTGATGATAATCTTTGATCTTTTTGAAATTTTGCAATCTAATTGTTAGATTTTCAAATTTTACATATGGTAAAAAAATATAGAAGGAGTTAGGAGGGTTTCTCTCCAAACTAGTTTGAATAGAAATCATTTCTCTCTCTCTCTCTCTCTCTCTCTCTCTCTCTCTCTCTGTAATCTTCTTTTTTAGTTATACGAGCCCAACATATTAACAGCACCAAGCGGACTGGAAGAAATTGAATCAACTGCAAGAGTGACAGACTGGTTATCCAATGGCCTCCAACCCCAACTTCCTGAAAATGTTGAAGCAAACCTACTCAAGCTTGCTCTAGCTAGCAGGCCATAGCAGAGGTGGACAAGTGGCATTTGCACTAACACTTGGACAAGCGAATACTTCGTTAAAAGTTTCAATGCTACTAGGCATAGACCTAGGAAGCACAAGTGCGGATTGAGGTTCGGGTGTGGGTGTAGCGACTCGATAATTTTAAAAAAAGTAAGATGCGAGTGCGACGAGATATGTTTATTAATAAATTATTAAAAATATTATTATTTATAATTTCTATATATACCTAAACATATTTTTTCATATAATGGTAAATATATACCAATTTAAGAGCAACAGTATAAATAATAATGTCTTTATAAATCCATATCATAATTTAATATATTAATCTTTTTTTAAGAATAAAAATATGGTAATCCTTAACTAAATATATTAGCCCTCATAATAATAATAATAATAATAATATACTACCTACTACCATTTAAAACAAAAACAAAAAAACAAAAAAAAAATTTAAAGAAAGGTAAAAAACGAAAACCCATTAAATTATTAAAAATAAAAAATTGAAAAACAAAAAATATTAGCCACATGGTTGGTATGTGGGGAAACAATAAAACCCACTAGGCACTCATTTTTAAACCCTTCACTTCACTCAGTATTAAGTACTGACGAGGTCACGTGGGCACACAAACTAAGAAATTAAAAAGAGAGAAAGCAAAGAAGATTAACAGGCATAAAAAGAAAACACTCAGGCTCAGAGGCTTTGTAGAACACAAAGACGAAGAAAAAGATGAAATGCAGAAGAAAGAGATGATGAAGAGGGTGGTTTGATACCTGCTAGGTATGATTTTTCCGGCCGAAACAGATTATATCATCCGGTTCTGGCCCTATTCCGGCTTGTATCAGCCCAAATCGGCACGAATCGGCCCAGTTCGGCGGCGTCGGTGTGCGTCGGGTGCGGGTGCTGTTGGAGCCGCACCCGTGTTTCATAGGCATAGACCCCGTGGCAGGAACTGAACATGGGACACTGGAACCCTATATTCTCACCAACGTCCCTAGATCTTTCAACATATCAATTCCTGTTACGGTAACTGGCACTGGCTTGGTTCCGAAGAAAAAGATTTTGAAGCCATTCCCCATGTGCTCCAGAAGGTTTTACCCACGTACAGTATTTCAATGAGTGCAAGCCCCCATGTGTCCATTTTGTTCCCAAGGACTATGGTCACTTGGACATGCTAAGCGACGATCTATCGGATACGTTTGCAGATCTAATGAGAAACTTGTTCTGTGTGAATGGGGAAGGTCCAAGGGACCCCATGAGAAAGAGCGTGGGTGGGATTGTTGTAGCGTTTTGAAGGCTTATATTTTGGAAGATTAGAGCGGAGATTTAGCAGCCATTTTTGGTGATCCTAGTCTTGCTCCTGGGAAGCTCGAACCAGCTGAATTAATTGAAGCATAAATTCATACATGCATGCTCAAGGTTTTTTTTTTTTTTTTTTTGTTGAGAAAATGCATGCTCAAGTTTATTGGCTGTAGGGTATGGACATGGATTGTGGTCTAGATATGTATTTGGTGAATAATTAAGTCGCTCAATTTACTGTATTTTCATGTTTAATTCTGGTAAATAAATGGTCTCTTATGAAGGCCTAAATTATGTAATACTGGCTATGTTATGTGAAAACTGATTTGGGAAAAAAAAAATGATTTTATTAATTGTTGGAATTACATGACTAAACTGTATATATATACAAGCCACAGCGTAACTAACTAGCGGAAAAAGTGCTAACAGAATATCACTAATCATTACAACTAAACTACAAGTCGTTTCATGCTCAAAACTACAAATCGTTCTATACTTCTTAACTTCCCCTGTTTCTCTTGTCTGCACTGTCAGCTTCTTCAATAGCAGCTTTAGGTGCCTTCTTTATTTGATACTCCCCCTCAAGATGGACTGAGGGTAAATGAATATTGATCAGTCCCATCTTGGAAATAAGCTCTGAGAATTGATTAAAACTCAAAGCTTTAGTTAATAAGTCAGCTAATTGACATTGAGTCCTTACATGAATCAACTTTATCACCTTAGCCAACACCTTATCCCTTACCACGTGACAGTCTATTTCTATGTGTTTGGCTCTTTCATGAAACACGGGATTAGAACCAATATGGAGAGCTGCTTGACTATCATAAAAGAGCAAGGCTTCTCTGTCATGTCTTACTTGCATATCCTTTAGAAGATAAAGAATCCACACCACTTCACATGTAGCTACTGCCATTGCTCTATATTCATCTTCTGCTGAAGATCGTGAGACAGTGGACTGTTTCTTGGACTTCCAAGAAATCAAAGAGTCTCCAATGAAAATGCAATATCCAGTCACTGATCTTCTTGTATCTGGACAGGCAGCCCAATCAGAATCTGTAAAACCCTTCACATGCAACTCTGATGCAGCTGAAAAGAATACTCCCTTCCCCGGTTCATTCTTCAAATATTGCAAGACTTTGTAGGCTGCTTCAAGGTGAGGTTTTCTTGGTTTTGACATAAACTGACTCAACTTATGCACAGCATAAGTGATGTCAGGTCTAGTAATTGTCAAATACAACAACCTCCCCACCAATCTTCTGTACTTGCTTGGATCATTGAGCAAATCACCATCATACTTGCTCAACTTAAGATTCTGCTCCATTGGGACCTTAGAAGATTTACAACCAAGCATACCAGCATCACTTAGCACTTCTAAAACATACTTTCTTTGACAAAGTGCTATACCCTTGTCAGTACTTGCAACTTCTAGACCAAGGAAAAACTTTAAATCTCCCAAGTCCTTAAGCTTGAACTTCTGATCCAGTAGAACCTTGAACTCATCAACCTTGTTCTTGTCATTGCTAGCAATCAATACATCATCCACATACACTAGTAAAGCAATAAAAGACTCCCCATGCTGTCTAGTAAACAATGAGTAGTCTGCCTTGGACTGCAAAAAACCTAATTGAATCAAAGCTTCAGAAAACTTAGAGAACCATTGCCGAGATGCTTGCTTCAAGCCATAAAGAGATTTGTTTAGTTTACAAACTACCTCCCCCTTGCTGTGAAAGCCAGGTGGAAGATCCATATAAACATCCTCTATCAAATCCCCGTGGAGGAATGCATTGTTCACGTCAAGTTGGCTCAAAAACCAACTTTTCACAGCAGCCACAGCCAATAAGCATTTCATAGAAACCATCTTGGCTACAGGGCTGAAGGTTTCAATATAATCCAAGCCCTCTTTTTGTGTGAACCCTTTAGCAACCAGCCTGGCTTTGTACCTCTCTACAGACCCATCAGACCTATACTTAACTTGATAAACCCACTTACAACCAATTGCCTTCTTGTGAGGTGGAAGAGGGGTAAGGGTCCAGGTATGATTTGCCTCCAATGCTGCAATTTCAGCATCCATGGCGGCTTGCCATTTAGGGTCAGACACAGCTTGAGAATAGTATTATGGTTCAACAATGGCAGATATGGAACAACAAAAGGACTTATAAGATGGAGACAAGTGTTCATAAGAAAGAAAAGAAGAAAGAGGGTGAGATGTACCTGACTGAGGCAGATTAGGAGTAGGAACTGAGGTTACCTGACTGCAATGATAAGCTTGAAGGTAGGAAGGGGGCTTAGAAGTCCTAGTAGACCTTCTAAGATGAGGATTAGGAACCAAAAGCTCATCTGGAGCCTCAGGCAGATCTTGAGGAATATCCTCATCAATGTCATGATGAATATCAATAATAGTGTCATCAGAAATGGTATGGGAAGAATGTGAAGGAATGAAAGAATTCTGTGGGGAAATATCATAAAAAGAAGATGGTAAAGGTGATATGGAAGGAAGTGGAATGAGGGAAGAAGAAGAGGAAATAGCTTCAGCCACAGAAAAAGGAAAAACCCTTTCATGAAAAACTACATCTCTAGAGATAAGGACAGTGTGAGACAAAAGATCAAAAAGTTTATAACCCTTGACATTGTAAGGGTAACCAATAGAAACACACTTCCTTGCTCTAGGAGAAAACTTAGAGGACTTAGGACCAGTGACAATAGCAAAACATAAGCAACCAAAAACCCTAAGATGGGAATAAGAAGGAACTTTGCCAAATAGAAGTTCATAGGGAGTTTTATGTTGTAAAAGAGGAGATGGCAGCCTATTAATGAGATGGACAACAGTGAGTACACAATCACCCCAAAAAGAAAGAGGCAGATTGGACTGAATTTGCAAAGCCCTAGCAGTAGATAGAATATGTTGATGTTTTCTCTCCACAACAGAATTTTGTTGTGGAGTATAAACAACTAGTTTGGTGAATGATGCCATTAGCAGAATAAAAATCAGAAAGTTTAAACTCAAGGGCATTATCAGACCTAAAACATTTGATTTTGACATTGAATTGAGTGAGAACCATGTTGTAAAAGGAAACAATCAAGGCTTTAACTTCAGATTTGGCCTTCATAAGAAAAAGCCAAGTTGCCCTAGTTGCATCATCAACCAAAGTAAGGAAATATCTATGACCATCTAAGGTAGGAACAGAAAAAGGACCCCAAACATCCATATGCACCAAATCAAAAGGAAAATCACACATTTTATTATTGAAAAGAAAGGGTAATCGTTTCTGTTTTTCCTGAGGACAAACAGTACATTGTTTAGTACAGCAGTTTTGCAAGAAAGGAAAAACATTGCTCAAAGATTGAAGTTTAACATCAGAAGGATGTCCTAGTCTAGAATGCCACAAGGAATACAGATTGTTGTGGTGATTATTGAAAGAAAAAGCAGTAAATGAACCTATCTTGTGCTTGGACAAAAAATCAACAAGAGAAGTAGAAGCTGATGACAAGCTTGATTGTTGCAGCAAGTACAAACCATCAGACATCTAGCCCACTCCAATCGTGCTCCAGTTGGTAAGGTCCTGTATAAAGCAATAAGTAGAAAGAAAAACAAGACAAAGAGGTTGTGTTTTAGTTATGGAACTGACAGACAAAAGATTGAAGGAGAAAGAGGGTACAAAAAGAACATTGGTTAGGGTTATGTGTGAAGAAAGTTGAACTGATCCTACATGTGTAACAATAGCTGCTTCCCCATTAGGCAATATCACCATAGTATGTGAAATAGCAGTAATTGAAGTTAGTAAATCCACAGAACAGACTATATGATCTGTTGCCCCAGTATCAATGAGCCAAGTCTTCATATTATAAGCCTTTCTATTTACAATCTGAGCAGAAAAAACAGAATGCTTGAGATTCAAAAACATACCTGCTACTGTGTTTTTAGGAAAACCTACAATATTGGCCATGTGATGCTCCTGCCCTGTAGAATTCTGTTGAAAAGAACTTGGTAGTGTGCCAATTAAGGCTAGCAGTTGTTGATACTGATCTGGTGTGAAAGAAGGAGCATGGGTGGTGACAGCATTATGACCAGGCACACCTTCTTGAAGAGGCATTACCATATGATTGTGAGGTTGGTCTGGAGTAGCAGAAGAGACCAGATGGGCCATGGACTTGTTCTTAAATTTGTAACCTGGTGGAAAGCCATGTAATTTGTAACACTTGTCAATGGTATGATCTAGCTTGCCACAATGAGTGCACAATAGTCTTTCTTTTCCTTTACCATTGGAACCCCCATTGAAAGTAGTGAGATTCTGACTCTTGGTGGCAAAAGCAGTGGATTCAACCCTTGTACCCAAATTAATACTCCTTTGCATCTCTTCTTGTATCAACAAAGAATGCACCTTGTTAACAGAAGGCAGAGGATCTATGAGCAAAATCTGAGTCCTAACTTGGGAAAAAGAGTCATTTAGTCCCATAAGGAACTTCATCACCGATTCTTTGGCTTGAAGATCAGTAAGCCTTTGATTCACATTGCATTGACACTTTCCACAAGTGCATAAAGGAAAAGGACTGAAGCTTTGTAATTGATCCCACAAAACCTTCAATTGTGTAAAGTAATCAGTGATTGAAACTTCACCTTGATGAAGCTCTGAGATTTGCTTCTACAAATTGAAGGTCTTTGGTCCATTCTTGTGGCAGAAAGTATCCCTCATATCATTCCAAATTTCCAAAGCAGTTTCTCTATAGATGATGCTAGCTTGAAGCTTCGGAGATACTGAGTTGATTATCCAAGTCCCTACCATATTGTCTACACGAATCCAGGCTTGAATTGCAGATGGAGAATCCACAATTGGAGATGACAAGGTGAGAGAGCCATCTATGAAACCAAGCTTGTTCTTGGCAATGAGAGATTTCCTAACGGATCGAGCCTAAGCAGGATAGTTTTCTCCACCAATTAGAGGTTGAGAAACAAGAACAGCACCAGGATTCTCTCCATGGTGTAAGAACAAAGGATCATTCACATTTGATGAATCCTGTGTTGAAGATGTTGAAGAATGAATTTCAGAGGACGAAGCAGTAGCTGTGACAGTGACAGCCATGGAAGGAGCTTCGAAGCTTTGAAGAGAGAAAAAGAAACGAAAAGAAAGTTCTAGAAGAAAACCCTAGGTTTTGCGCTCTGATACCATGTGAAAACTGATTTGGGAAAAAAAATGATTTTATTAATTGTTGGAATTACAAAACTGTATATATATACAAGCCACAGCGTAACTAACTAGCGGAAAAAGTGCTAACAGAATATCACTAATCATTACAACTAAGCTACAAGTCGTTTACATGCTCAAAACTATAGATTGTTCTATACTTCTTAACTTCCCCTGTTTCTCTTGTCTACACTGTCAGCTTCTTCAATAGTCCTGTTTCTCTAGTCTGCACTGTCAGCTTCTTCAATAGCAGCTTTAGGTGCCTTCTTTATTTGATATATTATGTAGTATTTGTTAATTTTGGTTCTATATACGACAACTATATCATAAACTGGAAACATAGAAAACCAAAGAAAAAAAGAAAGAGATCAAGAAAACTACGTGGAAAATAAAGGCTGCTTGCAACTGGATAACAGGTAGGTACATATAATATATCAGTCTTTTTTTTTTCTTTTTTTAAATTTTAAGAATGTATAATATATCAGTCTTGAATATGGAGTAATGCATACAACAATCTCATGATCCATTTATAATATATTATAAAAGTTAGATCCCATAACTAGTGGATACATAAATGACATCTATTCCTTTGCCAATACATATATCAATGACAAGTGTAATCTTTAAAAGTGATGCATATATACAATGCCATATGGCAAATAATGATTTGTACACGTCATAAATATTTGACACCTCCTAAGGAGTCTAATTTACCATATGGCATAGGAAAAATTTATTGCTTAAACATTCACATTCCCCAACCCTTAACCTTCCTCATTTCCTCTTTATTAGTGAATAAATTTGTTTTTCTTCTTCCCCTCCATACTTTTATATATAAATATGTTATATCTTTGTCCCTCTTATATATTATAACCAACAAGCTTAGGAAATTCAATAAGAATTTTTTTTCACGATTGCATTTTTTTTTTTTTTTTTTGTTCTCCACTATTTGAGGTCTCTCTCTCTCTCTCTCTCTCTCTCTCTCTCTCATGCACGTGCACACACACATATTTTTCTATTAATCTCTAACCTTTATTCTTTGATATGTTTTAATACTTTCATTTTACATATTGCTCTTGGTATATGGAATTCAAGATTGAACAATACTGGAGGAGAAAGACTGATTTACATATTTCTATTGTTTAAAAATTGTTTTTATTTTGATCTTAATGCGAATTTTTTTTTCTTTTGGTTTTTTGATTAGTGGGTGATTTGTTTTGTTTGTTTGCAGAATCAATTAGTGGGCTATATTCAGTTTTGCTATTTCATATAAATTTTGTCCAATTGTGATCCAAATGTTTATTCGTACTTGCATGATTTTGGACTTTACTGTGTATATAAAAATTTCTAATAGTTTGATCAACATTTTTGTATCCAATATTTGGGTTAGAATTTTTATGTTTACTCTTAAATTATATACAATCTTTTTCATTCATGTTTCAAATAAGAAGTTTTATTTTCCTTTTTCCCCTCAAAAAAAAAAATGTTTTATTTTCTTTTTATGCAAGTGTGATCTCCTAAAAAATAGTTACATTTTTTTTACATATTCTTATTGAAACTCATAACTAACATACACCATTAAAAAAAAAAATTACTCTATACATTTAAAGGAAATCTTTTTGTTAGAAATTTAGACCCCTTAAAACAACCAGATTAACCTAGTTAATTAGCCAAGTGATTAACTTAGTCCAATTCATGCAAATCTAGGTTAACACAATTATATAATCATATTAAGAATATAAAGCAGCGGAAATATAAATAACACAATGATATGATCACTCAGAAAATCACACGGTAAAAACCTGGGGAGGAGGATTTAACCCACCAATCCTCAAGGCAAACCTGAATCCACTATGAAAGAATCGAAGTTCATACAAAAGGACTTACAAGCTCCCCGCTCGACTTCCTAATGCTACCTACCAGTAGAACTTACTGACACGACCACGTGCAAGCTCCGAATCCACGGACTCCTTCTTTCTTGGATTCTCCAATCAGCTACAAGCACCCACGCTTGTTATTCTTTAAGTTCCAATGGCAGCAACCGAGTTGATCATCAAGATGTTGAAGTAATCTCTACCTTGAAAACCCTAAGTTTTGTGTAAAGGAAAGCTCCTCTAGATCTCACAAGAGATTCACACAAACTGCAAATATGAGCAACAAAGACTTAGAGAGGTTTTGGTACAAAACCCTAAAAATAAAAGGAGGCACAAGGCACTCTAATCTCTCTCATCAAAGTCTCAAAAACGTTCTAGGGTTTTCCTTATATATACGAGTGTTTTACTTGAACCCCAAGACGTTTAAATAGAGTTTGGGCTGAACTGGAACTCTGCAGAAAAATAAATCTGTATGTGGTTCGATCGATCGAGCCTTACAGATTTAGTCCAATAAATCTGCAATCACTCAATTCCAGTTTTACAAATAAACATACTTTGAGCAAGCCTAAACAAGACTAAACAACCTGTTTTGATCATGGTTTGCCAACAATACAAATTAGAGTTCTAAATACATAAGTTCCTAACTCTTTAGAACCTAACAAACTCCCCCTTTGGCAATCCGTGACAAAGCACAAACTAAAAGCTCAAAGTTTACAAATAAAAGCCCTTTATAAAGATAATGCTCATAACAACAAATCCAATCTTAACTATTATCCATCAGTTGCAAGTTTAGACAGCAGCAAAATTGAATCAACCTGTATACTTCCTGAAACACTAAACAAAACTCATAAACGCATGTGTGACAGAAAAACAGTAAATCAACAAATAAATTCTTGACTTCACAAAACACAAAACAAAGACATATATCATGAATAACTCATAAATATAAATCAATGAGCAGTGAACAAGAAATAGAAATAAGAACATAAGTAAACTAACTCTCCCCCTAAGTTAGATACAACAAAAAGCATGTCAACTCCCCCTAAACAAGACAAGCATGATTCCCATAAATCAATAATTTCTTCCCCTTTTTGTCACGTATTGACAAAGACAACTCAGACAAAGAGTAAATAGTCAACATACGCAATAAAGGATAAGAGAAAATAGAGAATCAATGGGATACAAAATAAGACAACTCTATAAAAAATAGAGACAACTCCCCCTACGAAGAGCAACAACTCTCCCTAAGAACCACAAAGGTTAAAAAAAAACTTTTCTCCCCCTATAAAAATAGGAAAAACAAAACAAGTTTTGGGAAAAATAGTTTTAGGGGAAAATAAAGGACGGGGGGGGGGGGGGGGGGGGGAAGACACACAAACCAAAGTTAAAAACTAAGGTGAGGATACACATAAAGAAAAATGTTCTCTCTTTCAATAAAATGCAAACATGGCACTATGCGACCCATAAACAGTTGCATGAGTAGAGAAAATATTGGCACATTGATTATCCATCATATCTCTTAAGAAAAATATTTTCTACAGTTCACACATAAAAAAGGCATATACTAGAAAGTATATAGCTCAAAAATTAATCAATCAATTTTTTTATCAAGTTGAGTACCCAATATAGCAAAGTGTATGCATGCTATGTGTGAAAACAATGAGAGATATGACTGCAAAACTGCAAGATGGATACAAAAATCAATGTAATGCATGTGAATCCTAAACACAAATGATGCATGAAAAAAAAATTTTGGCCAAAAACATAGAAACTAAAAATTTTTCAGTTTCGATCGATCGAACATCAATCGAGTCAGGCAGACTCAAACCAAAAATTTTAATCGCAATTTCAATTTGATCAAAAAACAGGTTCGATCGATTGAAAATCTGGAAAAATTAGATTTTTGAAAAACAAAGCATTTTAATGCAGAAACTCCTCAAAGCACATTGTTTTATAAAAAATGCATGAGTATGAGACGAAAAGTTTTCAAAAACACTTGAATTTAACCCAGATCTTCCAAAATCAAGATTTTCAATCAATTTCTCCTCAAAGCGCAAACATTATACACATTTTACATTAAAATCAAGGAACTTTTAATCTTGGATGGCCACAACAAAATCACACACAATATAATGTACCAAGTTTAGCAAAGAGTAACTTGTGTAGTGTGTGCAACTAGCAAAAACTTGAGATACATATGAGGTGATATGTGAATAGCAATCAATCACAAAGTCTACAAAATTCATCACATAGAATTTTAAAAGTGACTATCACCTAAAGAGTTACATCATATAACTCTCACATCTCCTAGAACATAAGCTTGCAATCATGTAAGTTTCTTGAATTTTGCCTCATAATATACACATCAATTTTAATTATGTGATTTGGCATCAAGCCTAATAGTACACACCAGTTTTAAGCATTAAGCAATTAACAGAGGCTACACCTTATGTTCTTTTTGTGCATGTATTACACTTTCTCGAGCACAAAATCTTATGATATGCACTAAGGTGTTCATGATTGGCTAGTGAACAGTGGTGAGATGGTTATTTATACCTTTCTCAAAAGGATCAAGTCTATCAGTCAAATAACATGTGACTTCAAGATTAAGACAAAGTGATAAACACCATAAACATCTTTCCCACACAACATGCACTACAAAGCTCAAACTAGTAAAGTGCAATAAAGAAGCTCATCAAAGCTAAACAAGGTACATAAACTTGTTATGTAAAGATAATATAGCCAATCCTTGATTATAAATCCAAGATATGAAATACAAAACACAAAAATCCTTTTGGTTCTAAAAGAAAATTTATGTCCAAAAACAAAAAGCACATATTATGCTAAATAAACAATGCAAAAGCAATGCATGATAGTGCAAAACTAAGCTATAGAGGGTACACAACCAAGAAATATCAATTTCTTAATTAATCCTTGAGTACATATATATACAAACTAGTACATACTCACACAAAATCAGAAATAGCTTAGCACAAACTATTCAAGTTTCTCCACAATGTCAAGCATGTTCTAAATCAAGAGAGATATTAAAACTCATGTAATCCTCAAGAAAAAAAAACAAGACACAAAATAAAATATTTTTGTCTTTTTGAAAATTTTCAATGTTTTTGGATTTTTTTTTTTAAATAAAAAACAACCTAAAAAAAATAAAACAGCCAAAAACAAAAACAAAACATGTCCACAATTAATTGAAAGAATTAAATCAGGGACAAGTTAGCAACACTCACCTTGGAGAATCTTTTCTCACCTATTTAGCACGAGTATTTGGCTTTGTAGGTGAAGATCCATGAAAAGCAGAGTGTATTTGAGGGTTTACATCAATCTTCTAAGAAAGACTAAAATCCTGCAAATTCCTTTCACAAGCCAACAAGCTCAAATTTTTCAAAAGCATATGAAACAATTTATTTGGACTTATGGCATGAGAAATATCATCACATATCCTAGATTGACATACAAAATGCTTAAATTTCAATTTATGACAATTAGGACGAATGTGACCATGGACACCACAAAAGTGACAAACATGAACAAATTTAGGAACATCAGTATTCCTAACAACAAATCTAGTCTCAGATTTTGTTTTTTGCCTCAACAAAGAACAATTTGGTCTAATATGACCAACAACACCACAAAGGTGACAAGTAGGCACAAAAACAGAATTCTTATGCTCTCTAACAGTAGGTTTAGACTTAGGTGTAGAAACTTCAGCGTCTACATCAGAACTTTTACCTTTGTCTAACCTAGCAAAATAAGCATTTTCTTTATTATTCCTCTTAAAATGAGGGATATAAACTTTCTCAGTTTTAGACTTAAGAGAAACAGAAACACTTCTGTTATCAACAGCAGGCTTGGTACTAGTCAAATTTCAATTTTAGCTTTAGATTCAACTAACTCTTGTTCCAAGCTTTTCATCTTCTCATCTTGAGAGGAAATTTGATTTCTCAAAAATTCATTCTTTTTATTAGATTCATCTAATCTAACAAGCAATTCCTCTTTTTCAAGATTAGCCAATTTTAACTCTTCTTTAAATTTCTTAGAAATTTTCAAAGATTTAGATAATTCCTTACGAAGAGTTTCAAAAGCATAAAAAAAAACCAACAGAAACAATAGTGTCATTTTTATTCAAAACATCACATGCATCAATAAAATTAGCAGAAGCATGAGCAGAAACATGATCAGAAAGACACTTCAAATTATCCATGACAATAGGGGTCAAGGATCAACTCTTAGATCAAAAGATCTACAAACAAAGAGCTACCTGCTCTGTTACCACTTGTTAGAAATTTAGACCCCTTAAAACAACCAAATTAACCTAGTTAATTAGCCAAGTGATTAACTTAGTCCAATTCATGCAAATCTAGGTTAACACAATTATATAATCATATCAAGAATATAAAGCAGCGGAAATATAAATAACACAATGATATGATCACCCAGGAAACCACACGGTAAAAACCTGGGGAAAATTTAACTCACCGATCCTCAAGGCAAACCTGAATCCACTATGAAAGAATCGAAGTTTATACAAAAGGACTTACAAGCTCCCCGCTCGACTTCCTAATGCTACCTACCAGTAGAACTTACTGACACGACCCTGTGCAAGCTCCGAATCCACGGACTCCTTCTTTCTTGGATTCTCCAATCAGCTACAAGCACACACGCTTGTTATTCTTTAAGTTCCAATGGCAGCAACCGAGTTGATCATCAAGATGTTGAAGTAATCTCTACCTTGAAAACCCTAAGCTTTGTGTAAAGGAAAGCTCCTCTAGATCTCACAAGAGATTCACACAAACTGCAAATATGAGTAACAAAGACTTAGAGAGGTTTGGGTACAAAACCCTAAAAATAAAAAGAGGCACAAAAGGCACTCTAATCTCTCTCATCAAAGTCTCAAAAACGTTCTAGGGTTTTCCTTATATATAGGAGTGTTTTACTTGAACCCCAAGACGTTTAAATAGAGTTTGGGCTGAACTGGAACTCTGCAAAAAAATAAATCTGTACGTGGTTCGATCAATCGAGTCTAATTTTCGATCGATCGAGCCTTACAGATTTAGTCCAATAAATCTGCAATCACTCGATTCCAGTTTTACAAATAAACATACTTTGAGCAAGCCTAAACAAGACTAAACAACCTGTTTTGATCATGGTTTGCCAACAATACAAATTAGAGTTCTAAATACATAAGTTCCTAACTCTTTAGAACCTAACACTTTTTATAAAATTATTTCATTTTTCCCATAATTTATATCTTATTAATTATCAAAGAAGTTTTCTTTTTCTTTCCTTCACGTTAAGATTGATATAAATATTGTAATATTAAAATTGTATATATCATAGTGTTCTTTAAAAAATATATATTATAGTTTTAAAAAATTCATAAAGCAAAAGTATAGTCTCAAATTTTATATAATAATCTTTATGAGTGTTATATAAATAATTTTAATATATGGAAAGATTTTTGTGGACCTTGTATGTACTATTTTTCACTAAAATAATATAAAAATTTTTTTATTCATTGTTTCACTAATAATGTCTATTGATTAGCAACGATTTGAAGAAGAAAAAAAATTCCTTGATTATGATTATGTTTTCGTTAAATCATTACTTCTATACAATATTTAAAATAATAATATTTAAGAGTTTCCTTGCATTACAATAATAATACTGCTAATTTACCCATAAAACATCATAAAAAAAGCGTGTCATGTACGGGCATATTACTAGTATAAGCAAAAGACAAAAAGAGAGTTATTTGCGAGAAACCGAAGGATCACATCGTTCAGAAATTATTAGTACTCTAGAAAATCATGCTAGCAATGTCTAGTTAATGGTCCTCCGATCCCACTCAATAATATAACACCAACATGCACTCTAAACCCAATTAATTTGATGAGAGACTATGGGGCTAGTACCGGACCGGGCTGCGAGCCTACGAGGGAAGAGATCGATGATGAGCCAATAAGGCAAGGTAAGAGGCTGTATGAGCTGTACGAGTAGGAGAAGAACCAAGGAAAAGGATGGTGTTTCTTATTGAGGCCCACAGTGATTAAGGGTGATGCAACTGAACCCCAAATGGTGGCCCACGAGCTTTCGCATTGCTGGACCAAGAATTGGTCATTAACAAGACCACTCAACATTTTTGGTTGATTGAATTTTTTGTAATTTTTATTTATATTTTTTCTTATTTTGAAGGACCAGATTGGACTGAATTAGACCGAAAGGGATCGAGATAGACCGAATCGACCGAAACGGACCTAAATAAACCGAATCAGACCAAATTGGACGGAACTGAAATGAATGGACCAATGTAGACTGAATTAGACCGAAATGGACTGAAGAAGACCAAAATATACCAAAGTGGACCGAAATTGACTAAAATTAACCAAATTGGACTAAAACTTTATTATTGAAACTAATTCCTCAAATGTTAAATCACATAATGAGTTTATACATAGTCTGAAAGATAATTTCTTATAAAATAGTTTAAAATAAATTTATACCATACTTGTGCTTTGCACGAGGAAATCGGCTGGTAATTTCTAATATATGAGCATCTTAAGATTGTCTTTTTTGCAGGATCTAAAAGAGTACTGAAACTTATAAGGAAAATTATATGATTTTGAAATCTCTATGAAGTAACCCAAACATATGTTACTTGAAGCTATATGATCATGTTGAGTTGATATGTTACTTGAAGTTATATGATCATGTTGAGTCAATTCGTTGGATATATAAATAAGAAAAAATATAGGTACAGTTTCCTAGTTGTGAAATTTAATGTATTGCATCTAAAAAATTGTACATAAGTTCTAACTTATAAATAAATATTATCAAATTTATTTTGAGACTTAGATCCCGTATGGAACTATAAATTGTTAAACATATATGACATTTTTGGGAACTATAAGACATATACTGGCCTAATTATGAAAAATATAAACTCCTCATACCCACTACGTGGCAAGTGGCAACAACTAAAACTATTCATCTATAATTTTAATCACATTGCATAATTAATGAGTGATGTGACGTGACTTATTTAAAAAATACATATGAATAGATTTTTGATTCGCTATGCAATGGGTTGAAGGAAATGAAAACTTTGTCCCTAAATTATTATGCAGCCTAATTTTAAATTATATTCTTCTTACTTTTTCGCTAATTAATTAAAATACAATAGCGATATTCAATGGCACATTTGTAAATAAAGCAAAAAACTTATTTTTTTTCCTCACTCTTTTTGAATGACATTCTCTCAATAAAATGAGATTGACGTAGTTAAATTCATAGGTCGGATGTTTTTTGCTTTCATGCACACATTAAATCAAGTCTCATCTGTTGGAAAAACTGGTTTTGCATCTCATACAAAACTCACAGGAAGTAACACAAGGATCTACTTCATTCATGAGAGATAACATAGAATTTTTACGTTTTAGAAACAAAGAAGTGAAAGCGTACCTTGGTGCAGTGAAATTCAAAAACAAAACTTGAGAATACCTTCAATCTTCATCCCAATTTCACATGGTATCCAAGATGAGTGGTCTCTCAACCAGTTCTTGTGTACATAGATTTTCTTTTGGAAAAGTGTATTTCCAAGATTCTGTAGAGAAAAACTATTTTCTCTTCTTTTAATCATACGTATGTTTTTAACTACCTTGACAGTTACTTTATCTAATAACTCTTATTAAATAAAAATTGGTTATCTAATTGGGTTAGCCTTTTGGGCCAGCCCAATTGGGCTTAAGTGTGTGGCTTGGGATGGGACCAAAGGGACTAATAAGGCTCTAGCTCCAATGGGCCTCAAACTTATCTGTCAACTCTTGACAAGCTCAAAGTTACTGTTAATTATATAACAAGTATCACTATAAAAATATAATTACACTCTAGGCCTTATTAATAAATTATATTCCAAAACTCTAATTTAATATCATTTGACTCCATGAAATATCCATAGTGAAAAAAGTCATAATTAAACTGTCACTTTGTAAACAATTATTTTATTCCTTGAGTCTCCAGTTTAATCTTTAAGTTATTTATATTTATGAAATCTAATTTCATAAAATATGAACTTTAGTAACTCTTTACTAAAGTGGTCGGCTTTGAATAATCAGTTCGCATTAAACTTATCTCAATGAGATATTTCGTGTCTTTATAGAAAGAGATTATGGATTCAATCTTAAGAATATGTGCTCCCTTGACACTACGTGTGGTTACCCAACATACTGAGATTTTGACTATTAAACTAGATCTCACTCCTAATATATTAAAGTAACCTACATTTCATGATCGGGTTCACTATCCTCTCAGGATTAAGAGTTTATGAAATTAGAAGTCGTGAGATTAATTATTCATCTGATAGTTGTTAATTGAGTAATTAATCTCACAGCGGTCCAGTTCAATATGTCTTACACACTTAAGACATATTAACACATCAACTAGAAGTCTCCACTTCTATGATTAAGATAAATCATCTTAGTTGATGCGTTATAGTCTTCGCAGATGAAACGTCCAATTTCATCACCGACTACAAACTATATTTTGAGTTTACAAGAAACTTGTGATTTATATCTTTTATAACTAAATCACATAAATCACATACAATGTATCTCAAAAACTATGATAATGTCTCATTAGTTCATTTATAAATAGTTTCATATAATTAAACAATTTAATTATTTATTATATGCTAATAAATTGGATTTTAGGGCACAAACCCTAACATCATCCACACAAACTTGTTTATGAACATATTATTATATTTGAGCTCGACTCATTTCATAGTCAAGCTTAAACATGAATACGTGAGACTAGTATGTTTGCTAAATACACTAACATAAACAAGTTATTCTTAAATAGCCTGGTTAATTTATAATCCTATGTCTAACTATCTCAGGGAGATTGCTAAAAAAAATGAGGGCGTTGGAATTACATGGTAAAGCATCAACATAATTGTTTAGACAATGACTAATCCAACAAATTTAAATGAAAATGACTAACTCTATAATATCTTTATTTTCTACAAACTATATATAATTAAAGTTGATCAACTCAAAACATTCAAATTCATAATGATAATAAAAAATAAAACATTCAGACAAAGTGAACTACCAACAATAAATTGTAGTTCAACAACTTAATTAAGTAGGTAGATAATATTCAATTCATCCAGAATAATGTTTTACTTTATCGAAATAGAACACACGGCACAAGTCCATCATCAATATTAGTGGAAAAAGTTTATCAATCAATAACCTGAGTCATCAAGCTTTTGAAGAAGATTGGAATGTAAATACTAGTTACTTATCCAAGTAAAGCCAGTGAGGAATAGTCACCCTGTATTTACGTTGTGGCACCTTCTTGAAGGTAGCCCACATCAAATGAAAGAAGAGTGGAAAGACTGCCATAGAAGACATTGTTACCAGCAGGTAGGTCACTATATACGAGGTGGAAGACACAAATTTTAGTTGAGCCCTGAAGATGAAGAAATGTCCAGTTGTGAAAGATACCAAGGTAGAACCTATAGACATGTAGAATGCTATCAAACCCAACAAAAGCTTCCATGGTAAGGCGTGGCGAAAATCTCTTTCTTTACACCCAGATGTGAGAATTGAAAGGAACATGACCACTGCTATGAGTGAAGTGTAGAAGGAGACAAAGGATGAGGCGGCGAAAATTTTGGATGCCTTGACGTGTTTGTTAACTTTGAAGTCATCGGGCACGGAGGTTGCCGTGGAAAAGGTTATCGAGACAAAGAGACCTGCTACGACTGAGCAGGCCTCCGATGTGTTGCTTAGCCAACTCCGGCCCTGTTCAACAACAATCAAGTGGTTTTCAGTGAAGACCACCTCCGGGGTTTTGTCTTTTTTGTTGCAGAGAAAGAGGAACCTTCTTGGCATGGATTTCCTTATATACTGCATTTTATAAAAAATAAAAATAATTATTAGTTTACATTGTGTTATTCATGTAAATTTTACATTGTAAACTAAGAATAATTATTGGTTTATATTGTATTATCAATGTAAGATTTACACAGTAAGAATTAATAAATAATTTAATAATTAGTGAGAGTATAACCATTTGTCACATAGAGAATATAGCAATTTGGCATAACCAAAACTTTTAGAACCCAATTTTTATTATGTAATATACTAGTCAGTAATTCATGTAATGCACGAGAAAGTTTACGATAATAGGATCCTTTCTTTCTTTTATTTTCATTTTGTCTAAATATGAAATCTTATAATTATAATAGTTATTAATAGACATTTATTATGATTATATTTGTATATGTAATTATATATTATTGCATTAAACATTTATTGTATGGTGCTTATATATATATGGAATTATGTATTCAGCTAGTTAATGAAATTATGATTTACCAAGATTCTAATGGAGGGTTAAATATAGAGTAAATTTAAATATTAAAATAATGACGTGTAAAATGGAAAGAGCCCAAAAGCTTATATAACATAATATATTATAAAGTCAACTAAAAGTCCATTACTTTAAGACTCAAAATTGAACCAGTCCAGTTTCTCAAAAAAAAAAAAAAAAAAAAAAAAAACCAGTCTTGAGGTGTATTAAGCGCATTCAAATTTTATTTTTTGAGTGATCTCTCTCTCTCTCTCTCAACAAAATCAAATGCTGAGAATGTTATCCTGATCATCACATTATTTTGTAAACCTAGGAAAAATATTATGTATAGAGGCCTTGGAATCAATGATAAGAAAATTCCTCGTAAGTTTGGTTGTTTTGGGTTCGTACCTCATACCATCTGATTTCCCACTGCATTTGGGATGCGGCTCCAGGAACTGGCCAATCAAATTCTGCTTTCATCGCAGCAAGATGCAATGCACTATTCCCTTCACCATCCACTTCATAGAATATGCTTTCTTTTATAATACTATCCTTCTTGAGTGAGAGTAGAAGCTCATATACATGAGGTTGCTTATGCTCCACTGACAACAGCACAATGTTCTTCTTTTTCTCATCCATGTCATACATGGCCACGGGATCACGTTTAAGGGCTTCCTTAACCATTTCGGAAATTCCATTCTTTGCTGCAATTAGTATCGGTGTTGCATTACTTTTTGCATTTGACTGAAAAAGGAACTCCTTTTTCTTTTCTTGCTCTGTCATTGCACAAGACAATAAATTTTACTCCAATTAAAACCAAAACTCTTCCTTTTTTGGGAGCCTAAAAACTATTGTGCAGCTGCAACATATTTATTCTTTTTTTTTCCCTTTGAAGAAAAGTACATAATTTCTCCAAAGCTTCATGCTGGTAATAAATTAAATCTTGAACTTCAAATTACTTCAATTAAAATGGTTTCAAGTTTCATGCTGGTAATCAATCATCTAATTTGATCTCATCATTCCTCAATACACAATAGACTCGACACCATATAGTTTAATTTAAATAAAACTTACTACAAAACTTTAAATTGTTGATCAGTTAATAAGGAAAATAGTTTGCATGAAACTTATTCGAAAATCGAAAGTTAACGATTAAAATATGGATGTTCACAAGTAAAAGAACATCCATCTTAATAGGAGTTGTGTCAAAATGCTTTTAAGAACGCATTGAAACCTTTTTTTTTTCTTTTTTTTTCTTTTTAAAGTTCAGGATTTCTTTGTCACAATTAAAAATTCTTGATTAAGTTTTTACTTATCCCAAACTCTTAAAAGGGAATCCTGTAATTTTCCTTCATTCTTCTAGTTCCTTGAAAAAAGTTGGTAGAATAGACTAGAAATAAATTTTGCATGGACAGTTATCACCGGGTAAATTTTGGAAGGAATTGAAGATTTACCTTGTGAAGCTGGAAGCTGATACATTGAAGTGTGATACAATAGTTTGTTCATGATTAGAATGGACCACGTATGCCTCACCTTCTTCTCCCATACCTTCCATGCCATATCCGATCCTAAAGACATACAACCAATAGGACCCGTGTCTTTTAAGCAATTCAATAATAGAACAGAAACTAATGGACAGTGTATGGATACCAAATATAGTTAGCACTGCCTTGGAGACAAGTCCTACAGGCGAACAGCAGGTTTTGTAATTAGGTGGAACTGCTAATCGAGGCCCTCGATCTCCATGGGCTGATAAGTCTCCTGCAATAGAAAGAATAAGTGTAACGTTGGGATATTACAAATTTCACTAAGCAAGTCTTACAAACTAATGTACCAATTCATTTAATAGTATCGTTCTCTTAATAAGATCCAATAGCAACAGAAGCTCAAGTTAGACCACTCAAATAAATTTATGTGCTACCTTTTTCTCAAACTTATATAATTGTCATAATAATAAAATAAAATAAAGCTTCTTTAACACTCATACAATTAGTGTGAACATTTTCTTTTCTTGTAACATATTGTGGTGTGAACATTTCTCGCTTTGATATAAAGTATCTACCTTCCTGAGGGTTCTCTGTATCAGCTTCCCTCCTTGGGCGTTTTCTTTTCTTGTAGCATATCGAAGAAAATACTGAAAATGAAAAGGAACTCAGTTATAAGGCATATCTCAAATGAAAGTGTCATTAAATTGACATTTACAAAGACAACAAAAACAGAAATAAAGCAGGGTATAAGATGGAATACCAAATATAGGTAACACTGCCTTGGATACAAGTTTTACAAATTCAAAGCAGGTTTTGTAATTACGTGGAATCTTTGATTGAGCTTCGTTGGGCGACGGATCTGCTCCTATACACAAAGACATTCAATCAATATAAATATGTTTATTAATATCATTGTCTTAACCAAGAACAATTAATAGAAGCTCAAGTCATGAGTACTTTTTTTTGTCCCTTCTCTATGTACTTGAACAAACTAATGTCAATGAACTTTTTTTTTTTTAAGAAACACATTCAGATGTGTGTGTGCGCGATCATTTATCACTTTGGCGTCTACCTCCATGGTTAGCCTGTTCTCTTTCAAGGTCCACTCTATCTGCGTCCTTAATTACCTTCTCTACGTCGTCTATTGTTAAAAATGCTGAAATGAAAATAGTTCAGTTACAAAGCGGTGAAGCACATTGTAAATGAAAATAAACACAGATATCCTTTTTCGGTAAATAATGTAATTTCCATTACCACTAAAATTTTCCATTGAACTCTGAGATTTCTAAACTATTTTAATTCTTCTTATTAGTGAGACACTATTGATATAAATACATAAGTACTCTGCACTTGAAAGATATCTGAGCACTAAAAGACTAGTCACAAACTGTAACGAGTATTTTAGTGTAAAATTAAATAAAATAATAGCATATCTTCTTTAAGCCCCTCCACACACACGCACACAGACATACATACATACATAGGAATTTTTAGGTTTTTGAGATTACCAATTTTTAATTTTAGTAACGATTTAGACCCTAAATTTCTAATTACAGCCTAATCACCTTTAAGCTTAAGATAGATGATTTATATTCGTAAAGGTAAGACATATTTAGGATGAAGTATAAACTATTCAGTTCACATGTCTAAATCAACCAACTTACAGCATGCAATGCATGATAATTAACCCGTAAGTTAATTAACATATAGCAACAGTTAATTGGAAGTAAATGTCAATAAAGATTCGAAGGAACTTGAGTTATGGAAGGGCTGATAATTTAGTTCCGTGACATTAATAATATTTTTCTTCAGACTGCTATGTAATTGTTGGTTTTATTTTTAAAAATAAATTCGATAGTTAGAGGATTCGAGACTTTGATGCTTTTATTCAAAATATATCAAGAAGTGCCACTTGTATTACAAAATTCTTGACAACAACTTTGTAATCCGATATTAGAGAAAGAAGAGTAGGTAGGAGTAAATGAAAAGAAAGAAAAAATGAGTGACTTTAAATACACTATCAACATATCTTGAAATTGTTCACCAAAAAGAAAACCATATCTTGAAAATTGTACAGTATACTTACAGTGATAGATGATCTTTTCATACCATCGAAGATCGCTGCCACTTTTGAAGGCAGACGGTTTACATGCCAGGAGATGGAGAGGGGTATTGCCATCCTTGTTGACAACGTTTACAAGATGTTCATACTTGTTAAGTATTATAATGGACAATTCTGCCAAGCATAATAACCAAATGTGACTTAATATAATAACTAATTAATAGTATTTCAGGCGTATATTAGATTCTAATTAACAACCACCTCTTGCACAACAGCACAAGTTGTCAATTCTCATCAACTGTTCTATCACATTTTTTTACTAACTTAAGTCATAATTTCACCGTTTATAATCCACTTCAAAAACTCAAAATGTAACTTATATTTTGTTTGTTTTGAAGTAAAATAATTTCTATTTTTTTTTTTCCATTTTTATGTGTTTTTTTCATGAAAAATTTGGTCAAACATTATGTAAAATATTTTCTGTTTATTGTAAAACCTTTTATAAAAAGTTATAAGATGTTTTAGCCTTCAAATTTTGATAAAACATCTTACAAAAACATATAGTGGCTTCCTCTCCCCCTATCTGGTGGTTAGGTCATTGATTCAATGAGCTAGGGATCCAATGTTAACAGTTCGGTGGCCAGAACTGCTATTACAGCAACCAGTGGCAACTATCCTGTGGTTGGAGTTGCCACTCTGATGATCAGTGCCGTCATTCTGGTGATTGGAGATGCCACTTCAATGATCACTAGGCCTCTAGCACTAGCGGCTTTAGTGATTGAGCAATCGGTTTTGGTGGTTTGTATGAAAAATTTTACTTATCGTACTAAATACTCAAAAATATTATATTGAAAACATTTTATATGTAAAATTTGTAAGATTTTACTTCAAAACAAACTTAGTGATATAATATGAAATAATATTAAATAAAATAAAGTTAGGGGGAAATTAATAAAAGCTCTTCTACATAAATTATCCTATGTGCACAAGTGTAGTGTTCCTCTTAAGCATGAAAAATATTGCTCACCATAGTGTTCTGCAGAGATGGCACGGTGGAGTATAGTGTCACCATCGTTCCTTTGACTGTAAAAGTAGACTTCTACCCGGTTGCAGATAGAAGCCAAGTATATAAAAGCGTCTTTGTGACCATGAAGAGCTGCTGAGAAGAAAGGGGTCTCACCTTCATTGTTAAGAACACTTAGTAAAGCTCTTGACCGTGATCTTTCAACTATGCTGCGACACATCTTCTCACTCCCCACTATTGCTGCAATGTGGAGAGGGGTATTTCCTTCCATGTTTGCCTTTTCTAAAGCACTCATTGCGATGTGTTCATGATCGGTTCCCCATGGTAATAATTCTAGAAGTCTTTCAAAAATATCTTCACGTCTATTGTAGGCTGCTAGGTGGAATACTGTGTCATCTGACTTTGTGACCTTGACATCGAAGGCCCAATTTTGTCCTTTACATTGAACAAGGACATCATCCCAATAACCATTGACGGCACTTTTAAACAATCTTCTTTGGGCCTTGTCGAGGTTGAAGATTGAAGTCTCCTCGCATTTTTTAATATGATCTTGATCTTGAAGCCAATCTGAAATCCACTCCATCTCCATCTATATGGAACAATGAAGATGAAAAAAATGGACGGAATAATTAGGATTAGTTTGTGTAGCAATTGTTGCAGCAATTAATGGATTTTTTAAATTTATTTATCATTTTATACTTGAAATGAGTCTGATCCACAAACATCCCCAAACACGCCAATATATAAAAATAAAATTTTTGTTCCATTGATTTTGTTTAGAAAATTTAACTTTTTTTGGGGGGGGGGGGGGGGTTGTCTTTTAAGTTTAAGTTTCAAAACTACCCTTATCAATTTAAACTATAGTAAAACAATCAATTGAGCAACAAGATTATAGTTTGTGCAATCAATTAAAAAAGTTTAATTCTTTTTAAAAAGTTAAAAAAATAATTTCTTAACCTACCCTTTACTTTATTTAAAAATTCAATATATGATCTTATCATTAGAGTTTAAATTAATTATAGTAGTTTTGAAAACTTATACGCACAATTTTTTATTTTTACTAAAATGCATCACATTACTGAATGATGTTCCCTTAACGAGTTAAATTTTCTAACAAGGACCAACAAAGTGGGATGAAGATGGTATACTTTTTTGTCCTTGTACTTACTAAAACAACTCTCTCTGGCAGCTAAGTTGCCCTTCATCTCTATTTAAAATAGATCAACTTCATGAATAAAATTAGATATGATAAATCTAAAAGTTTCCAATACGGCAATACCACGTCTTTCTCTCGTATTAGATTAGGGTCTTTTTTTTAGATAGTCACAATATATTGTTAACTCCGTAATTCGAGCATTTCTCTCTTAGATTTTTAAGCACTTTGTGCATGAGAGGTGTCAATTAAACTACGTGTGGATCTCATGCAGAAGACTTTTTTTTTCTCCAACATGAGAGAGAGGTGTAAATGTGTAATACATGAAGTGAATAAAATAATTTTATGCATTGGAGTACCTTAGATATTTCTATTTTTGTTTCCAATATGTCCTCTGTTGACGCAGGAGTCCAGGGGTAATCAATCATGCACTTGTCCGCGTCCTGTATTTCTATTTTTGATGCCATCTTAGCACATTCAACAGCAATCCTCCCAGAATTCAATGGCACCAATCCTGATAGAGTAGGGTTCACCGGCAATCAAGAAGATGATGTCAATCTCTAAGAATATAATTGGGAAAGTAACAAATTACATCCTTAATTGAATTTATTTAATTTAGTTTCCATGTTAGTCTTTTAGTAGACATAATGATTTCTATTAGAATTTGAATATTCTTCCCTAATTTATTTCTACATTTTATTTCCTACTTTGTTTAGGAGTCTAAGGTAGGGATGGTAATGATGGGGAGGGGCAGGGCCAAAGGATGGGATCTTCACCCCCATCCTACCCTGTATGATGATTGGGGAAAGCTTCCTTGCCTCATCCCCATCCCTTGGGGCCCTGCCCCATCCCTTAAAATTCTATTTCATTTTAACTTGCCTCACAACTATTATAATTTTTTTAATAAAATCTGTTTCATTAATATAAATATACTTGAAATTACAACTAATTTTATCTAATTAAATCAAACTAATTTTTAGCAATAATTAAATAATATTATCAAAGTATTTAACAAGACAATATAACAACAACAACAACAACAACAAATTTTTTTTTTGAATATTCATGCATTTAAATAAGCTAGAATTAATTTGTTTGTTTAAATAGTAGAAATTTAGGATATGAAAATTTTATAATTATAGCTCTTATCAACGCGAGGTTGGATGGGAATGGAATGGGGTGGAGCTAAAATGTCTAAATCTATCTCCACTCCGCCCCATAGCAGGGGCTAAAATCCGGCCCCATTCCTATCCCACCACCTTTGTGGGGCGGAAAAAACCTACAAGGGGCGAAGCAAGTCAAGGCGGGACAGGGCAATAAACCTAGAAAAGTTCATTTAATTTATTTGTTAATTTGTTGACGTAAAAAAATATTTTATTAAAAAAAGTTTTGAAGCTTAAAATTTTATGGTAAATACCATATATAGCTATAGGAGTGAGATTGTTAATTAATTTAATAAATAAGATAAGATTTGCACATATGAAATTTGTTACATGATAATTGTCTTTATAATTATGTCAAATACAAGCCTATTATTCAATTATAAGAAATTTTATAAATTTGAGTTAACTAGAAAGGATCAATGTAATAATTCAAGAGAACACATCTTACTTCGGATCAATATCTCTCTAGTCACTTTTTTTTTGGATAAGTATCTCTAGCCACTAAATTACTAAAAGATGGTTTAAGCCAAAAAAAAAAAAAAAAAGATGGTTCTACTTACAGGAAAAAATGTCTCTGGCTGCCAAGTCATCTTCCAAGACTATAAGTTGGAGTTGAGCTTTCCGAGGCAATATTGTCCTAGGCGCACTAGAAACCTACCAGTTAATTTACAGCATCATATTTGTTGGTGATTTGAGCAAGCTATTTATAATGATAAAAAAAGGAGATTGTACAGTAAAGCCGGGTTCATAAGACTTGGAGTTTAATTAAGCTAGTATTCCATATTATTTGTCCGATGAGTAGTCTCTCTCCGTCGCCTTTTGAAGTACATGGATTAAAACCTTTTTCTGTTCCAAAATAAAATAAATAAACTAGAATCTTGTTTTAAAAAAGACAAGAGGGAACATGTTAACTTAAACGAAAAAGAAAAAGTGGATTTCAGTTAGCTCAACTGGTAAAATCTCTGAAAGTTGAATAAGAGATCTGAAATTCAATCTCTAGCTACTTACACCAAAAACCGATTGGTGTCTTAACTGATGACAAAAAGCATAATTATAAAAAACGAACGTCATAATTTGAAATTCTATCAAAAAATAAAATGAGAAAGGAAGAAACCTAGCAATTTATTTATACCATAATTTTGGTGATTTGAGCAACTATTTATAATGATAGAGGAGATTGTGAAGTAAACCTGGGTCCGTGAGACTTGGAGTTTAATTAAGCAATTATTCCATATTATTTGCCAGTATGAGTAGTCTCTCTCCATCGCCTTTTGAAGTACAAGAATTAAAACCTTTTTCTGTTCCTAAATATTAAAAAGAAAAGAAAGGAACTAGAACCTTGCCTTAAAAAAGATAAAGAGGGAACGTGTTACATGTTTTTTTTTTTTTTGAGGAAAGAAACATGTTAACTTAAATGAGAAATTAAGAACATCTTCTTCACAAAAAAGAAAAAAGAAAAAAAAAAGAACAGCATGTACATATCAATTGGGCATACTTTAAGTAAAGAATTGATACCAGGGAAATGAACACGGAATAGCTATATACAGTAGTGATGAGGCCAAATCAGGGCTGTTTAATAAAATTTGAAGCCTAACGGAAACTATAAGTCATTTTTTTATCATTAAATATTTATTATATAGTATTTATTTAAATTTTCATATTATAATTTTTTTTTAATTTAAAATATATTCTTCTTGCCTTTTTTATATGTGAAATTGCTAATTAAGGGGCATTTGTATTTCAATTTTGCTAACATCATCTTTTTCAATGATAATGTGACTAATCCACTTAATATCACCTCAAAATTTTAGAAAATTCTTTTATTTTATGTGATTTAGTTCAATGATGCTCTTAAAAAATAGAATTTGTCAATTGGTCTAGTAGTTATGGAAACAAGCTAGTTTTTGTTTTCTCAAATTTGTTTTTTTGTACATATACATGCAATGTCAAACTAAATAAATTTTGTATACTCATTAGAGTTTAAAAAATGACAAGTTTTACTAAAAAATTATCTCACGAATATACATATGTCAAAGTTGATAGTTTTGTATACAATATATTTATAAATTATGACATACTCTAGTATCAAAATATTAAGGTTTATATATGTGTGTGTTTACGCATATGTGTGATGGTTTATCTTGACTCTTAACTAATATATTAATACCATAATTTGGCCCCTCCAAACAATCCTAACTTCACCCCTGTGTTTAGACTATGACTAATCTAAGAAAATGAAAATGGGCAACTCTATAAACTTTTCATTTCCTACAAACTATATAACGTTGAACTCACAACATTAATATATTCAAGTTCATAATATATATATATATATATATATATATATAAATTGAAGCATAACATTTAGTGTTACTATGCTCCTGTTGAGCCACAACTTATAGTTATAATTTTTCTAACTTTTCCCCTCCCTTTTACCTTTTCATCAACCCACTACTATCTACCTTAATACCACTTTTCCTTTATCCTTTTATCTTCCTTTATTTTTTGCTTTTCTTATTTCCCTCCTCTTACTATAAATTTACAATTTTCTTTTTCATCCTATTCATAGTTTTTTTTGTTGTATATATAGGTATATACAAGGATAGGTTGAAATAATGATGTTTGAGTTTGGAGAATATTGTTTTATAAAGTGAAATTCAAGTTCTGGAATTTTCTAAGCGAAAATTCAAAGTTAGGCATTTTCGATTGGTCGAAACTTTGGCTCGATTGATCGAAATGGTAAAGAAAAAATCTTGGAGCTTTTGCTTGGTTCGATCGCTAGTCGATTCATGTTCGATCGATCAAAAAGAGCATTCAATCGATCGAAAGAACCTCTCGATCAATCAAAACTCAAAAGCTTTTTCTATAGAATTTTTTTGGTGACTGTTCGGAAAGGTTAAAGAGGTTTCAAACCTTGTGAACGGTTTTATGAAACATTTTAACTCTCTATACGTGCCTTTTGATGAAATATAACCCTATAGGTATAAATAGAGACTTATGTTCACTTGAAAATTAACTGTAGAACCCAACATCTTGGTTATATCCTGGGGACAAATTTACGTTAATCTTTTAGCAACAATAATGTGGGGGGAAAATATTGTCTAAGGAAAACAATATTGTGCCTTCAAGTTATCTATTTTATATTTGTCTTTTGTGTTAACCTTGTTCTTCCATTATTACTTTGTATAATATCCCCAACATTTTTCACACACAAAATGTTATTTCTCTCTTTTTCTCTCTCTCTCATTTTCCACACACAAAATGTTGTTTCTCTTTCTTTCTTTCTCGCATTTTTTTTTTTTCATTTTTGGTGGATTTATTTTTAATATTTTTCTTACATCTCTACTTTAGGTTGATAACTTTTTGTATTATTTAGAACTCTACTTTGAGTTGATGTGATTAAGTTTTGTGTTTTTAAGTTGTTATCTGTTTTATTCTCTTTGACTTCATAGATGCTATCATATTGCATTATAAAGATAGTATATAAGAATATAATGTTACATAACATGGCTTGGATAATTTGGTATTTATTACTATATTTTTTTATTTTTACTATTTTTCTTCTCATATTATTTTAAATAAATTTCTTATTATTCTCTCTCGCATTCTCTCTTGAAAAAGTGGTTATTCTCTTTTTCTTGATTTTTTATTCTTTCTTACAACTCTATTTTATATTGATGAATCATTGTGATTTAAAACTCTATTTTGGTTCATACGTTTTGGTGTTGTATTTTTTTAGTTTCCCAATACAAGTAGTCTCTCTCTTTACAAAAAATTTAGATAATTGTAGGGACCGGTTTCGAGCGCTCTCTACAGACTGAGAGAGTGGACCCAAGCCCAGCTAACCCTCCAATAAATTTATAGAGTATGGGCTCTAGAGCTAGGCCTTAGCAAAGAATGCAACGGCCATGCATGGTTGTACGTGAATGTTGGTATCCTAAATATGGGTTGGAGTACACAATAAGGCTCCTCGGACGGGTTTATAGGGGTTGAAGTTGTTCTTATTTCTTTCAAGTGAGGTTACAATGGTTGAGAGAAAATACTCTGCTACAGTATTCCTTTTTTTTCTCTAGTTTTCCGTCCGTCCTCCTCACAAGAGGGACTTTTTACATTATATATTTCTCCTTCAGTTGATCCTAGCCCTACATTTGTCGATCAGCCCGGTTTCCACTTGAGAGCCTGTCCCATCAGCCGCATTCCCATACCTTCAGTGGGTTGCAGCGCCCCAGATGACTCTGTTCAGAGGTCCTATCCTCATTAATGCGGCCAGAGCGTTAGTTGAGGGCATTTAATGTGGAGGTGACAGTTCACCTGGGACTTGCTCCTCCACCTTGCTTCAATGTCCGGTGATTGGTTCTTGCTATTTGCTCCTTGGATGCTTGGGGAGATTCCCCTTAAAGGTATGCTGTTTGCCCTCCTTCTGACCTCGGTCACCCGAGGATGTAACCATCCTCGGCAATGCTCCTTGGGCCCTGGGTTTTAAACTTTCGTCCTCGGACCTCGGACCTTGAAGGCGTCCTCGGCGTGGGCTGCTGGGCCTGTCTTGGAATGGGCCGGGGTTGCTGACTTATTCTGGCCCCACAATAATAAATTATACATATTTAGTGTAAATTTGAATATGAGTTTTGATTATATATACTGATAATTTCTTTTAAAAGAATGAATAATTTATTTAAATAAAAATTATACATACATACATATGTACATATTTATTTATTTTGCTTAAATGTATAATCAATCTCATGCAATTCATTTAAAAGTAATGACGTTAAAACAAATGAATTACTGTCATAAAGATTACATTTGTATATTCATAACCTTTATGTATAGAAAGACTTTCAATTAAATTTAATCATACTGAAATGGATTGAAATTGCTACATTAATGTGGCTCAACAAATGTGTAACAACAATAAATGCTATACTTAAGATTTTAGATATTACGAGTTTGAGATTTATTTATTTATTAATAAATTTGGATTTAGATTAGGTACTTTCAACCCAAACATGTCTTTTTCCCATTATCTAAATGTACAAAAATAGATCGAAGTGGACTAAAATGAACCAAAGTGATCTGAATGGACCAAATTTGACCAAATGAAACAAAGTGGACCAAATGGAGAGAATAGGACCAAATGGACTAAATAGGAATGGGGTGGACTGAATAAGACTGAAGTGGATAGAATGGACCCAACGGGTCTGAAAGTTCGAAAATGTGTTGAAAAACACAAGAGCTGTTTACACCCCCAAATTAAAGTTACGGCTTGGTTGATTTTATACTAACTTAATACTAAGTGCGGAATAGTGTAAACACAAGCGTATAAGCAAGACAACTACTCTAATCCAAATTTAAAGCAACACAGCAGTAAAAATGAAATGAACAAGAGTAGGGAAGAGAGATGCAAACACAAATAATATCGAGACGTGTTATCGAAGAGGAAACCAAAGAACTCGGTGAAAAACCTCTCCGTCGCCCTCCAAGCGGAAATTGATTCACAAGACAATCAGTTGGGATACATGGGTTAGCAAGAAACACTCTAAGCCCAATCTACCCGATGTACCTAAGCCCTCCAAGCTCCTACTCCAACAAGGCTTCTCGGAACTGTATCTTGTCTTAGTTCTTCGGATCCCGCAACAAGCTCCATGTTACATCTGCCATCCTTGGCTTCTTCCAATGCTTCCCAGCAGCACCAAAACTTCACTTGACACTCTGAAATGGTGTGGTAAGTGTTTGGGCTATCAACCTCTCAATGGTATAGAAATGGAGAGGTAGGAGATGAGGAAATTCCTAAAACAAATGTGTAGAGGATTATGGGTATAACAATATCTAACTCTCAAGGTGTTTGGTTAGGGTTTTCTCTTAGAGGCTCTCCTTTACATTTGTGGGTAATGTGGGTATAAATAGTGTGGGTACACAAAGTGTGTATCTGACTGGATAGGCTGGAAGAATAGAATGCCTTGTAGGTATCTCGCGGGAAGGCCTTACTCGCGAGATACTCGCGAGACAAAGCTATCTCCATCTGGCCTGACTCTTCGCATTCCAGTATGTGCAGGGGGCAAGAGTCACTTTGCAGGAAGCTAAGTCGCGAGATACCCGCGGGAAATCTTCAATCTTCAAATGCTTGAGTCTTCACACTCTCTCGCTCTAACGCACAACCCTTACAATGAAATCTCACAATAAATACAGGGTACAATAGATTGAATATAATTATAATTAAATTTGGCACGGAATAAAAGCTAACAAAACATATAGTTGTAAATAATAACTTTACAATCTCTCCCTTTGGCTATTCCGTGACAAAACCCTAAAACAGACTCTAGACTTAAACGTAAGTTTGGGAATAGTGGCAAAACTCACTCACACCTAATCTAGAAGCTGTGAAGCTCTTGAACCATAATGACAAGTATCTCCTGAAACACAACAACACAATAAGTTCATTGTTATGCATAAAACTTGTAATGCAAATGGAACAAGCATAATGCGATCAAGCAAAATGGAATAAAGCAATAGACCATGGCTTGGCCAAACATGCAATCACTATACAATAGTGATCACAATGCTCATTCACACATGGAATGAACATCGGGACATGCAAGCTAATAAGCTCAATTGCAAACTATCATTTGCATGTCCAACACTCAACCAATGCATAAAATATATATGCATCTAGGAACAATCCTACAAGGGCACAAGAGTGAGGTACTTAAGACATAATAGAAATATCTTAAAAGTACAAAAAAAAGCTACAAAGCATAGAGATAATCACAAAATACTGAAATTAAACAGAATAAAAAAAAAAGTATTTTAGCTTTAAACAAAAGCAGTAACAGCAAAAACTGTAGATAAAAATGAACTTCTCCTTCTAGCTTCTACTCCCCTTATCATCATACTACAACTAGCAATGGTCACCAAACTCCCCCTATCAATGATACCATCTCCCCCTTTTTGTCATGCATGGAATAGCTAGTCATTTTCTTCTAGCTTCCGTTGAATTTCGTCCAATTGAGTTTGGAGAGATGTGATCTTTGAATCAAAACGACTGTGGAGAGAGTACATGATAGATGCTAGTTCGGATATCTTGGTATTGATCTCTTGAAGAGCAGTGGTAATGTTGTCAAACTGTTCATCATAGGCATGGGGTGTAGAACTCGAGCTCCCCTGAGGTGCATGGCTTTCTTGCTTGACATTCTTCTTGGTGTGACTCATACTAGCATGGAGAGTATGAATGGTAATTGGACTTGGTCCTGGGTATGGGCGCTCATCTTCCGAAGGGTGCACACCTTTGAGTTTCAAAATCTGTGAAATGAGTCGATGAAAGGAATACAATTCCTTGAAGCAGTCCGGTCAACCGTTTTTGCCAAGATGTGGAAAATATGAGAGCACACATCAATCTCTTCATCAGTGATCAGATCATTCAAGAATAATGCTCGACCAAGATTCATATATCCGGTGCTTGACAAAGGATAGAGGTTGCTACACATGATCATTGAGAGAAGTCTTAATTCGGGAGAAAGTGATGCCACATTGATTGACTTCTTATTGGGGGAGAATTCCAAATTGCCATATGTATAACAACAAGTCCAGAAAAGAACCAAGTACACAAGGCACAAATAGAACATAAAAACTTGATTAGATTCAAGTTAGTTCCAAAACATAACATAACCAAGTCAAAACAATATGCTAAATCATATAAAACAAGGAATTATAAACACAATGCATGAAAATGAATTACTGTGCATGTGTGTGCATATGTGTGCATGTGCTGATGCATGTGTGTGCAGCATGAGATGCATGAGGTGTGCCTAGAAGGTGCCTAGGTGTGTGCCTAGTGTGTGCATGTCATGGCATTGAAGCACAAAATGGGCAAAGTGTGTAAAACACATAGCCATTTACTAGAACATGATAAACATGGCAAATGAAACCTAGACCAATGATTGGAACTAAGTTTAGTCCAATTCAACACACAAATGTCACTCAGACATTTTGTCAAACACCTAACATGCAACAAAGCACAAAACACATGAACATGGTGAAATCTTGACTAAGTACATGTTAAAATGCCTCATAGGGCCAACACAGATGCACAAACAACAAATGGGACTCAGCCCAATCAAAGATTTTGGAAATAAATTTGCAGAAAAAGAAACCTAACCCAATTTTTTAAAAATTCCCAAATTTTTGAAACCCTAACATAAATTTTTGCATAAATGAAGAAAAACATGAAGCAAATGTTTTAGAAAACATACCTTGAAGTTAATAATGCAGAAAATATGCTTGAGAATGATGGGGTTTGAGAGAAAAATGATTTTGGGTTGAGGGAGGTTCGAGAGAGGCTTAGCGAGCGAAATGTGAGTGATTTGAAAAACTGTCACATCAGCTACATAAGAATTGAAAACACGCATTTTTCGCGGGTTAGGTAGTAGCGACGTAGTCGCAAGACAGTCATGAGAAGTACACCTGATGCACAAAAACTTTCGCGATAAGCTTTTAGTCGTGAGACAGTAACGAGACAGTCACGATAGCTTCTGTTTGATTTTGGAAAAATCCAATTTTGGCCAAACAGCATTTCGCGAGAAGCTGTTGGTCGTGAGGTAGTCGCGATACAGTCGCGAGAGTTTCTGTGTGACATGATGAAAAATTTATTTCCCTTAAGCCCTTTTCGCGGGAAGCTCTAAGTCATGAGCTTCTCGCGAAACACCATCTGAGCCAGTTTTTGAAGAAAAACACAAAAGTACATTTTGAACAAAAACAAAGAACAAGAAAGTATAAAATCACTTTCAAAAACAAATAAAACACTCAAAATTTTTTTTGGGTTTGATCATTAAGTATTTGAGCATACACATCACATTTGAACATGTATAATCACACAAATGAGATAAGCATTCATTGAATCAAAGTCTTGTGTGTTGTGGGTGAGTATCAAGTGTGAAATAGTCCTTAGACCAGAGCGAAGCTTCAATGATCAATTCAATCAAGTCATACACAACTGATACTAGGTCAAGTGGTCTTTCTCAATTATAGAAATGAACATATATGACCTCCCACAAATTGATTACACAACTTGGAAGCTTTTCATTTGGCTTCTACATAAATCATAACATTTGATCCTTTTTGGATAACACATCTCTTTTTGAGATTGGTGCTTGAAATTTTTGATATTTCAACATTGAGAGATAGCCTTTGGCTTTTTGAGCACCATACATTTCAAAAACAAAAGTCGCTTTCCCTTTTTCCTAGTCAAATACTAGTATGTGCGACAGGCTTTTGCAGCTCGATATCTCTTTTTATTTGGAGATTTACATTTAGTGAGCTCTTTTTGCAAAAGCATAAAAATAAAGTGGGAAGATATATAAGCACAAGTCTATGCAAGTATTAAGACCATCAAGACTATTGACCAATCATTCATGACAAGCTTGAAGATCTATTTACAACAATCACACATAGTTTTCAAGATATCTCCCACACAGATAAATGTGCATATAAAAACAAGCTAAGCTCGTAAATGCACTACGCCATTAGTACGAGGGTACTAGGCCAAACTCACATGAGATATGCACAAAACAAGCGATCAAACTTTTTTAAGATTTTTTAATTTTTATGGGTTTTTGAATTTTTTTTGAACACACTCAAAAACAAATCGAAATAAAGTAAGATCAACAAAACAAATACAGGCACAAGCCAAACAGGTAAAAGAAACATAAACTAACAAGGCATGTGAGACTTAAGCACCAGATATGCAACAATGAACAGAGAAGGTTCACATGCAAGAATGTAGTTTAAGGGATGATACCGACACCGATGGTCTTACGCAAGGACTCAAACCTCGGACCATCAAGAGGTTTAGTAAATATGTCTGCCTTCTGGTTATCAGTGTTGATGAACTCCAAGTACACAGTCTTTTCTTCCACCAAGTCTCGAATGAAGTGATACCGGATCTCGATATGCTTTGATTTCGAGTGTTGAACTGGATTTTTTTGACAAATTTATGGCACTTGTATTATCACAGAATACACACATAGTGTCTTGAGTGAGTCCATAGTCATGAAGGAGCTTCTTCATCCACAATAATTGTGCACAACAACTTGCTGCTGCAATGTACTTAGCTTCAGCCGTTGATAGAGAAACTGAATTTTTCTTTTTGCTCATCCATGATACCAAGTTGTTTCCGAGATAAAAACAACCACCGGAAGTGCTTTTTCTATCATCAATACACCCGGCCTAGTCAGCATCAGAATATCCAGCTAGGCACTCATTTGAGTCTCTTGAATACCAAATTCCATAATCAGATGTGCCATTTATGTAGTGGATAATTTGTTTGACTGTTGTCAAGTGTGACTCTTTGGGTGCAGCCTGAAATCGGGCACATACTCCTACACTGAAAGCAATGTCTGGTCTGCTAGCGATGAGATATAAAAGACTACCGATCATGCTTCGATAAAGTGTTGGATCCACTTCTACACCTGCTGCATCACGACTTAGTTTTGCCGAGGAACTCATGGGATGGAAGTGTGTTTCTTAGAATCTAGGCCAAATCTTTTTACAAGATTCTTGGCATATTTCTCTTGAGAAATAAATATCCCATCTTCCCGTTGTTTCACTTGAAGCCCTAGGAAGTAGTTTAGCTCTCCCACCATGCTCATCTCAAATTCCCTCTTCATTTTTTCTGAAAATTCATGAGCTAGATGATCGATTGTGGATCCAAAGACAATGTCGTCCACATATACTTGAGCCACAAGGAGAGATCTCTCATCCCTTTTGACAAACAAAGTTCGATCGGCTTGACCTCTCTTGAAACCATGATCCAAGAGGTATGTAGTGAGGCGATCATGAACGGTTTTAGACCCCTTAAAACACAATCAGATTGAGTAGCCTAGTTAATTAGCCAAGTTGTTACTTAGTCAAATTAAGCAATTCTAGGTTAAAACAATCAAACAATCATATCAAGAATATAAAGCAGCGGAATAATAAATAACACAAGATATGATCACCCAGGAAACCACACGGTAAAAACATAGGGAGGATTTGACCCATCGATCCTCAAGGCAAACTTGAATCCACTATGAAAGAATCGAAGTTCATACAAAAGGACTACAAGCTCCCCGCTTGGCTTCCTAATGCTACCCACCAGTAGAACTTACTGACACGACCACGTGCAAGCTCCGAATCCACGGACTCCTTCTTTCTTGGACTCTTCAATCAACTACAAGCACCCACGCTTGATATTCTTTAAGCTTCAATGGTAGCAACCGAGTTGATCATCAAGATGTTGAAGTAATCTTTATCTCGAAAACCCTAAGCTTTGTGTAAAGGAAAGCTCCTCTAGATCTCACAAGAGATTTACACAAAACCGCAATGTATGAGCAACAATACAACTGGAGCAACTCTCAAAACGTGGCTAGGGTTTTTCTTTATATACCTAGGGTAAAAACAGAAAACCCAAAACGTTTAATGAGTTAGGGTTGAGTTGGAAACTGCAGAAAACGCATCTGGTCGTGATTCGATCGATCGAGCCAGACCGAAATGCACCAATGCATCTGCAGTCACTCGATTCCAACTTTACATAATATTTTACCAACTTTGAGCAAGCCTAAACTAGACTAAATACATTGTTTTGATCATGGTTTGCCAACATTACAAATTAGAGTTCTAAATACATAAAATCCTAAGACCTTAGAACCTAACAAACTCCCCCTTTGGCAATCCGTGACAAAACACAAATTAAAAGCTCAAAGTTTACAATTAAAAAGCCCTTTACAAAAATAATGCTCATAAAGACTAGAATTCAATCCTAACTACTATCCATCGGTTGCAAGTGTAGACAGCAGCTCAATTGAAACAACCTGTATATTCCTGAAATACTCAACAAACGCATAAACGCATGTGTGACAGAAAATAGTATATAAACAGGTATAATATTCTTGTAAGATTCACACAACACAAAATAAAGATATATATCAATGAACAACTCATAAATATAGATCAATAAGCAGTGAATCATGAGACAACAAGAATCAAATAAAAAGCATGTATATCAATATATCAATGTTACTCCCCCTAACATGAATATCCCAAAAAATGATATACAAAGTGAAGCACCTAGATACAATCTATAAAACTCCACAAGTTCCTCAAAACAAAAAAAAAATCTCCCCCTAACTACAAAAACCCCTCTACAAGTCAAGTCAAAACTCTACTCCCCCTTTTTGTGATGGAATGCCAAAGGGCAATCACAATTCATCATCAAAAGGAGGTGGTGAGGGCGAACGCAGATGCGCCAGATCAGCACGCAAAGCACGGATCTCATCAAATAAGTCCACCAAAAGCTGACCATAAGCCGCCTAAACGGTCATGACAGTCTCCAAAGTACGACGGATATCAAAGTCATCCGATGGAGGTGGAGGAACAACAGCAGCAGCATTAGGATCAGGAACAGCCTCACCAGCAGGACCTGTAGAAGAAGAGGGAGGAGGTACGGACCCAGAAGGCTCAGACCTAGGGTGTTTAAAGTCAGCTCGAAGATGAGCAGCCCTCTGTCTAAGAAAAGACGCACCTATAGGAGCAATCACATGAACAGGCTCAGAGGAAGGGAAGCCACCAAGATCAAGATAAAGTAGAATCCTATGAATGAAAATAGGATGAACAAGAGCATGAGCAGAAGATGAATTCCTATAAACATCGTTCAAAGAACGAAGAAATAGATGAGGAAAACTGATAGGAGCATCAGTAACCAGAGCGTACAAAAATACACACCTCTCTAGAGGAATGGTGTGAACATGAGATATGGGCCAGATAGAATGACAAGCTATCCTAAAGAAAAGATAGTGCAACCCAGAAAGCTCAGCAGAGGTGATCCTAGGATCAGAACCCCACTGGATAGAAGTCCCAGTGATGTAAGACAAGACATCACTCAACTCGGGAGACACATCATAAATAGACAGGATTCTGGACCAAAGGTACCCCTAGAGCATCAGCCACTACCTTGGGAGTAATGGTGTACTCTACGCCTCGTATCCAACTCTTTACCAAAGTGTTGGAATCATAGATGCGGATAGAGATGTTCGAAAAGAACTCTCTAATCAAGGCAGAAGGTGGAGGAGGATCAGAAATATCCACCAAGGGTAACCAGCCCCTACGCTCAAAGTTTGCCCTAATGGCAGGATCAAGTTCATCTAAGAGAACAGAACGCTCAGCCCAAATCTTTCTCCTAATGTTTAGCTTCTCATAAATCTCTTGGTTTTTCTCACTCGGAAACTTCTCACGGTCAAAGGAAGGAGGGGGTGGAGAAGGTGAGGAAACATTCCTACGGGCTCTAGTCTTCCTAGGCATAGTGCTAAGGAAAGGACAGAGACACAAAGTGAAAACCAAAAGAAAAGAAAACAAAACCAAGGGCAGACTGCAAGTTAGCACAAAAAATATAGAACAAAAATCTATATGATGCATGAACAATAACAATGTTGTGATGCATGAACTAATGCAGTAAACACAGTTCAAATTAAGTTCAATTACACAAAATTGGCTCGAACATAGAGTTTGTAACAAAAACCCTAAAAATTTTAAAAACCACTTGAAAATTTTGCAACAAATTGATGAATTGATCATTACACAAGGTTGAAAACAGATTAGAATAACCAATTTCATCAATACAACAAGCCAATTTCATCAATTAAACCTTAATTGAACAAAATCCCCAATTCGGATCAATTAGAAACCCTAGAATTTGAAATTTTTCACAAAACCCAAAATTGATCAAATTAAACTATCAAGATCATGTTTATAGCATGTCCCCACAAAAACCCATTGATCAATTTCACAAAATTAGGTTTGAATCAACACAAATCCCAAAAAGAAAAAGGTCCGAAATTTTGAGCAAAAATGCATGAAAAATGCATGAAATATGTAAATAAACTCAAAAAGGAAGGACAAAACAGACTTACCGGCTTGAGGAAAGAGAAATTTTGCAAAAATTTCGGAGGAAAACGACAAAAATTTGACTGTGGAGCCTTGCCTCGTCGGAGAGAGAAAGAAAGTTAAAAAAAACTTTTGAAAAAGTGTTTGAATCAGTCAAGAACACTGTTTTAAAAAACCTGATTCACGACTCTCGATTGATCGAAAATCACATTCGATCGATCGAATCAAACAGTCATTTTTTAAACAAATTAAAGCACTTTTTCGATCGATCGAAAATCAGAATGGATCGATCGAACTGGGCAGAGGCTCACAAAATTTTTGAGAAAAATCACAGTTTTGAAAATCACAAACCATATTTTGAAAACAACTCCTCAAAGCATTAAACTTATTGAAACAAAATGCATGAGTATGAGATGGAATGCTTTTTCAAAAACCCAAGTTTTAATCCCAGTTTCTCCAAAGAAAATTTCAGCCATTCTTCCTTTAAATTCTCAAGCAAAAAAAATGTTTTGCATAATTCTCAAATTATTTTCAAACTTGGTTGGTCAGACCAAAAACACACACAATAACATGTACAAAGTTTAGCAAAGAGTAACTTGTGTAGTGTGTGCAACTAGCAAAAGCTTGAGATACATGTGAGGTGATATGTGAATAGCAATCAATCACAAAGTCTACAAAATTCACCACATAGAATTCAAAAGAGACTATCACCTAAAGAGTTATATCCTATAACTCCCACATCTCCTAGAACATAAGCTTGCAATCATGTAAGTTTCTTGAATTTTGCCCCATTATTAGGTGAAATTTGGCATCAAGCCTAATAGTACACACCAGTTTTAATTATGTGAATTGGCATCAAGCCTAATAGAGGCTACACCTTATGTTCTTTTTGTGCATGTGCTACACTTTCTCGAGCACAAAATCTTATGATATGCACTAAGGTGTTCATGATTGGCTAGTGAGCAGTGGTGAGATGGTTATTTATGCCTTTCTCAAAAGGATCAAGTCCGTCAGTCAAATAACATATGACTTCAAGATTAAGACAAAGTGATAAATACTATAAACATCTTTCCCACACAACATGCTCTACAAAGCTTCAACTAGTCAAGTGCAATAAATAAGCTCATCAAAGCTAAACAAGGTACATAAGACATGTTATGTGTAAATAAATTGACCAACCTCGTTTTCAAAAACCAAGAAAAATAGTGCTTATCACAATTTTGCTTTTCTCCTTTTTTTTTTTTTTTTTTTAAACAAATAAATCCTAGAATGAAATGCATGAATGTAATGCAATGCAAATCCTAGAAACAAAAGCAAAAGAAACACAAAAACCCAAGAACAATGGTCACAAAGGAATGGACAATGAAGCACAAGGACCATGTCAGAAAGACTCAATTAGGTCGAGTCTTTTGCATCCAAAACCTTTTAGATGCACCACGAGCATTGGAGTTCTTATTCACATTCGAGTGATTTCCAACTCCAGGTTTGGAATAAAGGTTCAACACCTTTACCAATTCACCAATAAGTGCCATAGGATCTTGTGCTTGAGGCACAGACACTTTTGGTTTATTTGCTCTCTTAGCAGCTTGAAGCTTGTAACAGTTAGGACGAATGTGTCCAGACTTACCACAATAATGACAAACCCAAGCAGGTTTACCATGCATCTTGTCCTTAAAGGGTAGTAATCCTTAGGTTTAGACTCTCTCAGATCAACCCTAATCTTCCTAGGAGGTGAAACTTCTACAGGTTTGACAACCTCACTCACAGGGGGTTTGACAGTTTCACTCACAACCTCACTCACAGAAGGTTCAGAAGAAGAAGAAGGAACAAAATTCGTGGAATGTGGTCCAGAATCAAAGATGCTTTCAACATATCCTAACCCAGATTTATCAGAAGGATACTTTTGAACATTCAACATGTGATCAAGTTTAGAACTAGCAAATCTAGCAACAGATAAATCATGTTCCAAAGTTTTAACTTTATCAAGCAAAAGCATGTTCTCAGATTTAACATTGTTCAAAAGATCATTAGCATCAAACAGTTTAACAAGCAAATTTTCTTTTCAAGCTCAAGAGATTCAATTTTCTTCAGGCCAAGTTCAACATTCATAGCATCCCTTGCAGCAATTTTGCAAAGTTTATTGTAGGCCTCTTGAAGATCTGCATCCTCAGAGAGTTCTCCATCAGAAGGGTTCTCTTCAACATATATGCTTTCATTGACTACAGCTGTAGCAGTGAAAGTAATGAAGTTTCCATCCTCATCACATCCGGACTCATCATCAGAAACCTCATTATCACTAAGGGTTACAGCCATAACTTTACCCTTAGTTCTCAAGAATGTAGGACATTCAGATTTCACATGACCATACCCTTGACAGCCAAAACACTGAGGACCCAATGAATTATTTGAAGATTGACCTACTTTTTCTCTAGGTTTTTCAAAATTATTCACTCTAGTGGGATCATTCTTCCTAAAATTTTTAGGTTCAGCAGTGTTTGTACCTTTTGCCTTTCTGTTGGTATTCCTAAGAAAGTTTTTAAAGTTTTTGGCAAAATACGCAATCTCTGTAGCAGAGAGCTCATCATCAAATCCACCACCATCAACATCATCAACTGACTTAAGAGCCATTGATTTGGATTTGTTCACCTTGGGTAGGTCAGACTCATAGGACTGAAGAGATCCTACAAGCTCATCAACAGGGATGGAGTCCACATCCTTGCTTTCAGTAATGGCAATCACTTTGGGTCTAAAGTCTTCAGTTAAAGATCTAAGAATCTTCCTAACAATTTTAGGTTGATCATAGATTTCACCCAAATTAAAAGCAGAATTAACAATCATTCATTTGGCATAAAAATCAAAAGATTCATCATCAGACATCCTAATGCTTTCAAACCTAGAAGTTAATTGCTGCAGTTTTGATCTTAACTGCCTTTGTGCCTTCATGCACAGTTTGAAGGATTTTCCAAGCAGTATGAGCAACCTCAACATTTGAGATCCTCTTAAATTCCTCCATAGAAACAGCATTGAAGATGGCATTCATAGCTTTGCTATTGAAGCCTGCTGCTTCTTTTTCAGAAGTTTGCCACTCACTCACAGGAGTAGTGGGCTTCTGCCATCCGTATTCAACGGAATTCCAAACCCTCTCATCAATTGATTTCAGGAATGCTTTCATCCTTACTTTCCAATAAGCATAGTTATTCCCATCAAAGTGAGGAGGAACAACAAGAGAGTGTCCATGCTCCATGACAACAGGGGTCAAGGATCAGCTCAGAGATAAAAAATCTCTAACAAGAGAGCTACCTGCTCTGATACCACTTGAACGGTTTTAGACCCCTTAAAACAACCAGATTGGTTAGCCTAGTTAATTAGCCAAGTTGTTACTTAGTCAAATTATGCAATTCTAGGTTAAAACAATCAAACAATCATATCAAGAATATAAAGCAGCGGAATAATAAATAACACAATGATATGATCACCCAGGAAACCACACGGTAAAAACCTGGGGAGGATTTGACCCACCGATCCTCAAGGCAAACCTGAATCCACTATGAAAGAATCGAAGTTCATACAAAAGGACTACAAGCTCCCCGCTTGACTTCCTAATGCTACCCACCAGTAGAACTTACTGACACGACCACGTGCAAGCTCCGAATCCACGGACTCCTTCTTTCTTGATTCTTCAATCAGCTACAAGCACCCACGCTTGATATTCTTTAAGCTTCAATGGTAGCAACCGAGTTGATCATCAAGATGTTGAAGTAATCTCTACCTTGAAAACCCTAAGCTTTGTGTAAAGGAAAGCTCCTCTAGATCTCACAAGAGATTTACACAAAACAGCAATGTATGAGCAACAATACAACTGGAGCAACTCTAAAAACGTGGCTAGGGTTTTTCTTTATATACCTAGGGTAAAAACAGAAAACCCAAAACGTTTAATGAGTTAGGGCTGAGTTGGAAAAACTGCAGAAAACGCATCTGGTCCGTGATTCGATCGATCGAGCCAGACCGAAATGCCCCAATGCATCTACAGTCACTCGATTCCAACTTTACAATATTTTATCAACTTTGAGCAAGCCTAAACAAGACTAAACACATTGTTTTGATCATGGTTTGCCAACATTACACATTAGAGTTCTAAATACATAAAATCCTAAATCTTTAGAACCTAACAGATCATACCAAGCTCTTGGTGCTTGTTTCAGCCCATATAATGCCTTCTTCAGCCTCAGCACATGGTCCGGAAAGTGAGGGTCTTGAAATCCCTTTGGTTGTTCTACAAACACTTCTTCGTTTAAAAATCCGTTCAATGTAAGCACTCTTCACACCATTTGAT